>CM062815.1:1006558118-1006997740 GCA_031772625.1 Pinus tabuliformis
TAATTTCTCTCCTTCATATATATGGAAGATAAATAATAAACATATAACCCGCACTTCAATTTTTCATAAATATTTAAAAGTTTTAAGTAAAGCATATGAAAAAAGAATTATTTTAATATGATCTACCTACTATTAATATTTAACCTTCAAATCCCTCCCACATATATATGTAAGAGAAACAATAAACCTATAATCCACACTTCAAATATTTATAAGCATTTTAATGTTTCCCCTTCAGCTCCGCCATTTTCCCTTACTTGGCTACTCAAATAATTTGAAAATGCCTCGCCATCGAGGAGTCTCTCGCCGTGGAGGCAATACTGGTAATAGAGGCAGGGCCTCTCATTCTTCTCCTCAGAACATAATCCCCATTGCTTCGGCCTCCCTGTCCTCTCCGCCCTCCGGCCATGCTAGACCTCTCACGCACAACTCCTTTCAAAGAACCCGCTTCACCTTCCATAGCAGGCTCAACAAGCCAGTGTTGTCAGCCAGTATCACTATTATTTTTGCTGAGGAGGAGGATAAACCTAGCAGCTCGGCCCACATCACCACCTCTCAGTCTCAGGATGACAGTGTCCTTCAGGGGGAGATGGCTGGGGTCGTGTTTAATGAAGAAAACATGCAGGAAGATAGCACTGTTCCTGAGGCGCCTCAGCCTCCAGCATATTCCAATCAGCGAGAGGTCCTTGCTTGCAAGCCAGTTCATCATCCAGGTAACATCCTGAATCTGGTAATTCCTCCAGATGGTGGCATTGAGGGGAATGTAGACAATGAATTTGTCACTTGGATTGCCTCGTCCAGCCAGGTGGACAAGGATGCGCCCGACTCTCCGCAACATGCCGAATGATGCTGGTTCATTGCCTACGGGTGGCACTCTTGCCTTTGCTCTGTTTTATTTTATGCTATGTGTCTATGTTTTGGGTCTCTGGTTACGGGTCTGGTCTCAGTTCTCGTCTTGTTTCGGTGCGAGCCAACTTGTTCTGATGTGCAGCAACAATTCTTGGTTCGGCAAGCTTTGTTTTTGCCTCAATTTTGTCCATGGCGGGTATGACAGAATGTTAACAAGTAAAGCCATTGTAAGCGATAGCAATGCTGTGTTAGACTCAGAACAAGATTATTTTTTTGTATGTCAGGGTCTAACAAATCATGTTTTGAAGTCTCTTAATCCTGAAAGGGCAGATAACACGATATGTATGTCTCAGAATCTCTGGCTGAGGGCTGGCTTCGGCCCACTTTGAGGTCTCGACCTCCATGTACATATTTTTCTCTTTTTTTAATAGAATTAGTCTTTATGCAGAAAAAAAATAATAGTCATAATTTCTCTCCTTCATATATATGTAAGATAAATAATAAACATATAACCCACACTTCAATTTTTCATAAATATTTAAAAGTTTTAAGTAAAGCATATGAAAAAAGAATTATTTTAATATGATCTATCTACTATTAATATTTAACCTTCAAATCCCTCCCACATATATATGTAAGAGAAACAATAAACCTATAATCCACACTTCAAATATTTATAAGCATTTTAATGTTTTAGGAAAAGCTTATAAAAGAGAATATATATGTGTCATATTTTTATTTTATTATTTCTTTATTCTTAATATTTAATTTCTATTTATGATGGTAATTTCTTTTATTAAACTGTATATTATAAATTCTTTTATAATTTTTATATATTAGTAAGATAATTTTTCAATTAATTTATTATTTACTTATAAATTTATTCACCTACAATTTGACTCATAATGCTTCCTATTTCAATAAAATTATTGATCAAGAAAAGTTATATGTAAAATTTAAACACAACTTTAGATTATTAATATTTCAAATGGTTAAACATGGATTGCATAATATGCTTGTTTTAATCATATGATGTAAAATACAATTATTAATGTTCTTCCTTGGAATAGGTATTCGTATTACCTTTTGAGCAAGAAATTATATGGAAGCTTAAGAGATTTTATGGAAGAAGTAAAGGTTTTAGTTTCATTAATCACTCTCGAAACTCAAGAATATCCAAAACTCTCCTCATTTAATAAAAGATGAAGATAAAATCCCCCAATCAGGGTGATGGAGTGGGTAATCAAGAGTAAAGACGATGTCAGAAGCCAGGAGGCTACCACAGTCCGCATGATTATATCACAGGACGTGGAGGAGTACTGCATGCCAAGAGTGATGTCAGAAGGGAGAAGTGGCATGAGAAATGTCGGGAAGAGGAAAAGTGGTAAGGACGATAGCATAAGGAGGATGGGACGGCGAGTAGGTGTTAGGACCTCACATTGTCCCTTTTTGACCATATATTTTGCTATTATGTCATCCTTTTCTAACCTATATTTAAAGTCCATGTTACTGCTTTAATCCATTTTTCCAAAAGGTATACAATATTTCTTCTCATTACTATACGTTTAATTTATTTTACATATAATTACATTACCTTCATAATTTATTGATTGAAACGGATAGTTGCTGAAACAGTTATCATTGCAGTCTACGTTCCTGAAATAGCCTCGAAGACTGTAGGGTTATCATTACATGTTATGTTGTTGTAATAGTTAGAACAAGGAGAAAATCCTATTGCTGAAGCAGTCGTGATTTCCATTCTAGATTCAACAGCAACAGAAGAAGATCATCGAAGGAGCTGCTACATTGGCTGTAATGATCACATTCCAAAGTCAGCATTACCATAACCATTGTAACAAAATTTTGTTAATGGGAAATTTATTTCCCTATTTTGGTATATTGGGTTAAAAATAGGACTTACAATGTAATCAATTGTAATAGATTTCTCCTCTTTAAAAAGAGGAGACATCTACATTAGAAGGGGACGGATAGACTGCGAGAAGGTCTAGCTAAAGGAAAAGAACTGGAATATTTTTGTAACATGACATATTGATGGATGAATAAAATATTGTTCTGAACATTTCCTACTAGTTCTCATTTCCTGGGGAATCTTGTGAGAAGGACAGGGCCCACCTTCATCACAAGATTCACCCATTATATTTCTGCAGTGTGTTAAGTGTGTTTCCTATCCATACCTTGTTAGAAGTTCTGTTTATTGAATGTGCTTATGCATTGTTGCTAAACTCTATTTTTCTAATTGATTGCTGCATTATCGAATTCATTTACAGTTAGTTCACAAGTGTTTTATTGGCAATTGAGTTTACAGAGTGAGTTGGCAAGCATGGTAATCAGAAACATGTGGTGAATATTCCTGCTTTGGGAATAGGGTTCTGTTCTCTGTTACAGCATAGCTAGTGATTTCCTTTGCAGATTGATCCCTTTTCATTAGATTACTCGTTTAATGAATTTGTGCATTCTTTGGTGATTTCCTGCAATAGATTGTTTTTTCTGTAACTCAGAGTGGAGCTTCAGTTTGCTTAGAGCAAGGTGTGACTAGTTTACTTATTACTACAACTCTTATTTCTTTTTAAATTGAGTACATACAGCGTGTAGTTGCCTTTGAAATAAACAGACTTCCCTGGGTTGACAATTTATGTAGCACTTATTTGTTTGAATTAATAAGCAATTAAAGTGACCAACATTTTGGCACCGTTGCCGGGGAAGGCAGTAATAGATTTTAAAAGCATTAATGTTCTTCTTTTAGATGTCTAGAATGCATGAGAGGACACAAGAAAACTAATCCTACAGGTGGCAAGGGCAAAGGAAGAGGAGGAAGAAAAACCTTTATTGATGAGATTATCTCAAAAGCTGAAACTTCTCAGAGGCTAAGCTCTTGGAAGCAAAAGACTCAGCATTCCCTCCTAACAAACTGTGAAATGGAGGAAGTTGTGGGTCGTGAAAGGGTTGAAGAGATAGTAGAAAAAACTGAGGAACCAGTAGAAGACATTGAAGAACCATTGGAAGATATTGAAGGACCAGTAGAAGACATTGAGGAACCAGTTCAAGACATTGAGGGGCCAACGGAAAACATTGAAGACCGGGCAAGTGCAACAAGAGAACAACCAATGGAAGGAAACAATGAAGGACTCTTTGGCGGAGGATAGGTAGGAGGAGAGGGGAAAGGTGAGAATTCTCTCTCCACCTTGGGATTTCATATTGGGGATCTTCCCAGATGGGCAACCCCCATGAAGAATATCCCACTCTCAGCCTTACCCAACTTCCATGGTTTATCTTCTGAGGATCTTGATGAGTTTCTTTTTGAGTTTGATATATTGTGTAGAAGTTATGATTATGTTACTAATGCTCAGAAATTGAAGCTATTTCCAGCAACACTAAAAGGAAATGCATTAAGATGGTTTATGAGCCTGGGAGTTCATGTAATCACGACATGGGAAAATGAAGTAGAAATTCTTGACCAAATATCAAGACTACTGCTAGACAAGAGAAAAAAGGGAGGAACTATTTAAGATGGTCCAAAAGGAGGACGAAAATCTGGAGGACTTTGTGGAAAGACTACAATACAATCTACGGAGATCCAATCATCCTGATGTAAGTAAAGACATTCTGAAAACAATATTATTGAAAGGGGTGAGGAATGATTTTTTAGACATGCTAAACATGCTTGGTAAAGGGGACATATCTAAAGAATCGTATGATGAAATTGTTGACGTTTGCAAGAGATGCCCAATAGGAGCTACAAATAGATAAAAAATCAGGGATAGTACATATTCAAGAGTCCAAAAATCAGCCAATGGAGGAGAAACAAGAGATGAAATAGGTAATTTACTTGAGGAATTGAAAACTGAAATGTTAAGTTCTTTTGCTTCACAGATTGATACCTTGCAGGTTAAGAATAAACAAGTAGACGCAGAAGCTACTTTGGCTATCTTCTATCCCAAATGCAGAGATAAACATCCACTAAGGGAATGCCCATTGGACAAAATACCAATTTTCACTATTTTTTAGAAATATCACGAAACTCAATAATGCCCTTCTTTACCAGGAATAAAAGCAGTTTTGCAACCAACCAAAGAGGAAGCTGAAGAAGTTTATTTGCTGACACAAAGAAGACAATGGCAACCACAAGGACAAGGTATGAACTCTAATATGCCATTTACATCCTCTAATTGTTGGAATAATTATCCTTCTTTTAATCACACAAATTACCCGACCTTCAACCAAATGCAATACCCACCCTTTAATCAAATGAATTTCCCACCCATGCAACAAACAAACCCTCCCTTTGTAGACCTTGCAATGTGAACTCCCTGGCCTCCACAACAATCTTATTTTAATCAATGGAACCCAAACTGGAGAGCTCAACAAATTCCATTTCTAAACCAATTTACTCAGTTTCAACAACCACTCCCTCTACCATCAGGTGATCCACCAAATAATCAGACAATAAGACCCTAGCTACCTGTACAGCCAAACCCTAACCCTAATAATAATAAAGTTGTGCAAGTCATCAATATTCAGAACCATCCTATATCTCTTGTTTACCTTATGTAGTGTAATGATATTCATTTATGATCTGGAAGAATAGTTGAGCCAATTATTGATGATATTACCTCTTCTGACTCTGAAAAAGAAGAGACAGAGAGAAATAATTTATCTTAAGGGTGCTGAAATAGCAGAGCTGCCCTCGAAGAAAGATGCTGAAACAATAGAGCCTCCCTCTAAGAAAGATGCTGAAACAATAGAACCACCATTCCCTGAGCGTTTAGCCCTCACTAAGACACCTGAGATGCCTTCATTTAATCTTCTAGGGGAATTGCAGAATATTTATGTTAAAATTCCACTCTTACAAGCACTCAGAGATGTACCAATTTATGCCAGAACTGTGAGAGACATTTATGTTAAGAAACCTGGTAGGAAAGCTAAGGATCCCCTTACAGTTCATGTTATGGGTGATATCGCTGCCTTAATGTCTGAAAAAACTCCTCCTGTTAAATATGGTGATCCTAGCCATCCTACGGTTATACTGCAGATTGGAAGAACCATTATTTCACGAGTTTTGGTAGATCTAGGTGCTGCTATAAATATTATGACCCTTGAAACCTCACAACTGTTACAGCTGAAGAATGTAATTAGAGAGACACCAACCATCTTGGAGTTAGATGACCGTTCCAAAATCAAACCAGAAGGAGTTATTGAAGACCTGATCATTTCAGTGGAATCTTGGAATTATCTAGCTGATTTTGTCGTACTGCAGACTAAAACAAAGTTGTGGGGACATCCTTGAATTTTGGGAAGGCCGTGGCTAACTACAACTGATGCTTTTATTAGTTGTAGATCAGGTTCAATTACAATTTCTAATGGATGTGAAACCAAGCAGCTTACCTTTTATCCTCATGCCACACCTATAATTAATCATGATGATTTTGTATGGTTGGATTATGATGATAATTCTACTTAACCCATTTTGACTATCCGACAAGATTTAAATCTTAAAGATACCACGAAGGATGAAGTAATTAGTAATTTTATTTCCGAACCCTCCTCGGTCACTTCTGAAACATATAACCATTTGACTCCAATTTTGGAATCTCAAACCTAAGAAAGGCTTAAATCTAAAAATATGCCTCAAACATCAACTACTATCTCCTCTAAAAGCATAAGAGTAGAAATTGAACCTGGTAAAACATTGAAAATAAACCCCAACTTATCAGATGCTGAAACACAACAGCTGATGAAGTTACTTCGTGAAAATAAGGAAGCATTCACATGGGACTATACAGATATGAAGGGGATCTCTCCTGAATTATGTACTCATCATATCTATATTAAGGAAGGGTGCCAACCAGTCTGCTAACCCCAACGACGAACGAATCCCACTTTGAGGGAAATTGTTAAAGAATAACTTCAAAAGTTGCTTAATGCAGCATTTATATACCCCATATCTGACAGTGAATGGGTTTCTCCATTGGTAATAGTACCTAAGAAAAATGGGAAATGGAGAGTGTGTGTAGATTATAGAGCCTTAAACAAAGCCACTCAAAAAGATCATTTCCCCTTGCCATTCATTGATCAGGTTCTAGACAGTTTGTCAGGGAAGAGATTCTTTTCCTTTCTAGATGGTTTTAGCGGATATAACCAAATCAAAATTGCACCCTAAGACCAAGATAAGACCACTTTTACTAGTCCTTGGGGAACTTTTGCTTATAGAGTTCTCCCATTTGGACTATGTAATGCTCTAGCAACATTTCAAAGAGCAGTGATAGGAATCTTTTCTGATATGCTTAATGACTCTATGGAGATATTTATGGATGACTTTACTCCTTATGGTGTGACTTTTGAAGATGCATTACAAAACCTTGAAAAAGTACTTAAACATTGTATACAAGCTCACCTTTCCTTAAGTACTGAAAAATGTCATATGATGATGAACGAAGGAATTGTACTTGGACACTTCATTTCATTCCTAGGGATTCAGGTAGATGCACCCAAGGTACAAGTATTTCAGACCCTTCCTATCCCTAAAACACAAACTGATGTAAGAAGTTTTTTAGGACATGCTGGATACTACAAAAGATTTATCAAAAAAAATTCTAAAATAGCTTCTCCTTTGTTTGTGTTACTTATGAAAAATGTTGAATTTAAGTGGAATGATCTTTGCTAGAAATCATTTGATGAACTTAAGCATCAGTTGTCTACAACTCCTATTGTAAGAGGACCTGATTAGGCACTTCCCTTTCATATATCCTCTAATGCTTCAGATACTGCAATTGGAGCTGTCTTGGGACAAGGGGAAAACCATCTTCCTTATGCTATCTATTTCATTCGTAAGAATATGACCTCTGCTGAGTTTAATTACATAGTTATTGAGAAAGAATTTTTAGTAGTCATTTATGCTATTAATAAATTTCGACATTACATTACTGGTTACCATACTTTTGTTCATACTAACCACTCAGCTATTAAGTATTTAATGAAAAAATCTGTCAGAAATGCTCGAGTTACCAGGTGGTTATTATTATTACAAGAATTTGATATTACAATTGTAGATCAACCAGGTAAAGAAAATGTAGTTGCTCATTTCCTTTCTCAGATTAAAATTGATGATAATACTCCAGTAGATGATTCCTTTCGTGATGAGTATTTATTTGCAGTATCTGCTCACTCACCTTGGTATGCAGACATTTCCAATTATCTGGTTGCAGGGAAGCTACCATCACACCTATCACATCGGGAGAAAATAAAGATCATTCAACAAAGTGCTCAGTATAGTTGGATAAGTGGGTGTCTTTTCCATACAGGACTTGATCATGAAATCTGAAGATGCATTAGAGAAGATGAGGTTTATGATATAATGAAGGCTTGTCATTATGGCCCTTGTGGAGGGAATTTTGTTGATAAGAGAGCAACACATAAAGTTCTTAGAATGGGTTATTATTGGTCGTCACTCTTCAAGGATGCGAAGAAATATGTTCGGGCCTGCGATAGCTATCAGAGAATGGGTCAACCTAATCATCGAGATGAAATGCCACTGAATTCCCAGGTAATCCTTGAACCCTTTGAAAGATGGGCTCTAGACTTTATAGGACCCATCAAGCCTCCATCCAGTCAAAGAGTTTACATATTCTTTTGTACAGATTATATGACTAAATGGGTGGAAGCTAAGGCACTTATTAGAGTTAATGAAGAAGCTATTTTAACCTTTCTATTTGAAGAAATATTTGTTAGATTTGGAGTGCTTAGAGAGCTAGTTACAGATGGAGGACCTCCTTTCATTTCTCATGGTTTTAATGCCATGCTTCAAAAATATCATATTCATCATAAAATGACTACACCTTACCACCCCCAAGCCAATGGTCAGGTGGAAAGTACAAACAAAGTCATAGAAGCCATTTTAACAAAAACATTGAAGGGAAATAGGAAGGATTGGTGTCAAAGGCTACCTGAGGCATTATGGGCTTACAAAACTACCTGGAGTAACACTGCAGGATTTTCTCCCTATGAATTGGTTTATGGTAAAAGTGTGTTTTTTCCTATGGAATTTGAGATTAAAACCTTAAGAACTGCTTTAGTTGTCAACATTGATTTGACTGATGCACAAACAACCAGGTTGCAATAGCTTCAGGAATTGGATGAAAAGAGGTTAGCTGCCATCCACCAAACAAATATGATTCAACAACAAAGAACTAGGTGGCATGATAAAACTATTAAGCATAAGCAGTTCCAAAAAGGTAATTGGGATTTATTGTATGACTCTCGGTTTGAAAATTTTCAAGGGAAATTACGAACAAGATGGTTGGGACCTTACGAAATAGATACTGTTTTTCCCAATGGAACAGTAGGGCTCCTAACAATTGATGATTCTAGAACACCATTATTAGTAAATGGGTATTGGCTTCGTCCCTACCAACAACCCATTTCTAAAGAGGATTTTAAAGCTACCTGCATGGTAGATTCACATTATATCTCTTTGGGGGAGCCTGCTACCCCTCATTGCATTTAATTTCTGCATTGTGTTCTTTTTTATATTAGATTATATTTCTTAACTAATAATCCTTATCAAGGGTTGCCATGTTACAATTGATTATTTTACAGATCTCAGATGTAGGGAGGCTGGTTGAAAAGAAAAATCTTACTGCAAGCAGATTTAAGCTTCATTTTGTGAAGCATTGTCATCTCACTCCAATTCACAATTCATTCCCCCCATTTCGATCATTTTTCCCTTTTTCTCCTCCCTATGTCCCCCATTATTTCTCAGCAACATCTTTTCCATTCTTATCATAAGTATTTTTCAGCAACATCTTCCCTATTTTTCCCATTTACAACAACATTTTTCTTTACTTTCCCCATTGCTGAAACACCAATTTTCATCCATTTTCCCTTTGCTGAAACACCAACTCTTACCATTTTCCCCTTTGCTGAAACACCAACTCTTACCATTTTCCCTATTGCTGAAACACCATTTCTTCTCAAGGAATGATTATACATTACTTTCAGTTGTGAGAATCATCTATTGCATTATTCTTATAACTTTGTTCTTTCACTACCTTCTCCTATCATTATATAGGCCTTTCATACAATTACCCTCATATTTCAAAACCCCTTTTCCATAACCATTGATGATCTATTAGCAATGTATACTATATATTTTCCGAATATCAATCAAAGGTAAACATGAGGTATGTATTTGTATGTGTAAATATTATTAAACTATAGTCAAATGAGAAGATTATGACATTATTACCATGATCTCTGTACATTTAAAACTCATTATTCCAGCCATAGTTGGGGGGAATATCAAAATCATCATGCCATCATTTCACAACATGCCAATCACCGTCATTTTTTACCCACGATTATGTCTCATCACCCCATCTCTATCCTACTATTCCATGATCTCATTTGCAAAATTTACTCTGTCTCAAGTGCGGTAACTTGCTTTGTCACTGTGCATTTTACTGAAGCTGGTGACTAAGGGGGGACCTACTATTCGACATGAGCTCGGCTCGATAGCCTTATTAGAATTACACCTAGAGGTATATCAGATTTTTTAGTAGGTCGGGTGGGTAGATTATTTTCAGAGGCTCCAGGTATTTGATCCATAGGAAGTCCTTGAATTTGCATGTAATCTACGAGATGGCTACTCTACTGTTCAAGGAGTTCGAATTCTAGTCAGAGAGGATAATATAGTACAGGTTTTAGGCCTACCGGCCGATGGCATTTGATGGTTTAGTCGTAAACACATCATTTTGAACGCACAGTAAGACTTTCTTCTACCAGGAGAGCAGGTCAAGCCTAAAGGCAGGGGTGTCACACTTCATTCATTACCACGTCCATGGCCGACGATTGTAGAATTCGTCAAGCACTACCTCACCTATGAAGGTCATTACCAGGTAGTCTATCAGCATGATTTTGTCTTGTTAAATCATTTGAGACATGGTCGACTGTTAAATATGTCGTATTATCTACTTGGGTGTCTAAAGAATATGTCACATTACTGTATGCATGCAAAATACCCACTCCTTTCCCTCACCCATCATCGTCTTGTCCAACTATTAATTCAGAGAGGATTGGCTCAACAGAATCCTCCCCCTCTTAACAACCCACCCCTAGAACCCCAAGAAGCTGCTGAAATTCCTCAAACAGTAGTTGAAATTCCCCAAGAAGCCGCTGAAACTCCCGAAGTTCCTCAACCAGCCCCTAAAATTCCTCAACAAACTCCTGGAATCCCTCAGCAAGTTAAAAACCCTTCTGAATAGCAACCAGAGAGCATTCTTGATCCCCCAGAAATTCCCCACTTATTAGCCTAAAACCCCATACCCCACCATAGTCCCAACTCCCTAAATCTTTACCTGTTTCACCCTCGGGTACTGAAATGCAAGATGCCCAGGATTTTGTGACATCATTTCTTTCAGAAAATGTAGCTACCACACAAGAACTAGCTATTGATTTAGAAGTTTGCACACAAGAACCAGTTGTTGATCCACCAAATTTAGATAGCCAAGATGATGTACAACATGTAACTGCCCCACAAGAACCAGCTACTGATTCAGCAGTTGCCACACAAGAACCAACTGCTGATGAACAGAAAACAAATGGCCTAGATGTAGGTGCCCCACAAGAACTAGCTACTGATTCAGCAGTTGCCACACAAGAACCAACTACTGATGAATAGAAAACAGACGACCTAGGTGTAGCTGCCCCATAAGAACTAGCTACTAATTCAGCAGTTACTACACAAGAACCAACTGCTGATAAAGAAAATATAGATAACCAGGATATTGCACAAACCATAGCTGTTACACAAGAACCAGCTACCGAGTCAGCAACTGCCACATAAGAACCATCTGCTAATATGCAAAATTTGGATGCTCAGGGTGATGTAGCTGTTACAGAACCAGCCGATGATTCAACAATTGCCACACAAGAGGCACCTATTGAGGCTTCAAATGAAGAAGCTGCTATGAAACAACAGGCCTTTCATTCACTAGAATCAGCTACTAAGACTACAATTGCTACACAAAGCCCAGTCACCTTGGCTTCCCTTCTACAGGAAAACAAGATTCTAAAATCAAAACTTGAAGCTTACAAGCATGAATTAATAATGGCAAGGGAAGCCTATGACAGAGAACTTAATTTGTATACTTTAGCCCATGCAACATCCACAGCTAAGAAGAGTACATAGAAAGCTCAGTATAATGAATACATGTGCAGCCAATGTGGTAATATTTATCAGCAAGCCGATTATAAAATAGTTGAAATTCCACTGCCTGGAGCCACCCCTGCATCTACTTCTGTTGCAATTAAACAAGAACGCCCTGCTATCACACAAGAACCAGCAGGACCTTCAAAGATTTTTGAAAAAGAGGTTAAACCACAAATACCTCGGCCTACTATGATTGCTAAAACTGAAAGTCCTGCACTTCGGTCTACAAAAACTGTGTTTACTCAGACTGAACCCCGGCCTACAAAGACTGTCTTCACTCAGACCAGCAGCACTCAAGCACAAATGGATAAATGGAAGAAGGAATATGTTATGTCGCAAGAGAAGATCTTGCAGGAGCACAAATCATCATGGAAAAATCATATATATGCAAATTGGGAAGTTTTGGAACAGTCTCGTGCCCAGAACAAGGAAAATAAACAACTAAAAACTAGATTGTTTCTCATGTTTGATTTGGTTCAAAGATTACTGGCCACCAGGAAGCCATCCTCTAATTACTCTCTGTTTCTTGTAGAATGCTTAGCGTTATTCCAATCAAAGTCAATCAGAGATGGGCAACCTCATGAGGTATCTACACCTCAACAGTTTGTCAAAAATTTCACAGAGGCATCAACCAATGAACAAAATTTACTCTGTGAATTTTATCTTCATAACGAAGCCATTCCTGACGATAGGAAACTCAATTTGAATCCTCTGGTGGGTGATATTCAGATCAGGGCTTTTGTTTCTTTCCTTGCCAATCAGCTTACGTGGCAGAATGTCTTCCTTTCAGCAAGGCATAATGAAGAAAATCGTCTTCTATGGATTCGATTTGAGCCACAGAATGTTGCCATTTTTGTTTCTGAATATCAATAGTTTTTAAGGCAACAAGGGATGACCAAGCATATTAGACAGTTATAGGCAACAGTCTTAAAAGACTGCCAACATTATGTCAATGCCAAGGGAGCTCTTGCCTTACAAGCAAACAACCTATTTTGGGAACAGTCCCCTAAGGAGAGGAAGGAATATCATCCCTTTAACCCTCTTAATCTCGAAACAACAATTTCACGGCTACCTAACTATATCAAATGCATTCAACATTGTGCCGGAAAATTGGTAGGATACCATTTTCATTTCCTTATTTTATGGCTACCAGCACAAGAATACAAGGCTTACTTCAGGTTGTCCAAAAAGGAGGAGCTAGCAACATGGAAGAGATTATAGAATGTTCATGGTTTTAGAGATCTGGCTGATAGCACCTTCTATACTTACTACCTAAGTAATTTTCACTACAAGGCCCAGTACTCCAACTCAGATTTAGATTAAAGTTGCATGAGGACATGCAACCCTTTCAGTTGGGGGGGATGTTAGAACCTCACATTGTCCCTTTTTGACCATATATTTTGCTATTATGTCATCCTTTTCTAACCTATATTTAAAGTCCATGTTACTGATTTAATCCATTTTTCCAAAATGTATACAATATTTCTTCTCATTACCATACGTTTAATTTATTTTACATATAATTACATTACCTTCATAATTTATTGATTGAAATGGATATTTGCTGAAACAGTTATCATTGCAATCTACGTTGCTGAAATAGCCTCGAATACTGCAGGGTTATCATTACAGGTTATGTTGCTGTAATAGTTAGAACAAGGATCAAATCCCGTTGCTGAAGCAGCCGTGATTTGCATTCTAGATTCGACAGCAACAGAAGAATATCATCAAAGGAGCTGCTACATTGGCTGTAACGACCACATTCCAAAGTCAGCATTACCATAACCATTGTAACAACATTTTGTTAATGGGAAAATTGATTTCCCTATTTTGATATATTGGGTTAAAAATAGGACTTACAATGTAATCAATTGTAATAGATGTATACTCTTTAAAAAGAGGAGACATCTACATTAGAAGGGGATAGACAAACTGCAGGAAGGTCTAGCTGAAGGAAAATAACTAGAGTCTTTTTGTAACATGACATATTGATGGATGAATAAAATAATGTTCTAAACATTTCCTACTAGTTCTCGTTTCTTGGGGAATCTTGTGAGAAGGACAGGGCCCACCTTCATCACAAGATTCACCCATTATATTTCTACAGTGTGTTAAGTGTGTTTCCTATCCATACCTTGTTAAAAGATCTGTTTACTGAATGTGCTTATGCATTGCTGCTGAACTCTATTTTTCTAATTGATTGCTGCATTATCGAATTCATTTACAGTTAGTTTACAAGTGTTTTATCGGCAATTGAGTTTACAGAGTGAGTTAGCAAGCATGGTAGTCAGAAATAGGTGCTGAAGATTCCTGCTTTGGGAATAGGGTCCTGTTCTCTGTTACAACATAGCTAGTGCTTTCCTTTGCAAATTGATCCCTTTTCATTAGATTACTCTTTTAATGAATTTGAGCATTCTTTGGTAATTGTCTACAATAGATTGTTTTTGCTGTAACTAAGAGCGGAGCTTCAGTTTTCTTAGAGCAAGGTGTGACTAGTTTACTTATTACTACAACTCTTATTGCTTTTTAAATTGAGCACATATAGTGTGTAGTTTCCTTTGAAATAAGTATACTTCCCTGGGTTGACAATTTATGTAGCACTTAGTTGTTTGAATTAATACGCAATTAAAGTGACCAACAGTAGGTAATACAGGGTATGAAAGAGGGAGTAAGGAATGGAGGAGGGATATATTACAAGGGAGAAGGAGACAGAGGGTGGAGGACAAGCCAAAAGTGCATCCAGCAAGCAAGAAAAGTAACCTCAGGTATGTTTACTGTCTTTTCTTTGTAATTTGCAAAGGAAAATTCAGTATGTCGACAGGGGAAAGGAACTTGGGCCAGGATGGGAAGGAGATACCTCGCGGTAAGGGCATGATGTGTAGATAGAGTAGAAGTAGTGAGAGAGAATGGCTTGGTAGCTTTGTTTCGAGGCTGGGAAGGCTGGAGGGCTTAGAAGATAATAAGGAGTGGAACATCTTCCTCAGGGTTGAGGAAAGAGAGGCTAGAGAGGACCGTATCTTGGTGGCCAGGAGGTCGGAGAGCCTGAAAAAGCTCCTCAGACTAAAATTTTGGGTAGATAGGGTGAGCTTGTGCAGTAGAGACGAGTGAGATTGGGAGAGGAAGATGGGTAGGAAGCTAAGAATGGAAGGGGTGACCTTCAGAGAAGGTAGTGCTGCGAGGCGAGGGAGTAGTGTTAGCAAGTAGGGTAGGGAGGGAGAGAGGAATCCTACTGTGAAGCTCCCCTCATTCACCACATCGGGGCCACATAAGGAGCAGGTCAGCTTGAGGGAACCCAAGGGGGGAGGATGTGAGAAAGGAAGGGAGATAGAAATTAGGGGTTTGAATGAGAGGTAGGGCAAGGGGAGTAGGGAGAAGGTAAAAACCATCCCTATTTCACTTAATTTCCTGGGAGTAGTAGAGTGTAGACAGAGGGGAGATAGTTTCAGAAAACAGAACCTCCATGTGACTATTGGAATTTGGATGGGTAATGGCTTTATCCTGACTTTGGAATGTGACCATTTTGAGCAGGTAGCAAATATCAGAGACATCGCGTGGGTAGCCAGGGGAAGAGGTCGAAGAGGACGGGGAAATAATGGGACTTGAACTCAGGATATGGGAACCTTGGAAAAGAGGATAGGAAGACGACCTCTGGATGAGACTGTAAGGGAAGCAGCCAAAGCTTATAAGGAGGGAACAGACGAAGGGATACGAAAAATTATAGAGGAGATGGAGGAAAGGATTATGGAAGAGGACTCCAAGGAAGAAATGGAGGAATGGAAGAATCACATTCCTGATCCGAGGAATACCAGAGGGAGACTCTCTCAATTTAAATAGACCTTACATTTGTACTGGCTCATGAAAAGACTGATAGGAGAAGTGATGGAACAAGTGTCCATGGGAATGGCCTTGATAATCAAAGACATGGAAAACTATAAAAAAGACCTGCAAACAATCCAGTTCTAGCTCTGTAAGCAGGACATAAGATTAGACCGTATACAGAGACACATTCCATGTATTATTGAAATGACACCAGCGCCTAGAGATTCAGCTGAAGATCCAGCGAACGTAGAGTCAGAACTGGAAGACCCCAAAGAATAGCTTGAGTGCAGTGACCTCAGGTTTCTGTTTTTTAGTGGCTAGTTTTTCTTTTATATGCATGCTTATGGGACCTAAGATCAAAGACTGGTTTTTAAATAGTTTTGTATATATTGCTTGGGTAGAAAGACTGAGAACCTTCTATTTTTGGATGGCTTATAATATGCATAGGTGGCCAACAAACTTGGTTTCCCAATGGGCAAGTTGAGGCCACCTATTGAAAGTATGTGGTTTTAGTTTTCTTTTATATAAATAGAAAAGGAGGACCTACCTAAGCTTACGAAAAAAATAAAAAAGTTGAAGATAAAATGCTACTTAATAATTCAAAACACATGAGACATATACTAATATGAAGGCCTTAAAGGTAATCCAAAACTCTCCTCATTTAATAAAAGTTGATGATAAAATGCTACGTAATAATTCAAAACACATGAGACATAAACTAATATGAAGGCCTTGAAGATAGGACAAAAAAAAAAAAACAAAAAAAACAAATGTATAATAGGAGTGAGGAGATTAAGAACAGTTGTCTCAATCTATTGTTGCAAGTTACATCACCTACTTTTTGTTGCATAGTAAATGACCAATAGTAGGGCGATGCTAATTCGATTCCTTTTGTGATCCAGAATAATCTTTCCATGTAGGATATAGGTCAAATATGTGTATATACTAATTAAAACACCAACTTGTGTGCCTTGTATGAGGGTTGTGCTCAAGAAAAAATTCCATTATCTCCATGCCCTAGAGAATGTGCCTTTGGTTGTGTAACACAACCCCTACTATCAAGGAACTGTGGATTCACCACCAATAATGTGAACTGTGGATTCACCACCAATAATAGAAAAGGGTATGATACTCGCCCAATAGTTGGGCATGTTAAAGATCCAGGTCACTCGGGACTCTCAAATGGTGATTTAGGTCGTTAAGTTGTTGATTAATTGAGCCCCTATATTCAAGGCGATCAAATGTTGGTTATTAGAGAGACAAGCCTTCATAATCCTAGACCCAATCCTCTCTTTACCTTATTCTATTACCTCACATTTAAGAAGAGCATGTAATCAGGCTGTAGAATTGCTTACGAATTAGGGGAATCTTAATTCCAACCCAAATTTCGCCACACTATGGCTCCCTCCTATGGACTTGCACGACCTTGACCAATTGGAAAACATTTTGTAGAAGGATAAACTCTCCCTAGTGGGAGTGATTCATGAAGGATTGGAAGCTATGGAGCTGGATTACAATCGTCCTCCAACACATCATTAATGCTGCTATATCATGTCGTAGATGCTTCACTAGCACTCACCCATACAAGGATATAAAGAACTTGTTATATTTAGCTATCATTGGTCTAGTCATAGTGTGTGTGTTCGAGATTTGGTAGATAAAGGAGAATTATATGGTGTGGGGAATTTCGTTAGGTGGGTTAGGTGTGTTTTCCAAAGAGTCATTTGTTGCTCCCTCAGTGGACAGAAAGATGTTCTACTATGTCTACAAGAAGAATGGTGTTTACTAAACTCTAGGAATAACAATAGTAATTGTCATGTGCGATCCAAGGGAATGGTATATGTGAGTGTTTGAATGTAGTGTATCACTCGTAAAGAGGGTCAGAAGTTTGGTTGCAAGGGGTGGGTTTCTATGGTTGGGTATCTCCAAAATCCCTTCCTCATTCTTATATTATTTCAACTTGGCCTTCCAAGGTTCTCCTACCAAATATGTCAAGAGGTCTAATCTGGTGTTTTATGAGGGAATTGGTAGGAATCGAGTCTTTAGGAAAGTGAGTGTTAAAGGTGGTGAATCTATGGTTTTGGCTAGTCACTCGAAGCTCATTTGGCCCCTTCTCTTGGTCTTGCAAGTACATAGTTTTGGTTTAATTTTCATTGTTTGTCAATTTTTTCTTTGTTGGGTTCTTACTATGGCAGGTCGGGAGTCTTCGAGTATTGTTACAACTATCATTGGAGATAGTTGCACCACTAGTGCGACGTGTGATTTTTCTTCCTATAACCTTTTGTCCTTGTAGGATGAGTCTAGTGGGGTACTAGAGTATTTTGGATTTACTCTATCTAAGGTGGTGGGGGTTTCTAGGAATCCTTTATGGAGGAGGGTCAAGAGAGAGATCTATGTAACACTTGTCGAGTCATATTTTTTTTTAAATACTAAATATAAGTTCTATGAATAATAATGTGTGTAATTTCATTCCTCTAACCCTTCGAACCCTAATTCTAGTGCATCAAAGTTGTTAACGAAGGGACACATTGTATATTCTATAGGTATTATTGCATTATGTTTCATGCATTCTCTCAGCTTTACATTAACTTAAATGAATTATTTTATTCCTCATGTACAAAATCTCCATTACATGCAAGTATGGTAGGATAAAGAAGAATATTTATATTTCTCCAATTTTAAGGTCCCGGACAACAAGGATTTTATGAAATGTTAATTTTATTTTATATTTTGCTTTCTTTCGGCTAGGTGAATGAGATAAGAATCATGGTCAAACTTTGGGATTTCTCATAAGACGTGGACCTACCATGTTAGGACTCTAGCAATCAATTTTATTTTCGCTACCCATTAGTTGATCTTTGACAAGCATATTATATAATTCTTATATATATATATATATATATATATATATATATATATATATATATATATATATATATATATATATATAGATATATATATATATATATATATATATATAGATATATAGATATATATATAGATATATAAACTAATTTTGAATGTATTATTTCCATTTTCATGACACATGCATTAAAGCATAATGAGATAATCACTCTTTTAGTCAAATTCTATGCCACTACTAAGGTTTCTGTAACTTCCATTACTATCATTCTTAATCATGATTTACTACCCTTGATAGTTATTCTTGAGGGATGGATATGACATCATCAATACCCTCTTCAAGCTCTCATCTGTGCAGTACAAATTTTGGCTTATTGTTTCTTTCCTTAATCATTATTAGTATGTATGAGACGTTTCATGATGAAATGCGTAATTTTTCTTTCAAAATTATTCCAAGAATATAAAGTGCAGTATTTGTCAAAGCCATGGAAGGTTGTAGCTCTGCTTATGGGGATTTTTACTATGCTCATGAAAATTTTACAAGCCTACCACACCATGTGGGAATGCAATAATGTTTTTTAAGTGAAACTATAAGTGCAGAGGTACCAAGATACCATAGGTACAAATTAATTACACTCAAGGTAATTTTAAAAATCTCGATTTTTTAGGGTATTGATAACTTGAATTGATTTCATTTTACTAAACTATAGTTTACATATTCCCGATTCGTTGAATAGAATTACTTTTAAATTTTGTGATTTTAGATGGAAATTGGTGACAAAAATTCCTCCCAAGAAGGAGATAATGGGTCAACCATTGCTTAGGATAAAAGTCACTCAAGTGGTATTCAAGGATCCTTTATTTCTCTAGGTGTATCATCAACAAGATCCCAACAACAAGAAGGAGAACACAAACTATGTGTTTATTGTAACCGTCTTCTTGTGGTTTCTTATTGTAATGATCTCATTTTCCACAAATACTTTTTCTTTCTTGATTTTTTTTGTAGTCAACATCAACATTTCTTGTTATTCTTCGATGGAAATGTCCTTCTCATTGATATTTGTGATGGTGCTCATGCTCTTTCTCACCTTCAAGCTTTTATCAACCACATCATGCTAGATTGATGGGATTTTATTATAAAATCACTTCAACATCTCATCCCTTGTTGAAGCATGATATGAGTTCCAACGTATTGCATTCACATTAGTGACATATACATATTCTCACATGCTTTTTCATTTTTGCAGAGGGAATATTTTTGTGTAACTTCACAATCATTCAATTTCCAGATTATCAAGTTGATTGCCATTTTGACAGTTTTTTTCTTCATATAAGTTTTTTTTTCTACAATGAGAAAAAAATAACCATTAGGACTAGAATCACATATTCTAGAAAAATGCCATCTATTCTTACTAAAAGTACTTGGCTTGTAATAAAACCTAAAATTTCTCACCATATAAAAAATTTCATTAAACATGTTTGAATATGATTGCCATAAATCAACCCATTGACGGTGTTAGACCTGCCAAAATTCAAGGGATCTCTCGGATATGAAGTCCCAATTAAACATCACCTAGTGTGGTGTAGGCGCTCCATCCCGAATACCACATCGTCATCAATGTAGTGGGTTTTAATGATGTGCCTTGGCTGCAATAATGCATGGAGTGATGTATCTACAGAAATTCAAGTGCAATGCATGGAGGTTCTAACAAAGGAAGGGAAGTTGAGTGTGTCCCTTAGAAGCCTATAACAATACGTAGCTGGAAGGAAAGACATGACGATATAGACATCACAAGATAATTTGTGAAATAGTTCACAAGTTAGCAACGATGGAATTAAGCAACTACATCAATTCAACAAGATTTGTACCAATGAAAATGAAATAGTTCATCATAATAACATTATGTTAAATAACATACCTTGCAAACATAACAAGAAAATTCTTGCTATATCCATAACCTATTCATGAAAATGTGTTAGCTCTAAGATTTTATTAAGTGATATTTCCAATCATAAATATACCATTGATGTGCCACTAGCCTCAATAATGGAACATCAAGTCAACGCCGTCTCCTCCAAATAAATATATTCCCTCTGTGGTATAGAGAAGCCAAGGCTCTCACAAACTCCCAAGCTCCTGATCCTATGCTAAAGCCTAGCCAAAATCTTGGCTCCCAAAAATACCCTTACATGAGTTATGAGCATATATTTATAACAAGAGGGGGTGACTCTTCAACTCCCCTCTGTGGCTCTTGGACGTCCCTCATGAATCTTCAACTTCTTTAGAAAACTAGTCATTACGTTGTGACTCTTCACATTCCAATATTGACACTTGGAATTACACTTACAAATTAGTTAGAAATTAATATTACAATTTACTCATACCCAAATAAGAAAAAAATTGGTAGAGGCAACTAGACAACCTAATAATACAAAAACTTTAAGGTTAATTTTAGGGAAACTATAGCTCAACAATTCCAAGTTAATATTTCTCAGTTACATAATGATGCCAATATTTTTATTGCGTGATGACATACCTAAATTGTGTGATGGTGTTAGGCTGGACACAAACTCTAGCCTCCATGGAATCTGGGTACACTGACATGGAACCAGTTTGTGTTCGCTTCTAGAGCAGGAGCAAAATCATGTTGATCTGGAGAGGGGCATCAATGTAATGTTTCTTTTTCTCACGGTTTACCTCAAGATCTTACTTGATGGTAATCTTTCTCAACAATTCCAAGTACTCTTCAACCTCTTGCCTGAACTAATTCCTGCGCTTGATCTCTACGAGTGAGTCGACGAATCGGATTGCATGTGATTTCACTAATAATTCAAATTTGTTGTACAATTGTGGATATGAGGCCTCAGTTTTGGAAATGAATTAGGTGAACTATTTTTTATCATCGATAAGAATCGAAACCTTTTCCTTCTCCAACTCTACCTCTTGCCTTGTTTTCTTACCCAAGTGAAGCGGTAAACATTTGAAAGTCCCTATGAGGAAACTAACCCTATTCTCCTCTTGAATATAATTTACCCTTATATTCAAATTTTGGAATTCCTCAATGTGCTCCGTCATTGAAACCTTTTGTTTTAGATTTATCAATTTGCTAAAGAAGGTGTTTCTCTTTGTATCCTCATATGCATTATCATTTCATGCGTAAAAATTGACCAAGAGACAAGTGGTTTATGAGAACAAAGAGATTGATACCGAGCAAATTGATCTTTTCTAAATATAAAGATGTAATGTGTACCTTTTGTATATTCGAAACAACATGTATATCAAATAATTTCTCCATCTATAGTACCCATGTCACCGGATCCTTTCCATCAAAATTCCTCATATCACTATTGGGAATGTGGTTAGTCTTAAACCCACTATGTGAGTCTCTATAATCATAATTTTTATTCCTTTTATTCTCATCATGATTTTCATTGAGTATCTTGTCACCACTAGGAAGCATTTCTTGTAGCAATTTTATGAAACATTCCTTCAAACCTTCAAGGTACCTTTTCAAATCTTTTTTTTAAACCCTCTTTTAAACCTTCAATCTTTACATTCGTAATTGCTTCCATGTTGGATTTCAAGCCATCCATCTTGGCTTCCAGTTAATTTTTAGTTGCTCTTTGTGAGAGTGAAATTTGTTGCACTTGATCAACGGAGCGTGACCAGAGGAGCAGGAAAATAAGCGCGCACCCAGAGTTCGAGCTTCAGGTGAGTTTGCATCCATGGAGGGATGTGGAGGAGGGATTTCTTCTCCTTCCTTCAAAGAGATCGTGGCCAACAGGGGCAAGAAGCCCCCTGAAATTTTTTTTAGAGAATTCGCGGGAGAGGGAAAGAATAACATAGAAGAGGAGGAAGCATCAACCAAAAGAAAAGACAATAGTTGTACTAAAGACAAGGAGGAAAATGACGAATGGCAGGAGACAAAAGACAAAAAGAAAAAGGGACCTTGTAAACCCAAAGCTAAAGTAACACCTAGAATTGTTTTAAATGATCCTACTCTGCAGGCGCACAGGGAGCACATGCAAACCTACGCAATCATCTACAAATTCATAGGACTATGGCCCACAGAAAAATCTCTACAAACTTGGATCAAATACCACTGGAAACCTAAAGGGAGCATTGATCTACACCTAGGGTCAAAGGGTTTCTTCACTGTGGTGTTCACAAATATTGAGGATAAAGACAGAGTGTTTGAAGGAGGGCCCTACTTCTATGCTGCAACAAGCCTATACATGAGGCCTTGGAAGATGAACTTTGCCCTGGAACGAGAAACATTCACTTCAGTCTCGGTCTGGGTAAGACTCTATTCTCTACCTCTTGATTACTGGCAACCTAAATTGTTAGCTGCCATAGGCAATAAAATAGGTAAGTTTGTCGAAGCTTCAAAAGCCACTAGAAGGGGAAGATACACTTCCTTTGCAAGGATATGTGTTGAGATGGATCTGTTAGGAGCTCTTCCAGATGAGGTGATTTTGGAAGTTTTTGATGAAGAATGGGTTCAAACGGTGGACTATGAGCATATTCTATTTAGATGTCATAGGTGCCATGAACATGGGAATCTTCTAAGAGACTGCCTCTAGGTAAAATAGAGAATAATAACAAACGTAATACAATGAAAGATCTAGACAGCTTTCACAAGGCAGTCCATAAAGGAAAGAGTGGCAAGAGAGGGCAAGGAACACAACAAAATGAAGGACCACAGGTTAGGTGGAACCAGTTCCAAGTTTTGGAAGAGGACGATGATAAAATAGCAGAAAATCAAGCAAATGAAGGTAGTATAGGAGAAAAGGAAAAAAAAGGAAACCGCGAAAAAACACAGGAAAATGACAAGTAGATAGAGAAAATATTGAGTGACACAGAACCAAAAATGGACTAGGAAATGACCCAGAGTGAGATGGAACTGGAGGAAACTGAGCTACAGGAGATACTGGAAAGAGAACACTTGGATCTGGAAGGATTCTTAATTTAGGGTACTTCTGGTGGGGTAGATTCGTTACCCCAGGAAGAGCTCAATAGAATACAAAAATTTTACTTATGGAAAACTCAGGAAGACAACACGGAGGGAGAAAAAAACTGAAGCAGGCCCAGTAACGAAGGAGTGAAAACAATAAAATCTACTCTGGGTTTAGCACCCAGAAACCCAGGAAAAAAGTGAGGCAGAAAAAAGAAGAACGAGCTATTGATGGAGTGTGGAAAACTCATGATAGACTCAGGTAAGATGAAATATCTGACCAACTACTCCTTCACAAACATTTAATAGTGAAGTTTATTTCTTGGAATATTAGAGGACTAGGAAGTAAAAGAAAGTAGAGATTGCTTAGCAGTAGAATGAAACAGGCTGCTGAGGATATAATTTTTATCCAGGAAACGAAATGCGCTATTCAAAATTTAAGGAAACTTCAAAAAAAATGGCTCAGTAAGTTTGATTATCTAGAAGTCAAAGCAGATAACACAGCTGGAGGCATTCTCACTCTTTGGAACCCTCTAAAGATTGATATAATTGATGCAGAGGCTGCTAGGAATTATTTATCAGTAGTGATTCAGCCTATAGGGGACAGGAGTACCTATCTAGTCACAAATGTGTATGGCCCTCAAAGGATAGAGGAGAAACTCAGGCTGACAGATTCCCTTAGGTATCTCAGGGAGAGGCAGGCAGGAATACCTTAGATCTTGGGAGGAGATTTCAATATGATAAAATCTCTTTCTGAAAAAAAAGGTGGAACCAGAGCACTAAGTAAAGACTCTTTAGCATTTCAAATCTTTACAGACAATATGAAATTAGTGGATGTGGAAACAAACAATGGCCTCTTCACTTGGAATAACAAGAGAGGAGGGGAGTCTCAGGTTGCTTCCAAGTTGGACAGATTTATTATCTTTGAGGATCTAATGCTTTTAAATAAGGAAATAATTGCAAGTGTTCTTCCTGTTGGTGGCTCAGATCACTGGCCTATCCAAATGGAGATCCAGGGTATAGGTACCCCCCGAAACAAACCTTTCAGATTTGAGAATATTTGGCTTTCACACCGAGATTTCATCAGTAATATTGGAAAATGGTGGGCAGAAGATCTTCAAATCCAGGGAACTAGAATGTTCTTGCTTCACAAAATATTAAAGCACGTAAAAATGAGGCTCAAAGAATGGAATAAGAAATATTTTGGCAATATTTTTGTAGAAAAGACATCAGTCGAAAACAAAATGCAGAAACTCAACCAAGCTATGATTACAGAAGGTTTTGATCAAGGCAAAAATAATCTAGTGGAGAAACTTCATCAAGACTGGGAAAACTTGAGTAAACAAGAGGAGATATTCTGGAGACAAAAATCTAGAGTTCAATGGCTAAAAGAAGGAGAGTGTAACACAAGATTTTTCCACAGAGCCACCATGGTGAATAGATCTCACAACAGAATTGCCTTCATAAAAAAGGAGGATGGATAGCTGCTACAATCCCATGAAGATATAGAAGTGGTGTTAGTTCAACACTTTTGAGAGATAACCCAGGAAAATAATCCAAAAAGAGAATAGCACATCAAGGACTTAACAAAGCATATACTGAAGCTGGTGTCTAGAGAGGACAACTACAATCTCAACATACCAGTCACTGAAGAAGAGGTCAATGAGGTTCTCAAAGACATGCAGAATAACAAAGCACCTAGCCCGGATGGCTTCAATGTAGATTTCTTTAAAGCTTGCTAGAATATTGTAAAAGAAGATATTTTGAATGTTGTGGAAGACTCCAGGATCAACAAAACAATCTTAAGAGCTCTAAACACCTCTTTCATTTCCCTAATCCCTAAACAGGAAAATGCTCAGACTCCAGACAGATACAGACCAATTGCTCTGTGTAATGTGGTTTACAAGATAATATCCAAGGTGGTGGCCAATAGAATTAAACCTCTGCTTCCTTCTCTGATTTCAGGGGAACAATCAGGATATGTTGAAGGCAGACAAATTCTGGACAACATCATTCAAGCTCATGAGGTGGTCCACTCATTAAAAAGCACAAGGAGAGCTGGTATGATCATGCAACTTGATATAGCAAAAGCTTATGACAAAGTGAACTAGACCTATATCAGGAAAGTGCTAATGGCATTTGGTTTTGATCACAACTGGGTGAGATGGGTCATGGCCTTGGTTACCTCTTCCATCTTTTCTATTTTAATTTATGGCTTTCCTTCTGAGATTTTTCTTCCTTCAAGAGGTCTGAGGTAGGGGGATCCGCTCTCCCCCTTCCTATTCATTCTTATGATGGAAGGTCTCGGCCGGTCTATCAAGCATGCCAGAGTTATGGGAAAAATTCAAGGTCTTCCTCTAAAGGAGAATGGTCAGGCTTTAACACATCAGAAATTTGTGGATGATACCATGTTACAAGGTATCCCCACAGTCAAAGAGGCTCGGGTGTACAAACAAATTCTGAGTGATTTTTCCATGGCTTCAGGTATGGAAGTTAATCTCTCCAAATCAATTTTTTTTTCTTTAATACTCATATTTCCATTCAGAAGAATATCTCCAGAATTCTTGGCTTTCAGAGGGATTCCATCCCTTCAAAGTATTTGGGAGTTCCTCTCCCGGTGAAACCCTTGCAAAAGAGCATTTGGGAATAACTGATTAACAAAATGTAGGATAAGGTCAATAACTAGACGATTAGATCCTTAAATCTGGCAGGTAGACTCGTGCTAACAAAGGTGGTGCTCCAATCAATTCCAATTTTCATGCTATCAGCTCTTCCGACACCTAAATGAGTTTTGCAGCAATTTAGAAACATCCAAAGAGATTTTCTCTAGGGCAGGGAGGAAGCTAGAAAGAAGTGGGCCTTGGTCTCTTGGGAAAAGGTCTGTAAACCTAAGATTCATGGGGGCCTTGGCTTAGATGACCAGGAGATCCTAAGTAAAGTTCTAGGGGCTAAACTTTGGTGGAGGTGGGTTAAAAATCCCAAGGCCCAATGGGCCAGCATATGGAAAGAAAAATATGCTAGCTCCTGGAATCACACTGAACTCATAAGGATGTCTAGAAACATAAAAGGCTCAGCCATCTGGAATAAAGCATGGGAAAACAAAAGTTTAGTTCAATGTAACAGCTTCTAGGAAATCAGAGAAGGTGACCTTGCTCTTTTCTGGGAAGACAAATGGCAACAAGAACCAAAATTGCTAACAGAGGAATTTTGGAGCCTTAAGCATGAGACTGACACCCAAGGTTTGACCAGAGTGAAAGAATTTTGGGATGATACCCATGAGAATGGAAAATGGAGGATATGGAAGAATATAGACTGCAGGAATGATGAAATGCTGAAAACAAAAGCAGAGAATATTGGAAAAATGCTGGAACAAAGAATGATCTTGGTGACTGAAGGGCAAGACCAACTCAGATGGGGAAACAATACTAAAGGAATCTTTAATATCAAGGAAGCAAAAAGTATTCTCCTTGAGCTGAATTCCCAGGCTCCGAATAGAATCTGGCTTAACCTTTGGAGACATCAAGGGTGGATGAAAATCAAACTCTTCATGTGATTGGTTCTTCAAAGGAAGATATTGACTTGGGACAACATTAGAAAGAGAGGCATACTTGGACCTTCCATATGCCAGCTCTATGAAGCCCAAGAGGAAAATATGGAACATCTTCTCAACAACTGTAATTTCACTTCTAGACTTTGGGAGGCTTTCGCCAATATCTTTCAACAGTTTGACAGGGACAAGGAGAGCATTACTAACACCCTCAACAAATGGAGGAGAAATTTTTTGGATAACGAAGTTCTCAACCTTGCTTGGTCCCTCTTACCAAGTTTCATTATTTGGAACATATGGAAGGAAAGGAACAAGAGAATCTTCAAAAATTAAAGGAACCCGGCTCCTCACCTATTAGACCAGATCTTAAAACAGATCAAGGAGACGGTTGGCTCAATAGTCAAGAATCCCCCCAAAAATCCTCCCACAGGAGTTGAATTGAGAACTCTCAGGCTGTTAGGTTTGCAGGGGATTATCCCCCTAAGTCAGAACAGAATCGCAAGTAATAGGGAGTCTGGAAAAGATTATTGGCAACCTCCTCCAAGAGGTTTTTTGAAGTATAATATAGATGGAGCCTCTAAAGGCAACCCCGGAACTACTGGCTTTGGAGGGGTTCTTCAGGATGAAGCAGGTAACATCCTCTCTCTCTTCTTTTGTCATTTAGGAAGAGTTACCAACAACATGGTGGAATTAATGGCCATGGAGCAATGCTTAGATTTGTTGAATTTGGAAGACCACCACAATGTAATCATTGAAGCTGACTCTGAGTTAGTTATTAACTCAGTAAAAAAAAAAATTTATGGTTCAGAGCCGAAGAAAGTCTCTCAGCACTGGAAGTTAATCAGGGTTTTTCAGTGTATTCAAGGTCACCTTCAGGGGCTTTTCTCAGTCAGGTTCAATCATGTGCGCAGAAAAGCTAACATTCTTGCTGATTTCCTTGCCAACCAAGGAGTTAGCTGTAAGGCACGCAAGGTTGCGACAGGATGGCAAGCAATGCGTAATGACAATCTGAAAACTCTTTGTCACAATCTCGCGGAAGAGGACAAAAAAGTGTTTCGGGATGAAACTGAAAAGGAAAAGTCGCAATGAGTCATTCTCGATGGGTCCCCCTCCTTTCAGTCATTCAAACACTCCAATCTGGTTTAGAAGGGGTGGATAAGTGGAATCATCATCCTAGAGGTCATGAAAGGTGATTGGGAGGTGCCTGGTAGCTTCTTTTCCCACAGTTTCTTCTTTCGAAAGGAAAAACCGCTTCCTAAGCGGTTTCCTTCTGATCGCACCACTTTCAAGCACTTGGCAGTTTCTGTGTTTTGGGAGCGATACCATTCACCTATCGACACGTGGTGGAGGGAGAGGGTTGTAGTCCACCCTTATCGCAAGGTAAAGCTCGGGCATTTTAGTGGAGCGATAACATTCTCGACTGTTGGATGCAGAGATGCTAATCAACGGTCCGATTTCTTTGTGCTGTTTGGTGGGAGCGGAATGTTAATGTTAAGTTGTGGCGACTAGATTTTTTGGCTTTCGGAGCCTTGCGATGCATTTAAGACCATCAGTTGTAGAAGTAGAGTTTGACATTCTGGTTTGTCCATGTAGTTGTGTGGGGCCGGGGTTTCGAGGTTTACTTTTCTTTGTTTAGCACTTTTCTCCTCCATGGAAGGGCCCAGTAGTGACTGGTTTGTCAGGGTTTCTCGGTTGGTTTAGTGGGTCTCAGGTTCTGGTTGGAGGCCTTGCCTTTGGCGGTGAGCTACCGTAGTTGTGGTCCACTTTTTCTGGTGCACATCTGTATGTTTTGTATTTTATTTTTCAATTAATAGATTGGGAAGGAATGTCTCTTGCCTTAGCGAAAAAAGAAATTTGTTGCACTTGATCGTGTAATTTTGATATCTCATGTTGCATTTGTTCCTCTTTTTCATCTGTCATAGAAGAGATTTCAAGGAATTTTGAAATCTCCTCGAAATTAAAACATGATATATATGCTTTACTATGCCCTTTGAATCACTTCAAACTATTTTTCAAACAAAAGCTATGCAAATTTTAAAAGATATACACCTTTTTCTTTCTTTTTAGGAGCTAGTTATTGCACCTATTGTATCTATATAATTGTGAATCTAAAAGATCTTAAATTTTATCTTGTAGTATCCCTCTGAGTCATACCAATATTTGATTCTTCAAGAAAGAGTTATACCAAATCTCCCACCATGACCTCTTATAGACTAGTTTGACAAAGTGAAGTTGTACGGAATGTCGTGTGTCACAAAATTCAAATCTGATGCTCAGAGAGAATGTTATGATGATTTTCCCTAGGTCATTTGTTTGAGATGGAATTATGGAGCCTATGAAAACCCTAACTTCCTATATTATAACCTACATGAATTAATTCTAACTCCAATGACATGGAAATTCATTCTTAGGTTCTACACTAATGCTTGGTTGCAACGATGTGGTGAATTGTAACAATTAATCAAAGGAAGTATTAAAAGGGAGAACGTGGCACCAAGCAAGTATAAAAAATAACATACCTATGTAAATGGGTATTATCCAATTCGAACCTACCAGTTTAAAATAGAAAGCTCAATTAGAAAAGTAATTGCTTGAAAGGTAAGAACCCTAAAGAATTAAATCAAATGTAAGGTTTCAATTTATTTTAGACAATTAATTTGCAAAAATGGCTAAGCATGGGTTAAAATAGTTTTTCCTATTTATTTATAATATTGTCAAAAATGTCTTTAAAACATGTTGATTATATAATCCAATGCCATGGATATGCTAGCATATATTAATATGATGAGAAAAATAAATTAGAAATATTTATGCGTTTCATTACAACTAGATCTGGGTTTTAAGGTTCTATTTTATGTAAAACATTTTTTCTTTGAATACTTGAAACATATTAAAGTTTTATTATACACAAATATGTTATGTTTCTTTCTTTGAATTGTTGAAATGTAGAGGTAACATTTAGGTTAATTTTTATTTTTTTTAATGAAATCCATCTAATATATTTTATGTTTAAGTTCTTGAAAACTTATGTTCTTTTTATGGCTGAAATGTTAAGGGTGAGTGTGATTTTCTACATTTTCATTGTTTAAATTTAATGAGATTTCTTTTATTGTATACATTTGACTAGCTTTTCTAGGATTTCTTCCCTTTTTTGTTATATATTAATTTTGTAATTGTCATAGCAAATTTCTACTTGTAAATTTACATATAACATATTATAAAGTAGGAGGATTATTTGTCATGGCATTATATGTAACATTTAGATATGTTTTAAAAAATTGATTTAAAAGAAAACTTATATATTATGTAAAATATTTTTTTCTTATTTGTTTAATAATTTTTTTTTGAATGTATAGAGCTACTTCATTTCCACAATGAGCTTCCCTTAAAAAAATTATGGAAATAAACTTACTAACTATATACTTATATTAAATACTTAAATTGATTTCCTATAATAATCTACATTTTCTATCATATAGGTCTTCAAGCATGAGCACCATCACTATAATGCAATCATTGACATGATCATATATAATCACACCTTAAACCATCACAAAATAGGGAGAAGAAGAACAATAATTAATGTAACTCAAATATATTAAATTAACATTGTTTTCTTCTCTGTCCACAGTGAACTTAATCACATTGTTTCTATTGTGGAGCTCTTACTTAGAATTAGTGCCACTTACATAAATTGATGGCTTTTGGTGATTCAATGTTTGCTTCTTTTGTCTTAGTTACGGGGTTAGTAATACCATAATGGAGATTTATGATGCCAAGGGGAAATAAAGTAATGATAAGATATCAGGTGCAAGAAAGATTAACAACGCAATCAACAACGCAATGTTGATAGATGTGAAGATCCTTCAATCCTACCACATCATGCTCCCATGAAACTGGGAGATGATGAATCTACACCATGCATGTTCTAATGCCTCCCTAAAGCCTAAAGCCATCTTGCATGATATTTTTTCTAGGTTACCAATCTTGGACATAGTGATAAATGGGGAAACGTGCATAGCATGGCATCGAATGATCTCTTCATGCAAGATCTTTCAAGAGTTATACGACGAGGAAAACGAAGAATCATGGATTGCACTTGGCAACCCTAATCACAAAAGAAACAAAATTAGCCTTTTCCACATCAACTCTAACGATTGGTACATTTTGCAAGGTTTGTGTAAGTTGGGGACCTGGCTTCATCAAGGAGCTGGGATGGCCTTATGCTTTTAGTGAGCACAAAAGGGAAGTTGGCGGTGTTTAATCCATTGGCAAAACAAAACCGACTCCTGCCAGATACAATGGTGACTTCGAGCCTTAGTTTGGTGTCATATCTCATGAAAAAAGGATGGGTTGCAGATGTGGTTGTGTTTTAACATAGTGGTTGACCCCAGCGATCAAAAGAAATTCAAAGTGATGGTGTGTGAAAGGTACACGTCCTCGTCTACAGCTCTACTACAGATAAATGGAGCACAATGCTCTGTTCTGAAATCCACTATAAATTGTTTAGGCAACAACTACTTTCGACAGTCAATGGCAACACCATCTACTTTATCTCAAAGTGTCATTATGACTTGGTTAGTTACAACACAGAAATAGGTTTCTTCGTCAATCAACAAGCAGATCCCTCTAGGATGTTCGATTTTGGAGCGGAGACTATTGGGATTTTTGCGTACAGGAACCAAATACATCTGCTCGGTATCATTGTTTTTGCTCGTGATGAATACACATGAGCTTTTCAACTGAAATTAAAAATTCCACAGCCATATAAATCCCATGCATTGTTTGACAAAGGGATACAATTTAATTTGTATTTTGGATTTGATTTCCGTGGTAGGGTTATAGGGTGATATCGATCTATTTTTTCCTTTGATAGTTCGTAACATAATTTTATTAAAATAAGTTTTTTTTATAGACAAAAATTATGGTAGAAGATTTGTTAGCGTATATTTATAGAAATAATGATAATTTTATATTATATATATTATATTTATATATATATATATATATATATATATATATATATATATATATAATTTTGAATTAATTGATATAAATTAATATTAATGTTTGTTATTGGTTTCAAAGGATTTGTTATGGTTAATTCTATATATAAAAGAAGGTGGGATGGATATGAGTAAGATATTTAATTGGGTAATGAGAATTGGAGGTGGGAACTGAGCTTTGCAACTATTAATGGCAAACTCTCCTTTTCTACTTGCAGCCTTGCAGGGACCTTCCCCAAGCTCACAACAGATCATTTAAAGGTGGTCGCAAGATGGTAGGTGTTCCCTCTCATCTCGGAAAAGAACCACGTCCGGAAGAGGTAACATTTCAGTTTATTCATTCGCAAAATGGGTTTCTTTTGCCAAAACCACACCTGCAAGCTCCCAGACTTCTCGGTGGGGGCAATGTCCTCCAGATTACTTTACCGGGGAGTGAATCACGATTTTTCTTGCCACTGATCAGTTGGACGGTGGCTTGGGCTCCTGGCTCGCCGAGCGTTGATGCTGTCATACCACATCCTATCAAGCCAGCCACCCCTTGGCAATAGTTCCACCACCAACAGGCCGCTGTGAGCGTGGATAAGAGAAGAGGGACATACAGCGTCCTGGTTCCAAACTATTCTGGAGAAATCCCATACAAGTGAATGGGGGCTGACTACAGCGAACCAAATAAATCTTGGCACAATGACAGAGTACATAAAAAATGACCCTCATAAACCAAATCAGGAAGCGGACAAAATATAAAAATCTGGGGTGCATTGGGGTTTGAAGATAAACCACCCAAATCAATGGACCGTGGCTCCAAAATGACCGATTCATATTGCATGGGGAAAGAATGGATTCAAATCTTCATAAAAAAGGCAGGGGGCCGCCAAATACCAAAACCTGATATTCTCTGGATGTTGTCTACAGGACCTCCTCTCACTTCAGGAATATGGTATCAGCAATGTTTCAACCACTTTTCTTAATCTGCGACTGCGTGGAGGATGCAATGGAGATAGCTCAAAAAACACAAGATCTTTTCAAGACACAGTTAAGGAAAAAGAAAAAATGTAGCACAAATCAGCACCAGCACCAGAGTTACCAGGTCCCTATATAGTGGAATAAAAACTGGAATCCCCAACGCTCCAAGTAACTCTACCAGAGGTAGCTAAACTACACACTGAACTATCCAAAAATGTTGTCATTTGTAGATCTAATGGTTTCTGGCCAAAATCCGATGCTTTGCATCAATGGATTTACTCCACATGATCACCAAACTGTGATATACACCTATGCTCAAAGGGATTTTTCATAGTTAACTTCAACACCAAACAAGATCGAGACAGTATTAATCAGGGGCCATGGTTTTGGGGCAATGCTGACCTCTTCATCACTCCCTAGTTTGATGGATTTGATGCAAATACTATGAAAATTTCAAGAATGCCTATTTGGGTGAGGCTCCATAACCTCCCTCTACACTTTTGGCATCACAAAGTTTTATCAGCCATTGGGAATTCCCTAGGGAAATTCCTAAAAATTGATGAAGACAAAGTTAGTAGGGGAATCTTCACATTTGCCAAAATATGCATAGAAGTGGACATGAGTCAGGTATTGCCTGATCACATCACATTGTACTACAACAATACACTGAAGACTCAATCGCTCGACTATGAGAACACTGCTTTCAGATGCCGCAGCTGCATGCAAACAGGACACCTCCAATACAACTACCCACTGACCAGAAAGGACCCCAAAGGAAATAAGAAACAACAAAAAAAGCCCAAAGGGTGGCAGCAGACCGACTTGATGGAAGAGAGGAGGACATGCAGACAAAACCTCGAGAGAACCAAACGGAAACTAATATTTACTCGGGACAGAAATATACTCACGAAGAAATTACCCCAAATGCTCATCTGGGGCCAAATAATATACAACAGAATCAGGAACCTCAGCTGGAAGTAAGTGGCATAAAAAGAACTCATGGATCTAAAGGGTATGAATCCAACATGGAACTTCCATTGAACACACTGGAAAACCAGTTGGCCATAATTACACCCACTCCTGAATCGGAGGGTTGGAGAAGGGTGGAGAAGAAAAAGGGCAGAAAAGCATAGACCTCCTGAGATTTTATTTTCTTTTTATTGTATTTTTGTCCCTTTCCTGGACAGCCATATGCATATGCTTATAGCATCTACAACATGTAATTTTTTCATATGAATAAAATTACGTCTTTTTTCCATGGGAAACAAATAGTAAGATATTTAATTATACAATAATATTATAGATTAAATATTTTATAAATCTAAAGTATTAAAGCATTGGAATTATTTGTGATATTTTAATTGTTATTATTCATTTTAATTTATTTAGTTTTGGGGATAGTATGTGATTGTGATTTAAATTTCTTCTATTTAGTTTATGGGTTATGTGTCTAACAATATGTAGAGGATTATCTAAAGGTCACAGTGATAAAATCTAAATCAAACTCAAACAATTCAATCAAGAAACGATTCATTTACAAAAATTTAAATAGACTATATATATATATATATATATATATATATATATATATATATATATGATGATGATGGTGATGATGGTGGTGGTGGTGGTTAACATCTACTAGGACCAAACTTTGGTCTACCGGACCTAAAGAACTGAATTATTTAGTTTGATTTAAGATATATTATAATAATAATAATAATAATAATAATAATATCCGTTTTTAAGGTCACAACCAAGCCAGACACGAAATTGGTGTATGAGACCCCCTTGTTTGTGGGACAAGGGACCCACCTCCGCGAAGCGATTTGTCTGCTAAGTCTATGAAGGCATACATACTCTACCCCCCTCTCATTTTGAACCTGTGACATCTTAGGAGGAAACACATGCTCTTAACCATTAGGCCCACTCAAACTGTATATGTGTATATATATATATATATATTACCATAATTTGTTAAAGAATAAAAATAAAATAAAATGAAAGTAACTTTAACATTCACTAAATAATAATCATAATTTCTCTCCCACTTATATATATATATGTAAGAGAAATAATAAACATATAACCCCCACTTCAAATTTTCATAAACATTTAAAAGTTTTAAGTAAAACATATGAAAAAAGAATTATTTTAATATGATCTATCTACTATTAATACTTAACCTTCAAATCCCTCCCACATATATATGTAAGAGAAATAATAAACCTATAATCCACACTACAATTTCTTATAAAAATTTTAAGGTTTTAGGAAAAGCTTATAAAAGAGGATATATATGTGTCATATTTTAATTTTAATATTTTGTATTCTTAATATTTATTTTCTATTTATCTTGATAATTTTTTTTTTTTTTTATTATTGAACTGTAAATTATAATTTTTTTATTTTTTTATTTTTTTATATATATATTAGTAAGATAATTTTTCAATTGGCTTGCTTATCAATCTTTATCTCTGGGAATCCTCACGGACATTGAAGCGCAGCAATGGAGTTCTGACCTAGCTAGGGTTTGGCATTTACGCAGTGGTAGCAGGCCTGGAACACCACAAAGCCACTCTGGCAGCATTGTTTCGAAGAGGGCAACTGCTGTCGGACTGGATGGGAGCAGAGGGGTCCAGTGGGACCCCAACTTTTAAACAAGCTGTTTTGCAGAAACAGCCACAGAAGATGAAAGAAGGAGTCAGAATCGAAGGCATGAACAGCAGGATGCAAAGCAGCAGGAAAAACAAGGAAAAAAGGCCAATAATGTCTGACAAGACAGACAAGACCTCAGAAAACGGGAATACAAAGAAGCAGAATAATGCTGATAAACAAGACAAAACTGCTGACAAGTCGCAGCCATTAGAAAATGAGAAGGAACAACCTACAAAAGACAAAGAACCAAAAAATAAAGGAATAATCCATCCGGAGAAGGAGGGGGAGACAAACGCAACCCCCAAAAGAACCAACGTAACCAGCAACGCATGTAAGCCTAAAAAAGAAGACAGCCTGCGGGTTACAATCATCGACCCTGAAATCCAAGCCTATAGGGAGCACATGGTTGAACACGCCATCATCTGCAAATTTATGGGAATCTGGCCATCTGAGAGGACTCTGTGCCAATGGATAAGACAACAGTGGAAACCAAAAGGGGATGTGCAGTTACATTTAGGAGCTAAAGGATTTTTTACAGTTGTCTTCACAAGTCTAGAAGACAAGGATAGAGTGTTTGAGGGCGGCCCATATTTCCTTGCAGCAGCAGGATTATACATGAGACCTTGGAGGCCAAACTTCGTCCCAGAGAAGGAAACTTTTACCCAGGTGCCTGTCTGGATCAGACTTTTTTCTCTCCCGATCGATTATTGGGGTTTGAATGCACTCAAGCAAATAGGGGACAAGCTCGGGACCTTTGTTAAAGCATCGGAAGCTACCATGCAGAAAAGATACACAACCTATGCTAGAATCTGTGTAGAACTGGATGTTTCAGGGGCGCTACACGAGGGGGTATGGCTCGAATATAGGGATGAAGAATACTTTCAGGCACTAGACTACGAGCAAATACCTTTTAGATGTCGGAAATGCCACGAGCATGGACATCTGGTAAGGGATTGTCCTTTGAACAGAAAGGAGGCAGAAGAAGAGAAAATACAGAACACCAGAGACAAGAACAACTTCACCAAACCCAAGAACAGGCAGCGGGCCAACAGGAGGAGGAACACGAAAGGAAACACAGAAAGAAATTATTTCAGTAATCCCTTTGAGATCCTAGACCAGGAGACGGACTCGGAGGAAAAGCAGGATATGCCCAACAGGGAGGCAGGGCAAGAGGATCCGGAAAAACCCACAGGGGAAGGAAGGACAGACGAAGCAATCACAGGAGAAATCCATATGCAGGACAGAACAGCAGAAACGGAAGAAGAAACAGATATGCTAACAAGTGAAGCAGGGAGTGAGGATTTGGAGCTAGAAGAAACCCTAACAATGGACGGGATGGACCTAACCGCGCTCGTAGAAAGCTGGAAAGCCAAAGGGATTGAAGCAGTACCGGAGGAAGAAATAAGGAAGGTCAATAACCTCTTTATAGCGCGGCAGAAGGCAATAATGGAAACACAGAAGAGAAATCTAGGTATAATCAAGGGAGGCTCACCTCACTACCAAACACTGCTAGGAAGGACCTCAGGCTCGAGACACAAATGCCGAAGAGGCCGCAAGACAAGCATAGAACACCTACAGGAACTTGGAGAGATGTTAATCAATGCCGGTTTGATAAGGCAGTTAAGTGACTACCCGTCCTTCCAACCAAATATTTAACTATGAAGATTGTCTCATGGAACGCAAGAGGGAAAAGCAGTCAGGCCAAACAGAGGGTTCTGAAACGGAAGATGGAAAAGTATAACCCGGACATGCTGTTTCTACAAGAAACCAAATGCAACAGCGCTCTCATAGACAGGCTACGAGGGAAGTTAGGGAGAAATCTTGAAGCTTTGGAGATCGGAAGTAAGGGGCGAGAAGGGGGCTTAGCGACCTTCTGGGATACAAGAAGATACCAGCTTATTACAGCTGAAGCTAGCAAACATTACCTAGCACTGGAAGTGCAGCCAACAGGTAACTCATCATCTTTTTTATGCATCAATGTCTATAGTCCTCAGAAGCTAGAAGATAAAATTAGTTTCCTAGATTCTTTAACCAAGTTCATAGATAGGCACCATGATGCTAAACTCATTTTGGGGGGAGATTTCAATATGATAACCTCCCTCCTGGAGAAAAAACGAGGCCTAAGGAAACTACACAGGGATGGAGAGGCCTTCATAAGTTTCATAGACAATGCAAAACTGGTTGATGTTTATCCCAAGAGTGGCAATTATACTTGGAACAACAGAAGGGGGGACGAAAGGCTCATTTCTTCCAGACTAGACCGTTTTTTAGTCTCAGAAAGCCTGATTTTAGAAGGGACGGTTGTTGAATCAAATATCCTCCCTAGTGGAGGTTCAGACCACTGGCCGATATCACTAGCCGTTGAGATACAGGGCACCCCCAGAAACAAACCCTTCAGGTTTGAAAAGTTCTGGATAGAACACCCAACCTTCCTCATGATGGTGGAAAAATGGTGGTCAGAGCCCTTAGGGGAGGAAGGCTCCAAAATGTATATTCTTCAACAGAAATTAAAAAACATCAAAATGAAACTGAAGGATTGGAACAAAAAAGTTTTCGGAAATATCTTTCAGGAGAAGGCCATCATCGAAAACAAGCTGGAACAGATTCACAAGGAAGGCATGGCAGGACGCAGAGAGGAGGAAACCAGCAAGCTAGAAGACGAGCTAACTCAGCAATGGCACAACAGATGCAAGCAGGAAGAAACATTGTGGAAGCAGAAATCTAGAATCCTATGGTTGAAAGAAGGGGAGCAAAATACCAAGTTCTTCCACAGATCAGCCATGGACTACAGAAGCGCCAACAAAATACTGGAGCTAAAAAACAGTGAGGGTGTTATTCTCAGAAATCATAATGAAATTTCAGCCTCCCTAACAAACCACTTCAGCCTCATAGCGCAAGAACCAGGGATTAATAGGGAGGAAGCCATTAAAGAAATCACCAATGTAATACCAAGAATGATCACAGAAGAGCAGAACTGGACCCTTAGAAGAACAATTACTATGGAAGAAGTTGAGGAGGCAGTTAGAAGCATGCCCAATGACAAAGCTCCGGGTCCGGATGGTTTCACCATCAACTTCTACAAAGCCTGCTGGAACATCGTCAAGCAAGACATTTGGGAGATCGTGGAAGACTCAAGACGATCCAAAACCATCCTTAAATCTTTAAACTCCACCTTCATCGCTCTTGTGCCCAAAGTGGAGGAAGCCAACACTCCGGAAAAATTCAGACCCATAGCACTCTGTAATGTCATCTATAAAATAATTTCAAAGGTCATAGCGAACAGACTGAAGGCTATCCTACCCGGCATCATATCGCAAGAACAGTCTGGCTATGTGGAGGGAAGGCAAATTATGGACAATATCTTGCTTGCCCAGGAGATGATTCACTCTCTTCATTCGCGAAAAGAAGCCGGTATGCTCATGCAGTTAGACCTATCCAAAGCATATGACAAGGTAAGCTGGTCTTATTTGGAAGCAGTGTTAGCAGCTTTTGGATTCAGTAGTCAATGGATCAAGTGGATTCTAGCCCTCATCAAATCGCCCAGATACTCCATCCTGGTGAATGGTGTTCCCTCTGCTCCCTTCCACCCCACCAGAGGCATCAGACAGGGAGATCCCCTGTCCCCCTTTCTGTTTGTCATTCTCATGGAAGGCCTTAGCAGATTGATAGCCAGGAAAAAAGTAGAAGGTCAAATTAGAGGTCTACAACCAATTAGAGCCTGTCCAGCCACAACTCATCAACAGTTTGTGGACGACACCATGTTACATGGCTCCCCCACAGTCAAAGAAGCCTTGGCCTACAGAGATATCCTCAACTTGTTCAGCCAAGCCTCGGGCATGGATATTAACTACCCCAAATCCACTCTTTTCTTCTTCAACACGCATCAAGCTATCCAATCTCATCTCTCCCGACTTCTGGGGTTTAAAATTGGCTCTTTACCTTCAAGATACCTTGGTGCCCCCCTAACTCTAAAACCGAGGCAGAAAGGACATTGGGAGAAAGTCCTAGCTAGCATGGAAAGGAAGTGTAAACATTGGACCAAAAGTGGTTCTACAGGCCATTCCTCAATATATGCTCTCTATTCTTCCGGCACCGAAAGGGGTTTTAAACCAAATACGAGTCATCCAACGTTCCTTTCTGTGGAGTGGAAGCAGCGAGAAGAAAAAATGGTCTCTAGTAGCCTGGCAGAAGCTATGTAAACCTAAGAACAGGGGGGGTCTGAATTTAGTTGACCCCTCGACAGTAAACAAAATCTGCGGAGCCAAGACTTGGTGGAAGTGGATCTCAGAAACGAGCCTTCCCTGGGCAACTCACTGGAAGGAGAAGTATGTGCCAAACAGCAACTATCTAGACCTAATAAGAATGCAGGATACCCCCAACGGCTCACCGATATGGAATCATGCTCAAGCCAATAGAAGCATTGTCCAGGACTATAGCTTCTGGGAGATAAGAAATGGCAATCAAGCTCTCTTCTGGGAGGATGCCTGGCAGCAGTCTCCCAAATTGGATTCCCCTCAACTCCTTCCCCTGAAACATATTCATCAAAATGAGGGCAGATTCAAAGTGAGTCAATACTGGACTCCCAACAGTGAAGACCAGGATTGGAGGGAGTGGATGGTTTTCGACTCCACCCACAATGAACACACTCAGGAAACCATTCAAGATCTAAATCAACGAATCTTAAAAAGGAAAATTCGAGTTGCTGCTGAAGATGACAAGCTCAGATGGGGTCCAAAAGGCAACGGGGACTTCTCCCTGAAAGAGGCTAGGAGCATCATAGAGGGGGAAGAACAACCGAACATAATGCCCTGGGCCACTAAAGTTTGGGACAGCCTTCAATGGCCGAAGATCAGAACTTTTCTCTGGCTACTTATGCAGAAGAGGACTCTTACTTGGGAGAACTTAATGAAAAAAGGGTTCAGGGGACCTTCCAGATGTCCTATGTGCACAAAGGAGGAGGAAACAATGAATCACCTTTTTAACTCCTGTGATTGGGCCTCCCAGCTCTGGCACTGGATGGAAAACATTCTTGGAGCTTCTGACCGGAACAGAGACTCCATCCAGGAAACTATCACCAACTGGAGGAGTAAATTTTCTAGAGTGAACAGAGTGGAAAGTATCTGGAAATCTGCCCCCGGCTTTATTGTTTGGACAATATGGAAAGAACGAAACCGGAGAATTTTCAGAGAAGAAACTCGAAGCCTAGAATTAGCACAGGATTCTATAACAATTAACATCAAACAGCTCATACAGGCAAAATGTAAGGTAGAAGCAGGTGAAAAACCTACAATTCAGGACTTACAAATCTTAAAGGTGTTTCAATTGGAAGCATCCAGTAATCAACCAACAGGGGGAAATTCTTCACAACCTTCATCGCAAATCTTAAAATGGCAGTGCCCTCCTGAGGGTGGCCTGAAATTGAACTTTGATGGGGCTTCGCGGGGCAACCCAGGTACAGCAGGCATTGGTGGTGCCATTCGCAATCAGGCTGGGGAAATCATCCATATTTTCTGCAGAGCTCTGGGCGAAAGTACAAATAATGAAGCAGAGTTTGCTGCGCTTGAGCAGGGCTTAAAAATTCTAAGGAATCTCCGGCGAGGAAATGTAATAGTCGAGGGGGACTCACTCCTGGCCATCATGGCGGCTAAACGCCTACAAGCAGGAACGAGCATCAGCAAGGCTACAAGACACTGGAGGCTAGCCAAAGCAACGGAGAGCATAGCAGAACTAATTACGGAGATGAGAGGCCTAGTCTTCCAGACCGTAAGGAGAAAGGCTAATGGATTGGCGGATTTTTTGGCAAACTATGGAGCTGACAACCCGAACAATGTTATGGACAGGTGTTGGCAGGAGGTCGCGTGCCCAATCATCAAAGTTACATGCGAACAGCTGGCGGAAAAAGATTTACTCCAGGCCAGCCAACCTTAATTGGTGATGGCATTCGGCTTTGGTACCGGAATTCTAAGGATACCGGTCATGGATGTAAGGCCAAACTATACTACGGGATGACAGGACGTCTCAAACGGTGGAGATCCTGGCGGCGGCAGGTCTTTCAGAAAGGCGATCATTACAGATCGAGAAACGGGATGCATAATATCAGCAAAAGCACAATCAACACGCATGGAGGGGATCCGTATAGCAAGGTTTCATTGCCATTAATGGCAATCCTGTTTGAGGAGAGGTGGAACAAGGCTCCGCGGATTAAGATCGAGCATGCAGGCATACGGGGCATCGCAAGCACAACCTTCCACCATCCCCACCGATGGAAAGTACCAAACACATGGCTTAAGGTCAGTCAGATTGGGAGCAGCCATTTGCAATCCTATTTGACCTGCGTCAGCTCCGCTTGTGCGATCCTCAATCACACTTATTATCAAAGTACTCCCACCTTCAAAGGCATTAACACCACCCTCATGAGGATGCACAAGGGAATTCGCTATAAAGCAGCGGGCAACTGCCCTGTCTTCCTCACAGTTCTTCAAGTTAGTATTGAGAACGAGACTGTAAACAGAATTTGCTTAAGTCGGAAGAAGCACGAAGCGTCGGTAATGGATGCGGGAGGAAGTCGCTGCGCTGCAGCAAACCGGGACCTCCAGGAGGCCAAGGGAGGTTATGAAACCCGGACAGTTGCAAGAATCAAACGGAAGATTGCTGAACTGGAAGCACAAGCCAAGCAGGAGGAGGAAGGGCGAACGGAGGAGGAAATTGCAGAGGAGGTGGACTGGCTGAAGGACCCGGGAACCCCCTCGAAAAGGGCAACTCAATTTGTCAGGACAAAGGCGGAGAGCTGGCGCACCAAGACCCTTATAGCCAAGGCTCTGGAGTCGATTGAAAAGGAGAAGCAGCACATTGTCACAGAGGTGAACCTCACGGAGGCGCAAATGGCTAAGATTATTGATTACAATAGCGCGCTGGACAGCAAGATTTCCACTGTGCATGAGGCGGTTAAGACTCTCCATCGGATGCTAACGCTGCTCATCAGGCTTCTGAGAGACACTATTAACACGGCTCCTCCGACCCCAAAGCAGGCTACCACTGAAGAGGACAAGCCCGAGTCCCTTGAAGCAATGCAAGCGAAGGTGGATCGCCATGTGCGGGAGATAGGACTGGACACCATCGGCCAGATGGGCAAACACATCTAAGGAGGCACCTGTCTTGTTCTCCTCTGCTTTCTTTCTGTCTCGGCATAAGTCTGTTTGTGTTGTTGCCTCTTACTGTAATGTGTCGGCAGTATCAGTGTTAAGGTTTTGTTTTGCTCTGTTCGAGCCACCCTGCGCGGTGGGCTTCTTTTTGGTCTTTTGTGTTTGAACTTCTAAGCAGGTGATTAGCTCTCGTTTATTGTACATCCCTGCTTTGATCTGCCTCGGCAGATTTTTTGTATTATACTCTGTTCTATAATATAATCTTCTAACTTACACAAAAAAAAGAAAGATAAATTTTCAATTAATTTATTATTTATTTATAAATTTATTCACTTATATATTGACTCGTAATGCTTTGTATTTCAATAAAATTATTTATCAAAAAAAGTTATATGTAAAATTTAAACATAACTTTAGATTATTAATATTTCAAATGGTTAAACATGGGTTGCATTATATGTTTGTTTTAATCATATGATGTAAAATACAATTATTAATGTTTTTCCTTGGAATAGGTATTTGTATTACTTTTTGAACAAGAAATTATATGGAATTTTGAGAGATTATATGGAATAAGTGAAGCTTTTAGTTTCATTAATCACTCTCGAAAGTCGAGAATATCCAAAACTCTCCTCATTTAATAAATGTTGAAGATAAAATGCTACTTAATAATTCAAAACACGTGAGACATATACTAATATGAAAGCCTTCAAGGAAGGAAAAAAATACAAAAAAATAGAAAACAAAAAACCCAAATATATAATAGTAGTGAGGAGACTAGGAATAGTTGTCTCAATCTATTGTTGCAAGGTACATCACATAATTATCGTTGCATATTAAATGACCAATAGTAGGGGGGATGCTAAGGCGATTCGTTTTGCGCACCATTGTGTGGTTTAGGCCCATCACATGATGCATGTATTCCATTAAGAGGAGGACATTCTCCCTGTGCTCATGGTGATCTAGGAGAATATTTCCATGTAGGATGTTCAAGTTCCATTATAGGTCCACAATGTGTATATACTAATTAAAACACCAACTTGTGTGCCTTGTATGAGGGATATGCTCAGGAAAAAATTCCATTATCTCCATGTCCTAGAGAATGTGCCTTTAGTTGTGTAACACAACCCGTACTATCAAGGAACTGTGGAATCACCACCAATAATGTGAACTGTGGAGTCACCACCAATAATGTGAACTGTGGAGTCACCACCAATAATATAAAAGGGTATGATACTTTCCTAAGACTTAGGCATGTTAAAGATCCAAGTCACTTGAGACTCTCAAATGGTGATTTAGGTCATTAAGTTGTTGATTAATGGAGACTCTATATTCCAGGTGATCAAATGTTTGTTAATACAGAGACAAGCCTTCATAATCGTAGACCTAATCCTCTCTTTACCTTATGTTATTACCCCACATTTAAGAAGGGAACGTAATTAGGTTGTAGAATTGCTTGCAAATTGGGGGAATCTTAAGTCCAATCCAGATTTCACCACACTATGGCCCCCTCCTATGGACTTGTAGGACCTTAACCAATTGGAAAATATTTTGTAGAAAGATAAACACTGCCCAATGGGAGTCATTGATGAAGGATTAGCATCTATGGAGCTCGCTTACAACTCTCCTCCCACACATCATTAATGTTGCTAGAGCGTGTCATAGATGCTTCACTAACACTCGCGCATAGATGGATCTAGACAACATGTTCTATTTAGCTACCATTAGTCTAGTCATAGTGTGTGTGTTCGAGATTTGGTAAATGGAGGAGAAATATATGGTGTGGGGAAGTTCATTGGGTCAGTTAGGTGTCTTTTCAAAAGAGTCATTTTTTCTCCCTCGGTGAACACGAATATGTTTTTATATGTTTACAAGAAGAATAGTTTTTACTCAACTCTAGGAATAACAGTAGTAATTGTCATATGCGACCCAACGGCATGGTATTTGTGAGTGTTCGAATGTAGTGTATCACTCGTAGAGAGGGTCACATGTTTGGTTCCAAAGGGTGGGTTTCTGGGGTTGGGTATCTCCAAAATTCCTTCCTCATTCTTATATTCTTTCAACTTGACCTTCCCTAGTTCTCCTGCAAAATATGTCGAGGGGTCTAGTCTGGTGTTCTGTGAGGGAATTGGTAGGAGTCGGGTCTTTAGGAAAGTGAGCGTTAAAGGTGCTAAAAATTCATTTGTTGTTTTGGCTAGTTTCTCGAAGCTCATTTGGCCCCTTCTCTTGTTCTTTCAAGTAAATATTTTGGGTTTAATTTGCATTGTTTGTCAACTTTTTCTTTGTGGGTTTCTTACTGTGGCAGGTGGAGAGTCTTTGGGTCTGGTTACACCTATCATTGGGGATAGTGGCACCTCGAGTGCTATGTGTGATTTTTCTTCCTATAACCTTTTGTCCTTATACAATGAGTCTAGTGGGGTGCTAGAATATTTTGGATTTACTCTATCTAAGGTGGCATTGGTTTCTAGCCATCATTTATGGAGGAGGGTCAACAAAGAGATCTATGTAACACTTTTCCTGTCATAGTTTTTTTTTAATACTAACTATATATTTTATGAATCATAACTTGTGTAAGTTCATTACTCTAACCCTCTAAACACTAATTATAGTGCATCAAAGTTGTTAATGAAGGGACACAGTTTAGATTCTATAACTATTATTGCATCATGTTGCTTGCATATCATCAGCTTTACATTAACTTACATGAATTCTTTTATTCCTCATGTACATAATCTCCATTACATGCAAGTATGGTAGGATAAAGAAGAATATTTATATTTCTCAAATTTTAAGGTCCTAGACACCAAACTGGTTTATGAGACCACCTTATTTGGGGGAAAAAGGATTGGGAATGTGATATTAATTTTATTATTATCATTTTTATTATTGTTATCCAATTTTAAGGTCTGAGACACCAAATTGGTGTGTAATATCCCCTTGTTTGTCGGACAAGGAAAATGTGATATTAATTTTTTTATTGTCATTGTTATTATTTTTATCCATTTTTATGGTCTGAGGCACCAAATTGGTGCATGAGACCCACTTGTTTGTGGGACAAAGGATCCACCTCCATGCAATGATTTGACTACTAAGTCTATGAAGGAAGACATGATCTACCCTCCTTTGGTTTTGAACCCATGATCTCTGAGGAGGAAACAAATTCTCTTAACCATTACACCCACTCATGCTCTTAATATGCTATAGTATTGGTCCATGGTATTGTAACAAAGTCTACTTACACGTTAAGAATATCCATGGTAATGTTAGGCTAATATTCATGGTTAATCATTTTTTTACATGTTTTTTAATGTATATATATGTTTAACTTATATATTAATTATTTTTATAATTAATAATAGTAATAATAATGAGAAGAATAATAATTCAAAATAAAGTTAGAATTTATTTTCCTTTAGTAAGTTCTTTGATGTTTATGATTGATTGATGCCTATTAGCATTTACGAGCCATTTAATTTATATGGCTGACCTAATATTATCTTTATTATGCAATATGACCTCCTCCTTTGTAACATCCGAGCTTGAGAAAAATGTGGAAGTTTTGGCTCAAGTTAGAAGAAATCTTAGGAAACATTTTGGATTCTATGTTGTATAACGTTTTCCTATATATGATATACCTAGTCACACCTATACATTCAATAATGAAAACATTAACTTCAGTCAAGAGAATATTGTAGGGAATATATAAAATTAATAATTATTTTACAATAGATGACTTCAACTCAATTTTATAAGTGAAGATTCCACTTTTTATGTTTAATTATTATTAATAATTGACTTCATATTTTATCATTGTTTTTTTTGTAAGCTTGGCACGACTACATCGTCATCATTGCGAATATGTCACCCCGATCGAGCAAGGAATTGAATAGTTGACTTCACATCAAGGAGTTCCTTAATAGAGCACCTGATCACCATCTATCCAAGACCTCGTGGATCATATTTTCTCATTATTAGAATAATTAAAATATTTTTAAAAAGTATATAAAATAATTAATATATTAAGGATAATGTTTATATATTCAATATACTATCTATCATGTTTATAGAAAATAATAATAATTTTAAAATAGAATTGAAAGATGTGTTAATGGTTCTCATCACATTTAAGCATCCTCTTATGTAGCTAAAAATCGGGCAATATTTAACTAATTTTATGATTTAATACTTTGTTTATATTTGGAATTCTTTCATAAGCTTTAATTAACTTTATGAAATGTTAATTTTATTTTATATTTTGGTTTTTTTCAGCTACATGAACAAGACAATATTGATGGTTGAAGTTTGGGATTTATCATAAGATGTGGGCCTACCATATTAGGACTCTAGCAATCAATTTGCTTTTGGCTACCCATTAGTTGATCTTTGACCAATATATTTTATAATGCTTATCTATATATATATATATATATATATATATATATAGATATATATATATATAGATATATATATATATATATATATATATATATATATATATATATATATATATATATATATATATATATATATATATAATTAAGAAAAACTTATTTTTAAGCATCTCATTGGTTCGTATTTTGAATGTCTTATTTCCATTTTCATTGCACGTGCATTGAAGCATAATGAGATAATCACTCTTTTAGTTAGATTCTATGCCACTACTAAGTTTCTATAACTTCCATCACTATCATTCTTAATTGTGATTTCCTACCCTTGATATTTATTCTCTAGGGATGGGATATGACATTATCAATACCCTCTTCGGGCTCTCATGTGTGCAATAATAAATATTGGCTTATTGTTTCTTTCCTTAATCATTATTACTATGTATGAGAGGTTTCATGATCAAATGCGGAATTTTGCTTTCAAAATTATTCCAAGAATATAAAGACAAGTATTTGTCAAAGCCATCAAAGGTTGTAGCTCTACTTATGGGGATTTTTATTATGTTCATGAAAATTTACAAGCCTGCTACAACATGTGGGAATGAAATAATGTTTTTTAAGTGAAACTGTAAGTGCAAAGGTACCAAGATACAATAGGTATAAATTAATTGCACTTGAGATAATTTTAAAAATCTAGAATTTTCAGAGTGTTGATTCCATGAATAGAATTCCTATTCAATTTTGTGATTTTAGATGGTAAGTGGTGACAAAAATTCCTCCCTGGCAAGTGATAATGGGTCAACGATTTCTTAGAATAAAAGTCACTCTAGTGATATTCAAGGCTTATTTATTTCCCTAGATGTGTCACCAACAATATCCCCACAACGAGAAAGAGAATGCAATCTATGTGTGTATTGTGAGCGTCCTCTTGTGCTCGCTCGGTGTAATGATATTATTTTCCGCAAATATTCTTTCTTTCTTGATTTTTTCTGTAGTCAACATCCACATTTCTTGTTATTCATGAGTGGAGATGGTCTTCTCATCAGTCTTTGTGATGGTGCTCATGCTCTTTCTGACCTTCACACTTTTATTAACCACGTCATGCTTGATTGATGGGATTTTATTCCAAAATCTCTCCAACATCTCATCCCTTGATGAAGCATGATATAAGTTCCATTATATTGCACTCACATTAGTGACATATACATATTCTCACATGCATTTTCATTTTTGGAGGGGAAATGTTTTTGTGTAACTTAACAATCATTTAATTTCCATTCTATCAAGTTGATCACCATTTTGACAGTTTATTCTCTTCAAATAAGTTTTTTTTTTGTACAATGAGAAACAAATCCCCATTAAGCCTAGAATCACATATTCCAGAAAAATTTCATCTATTCCTAGTACAAGTCCTTGGCTTGTAATAAAACCTAAAATTTCTCATGATCTAAAAAATTTCATAGAATATGTTTGAATATGATTGCCTTAAATCAACGCCTTGACAGTGTTTCACCTACCAACATTCAGGGGATCTCCTAGATATGAAATCCCAATTAAACCTCACACAATGTGGTGCAGGAGTCCCATCTAGAAGACCACCTGGTCATCGATGCAATGGGCTTTAATGATTTTCCTTGGCTGCAATAATGCATGGAGTGATGTATCATGACATTGGTGGGAACAAGTGTGTGACTCTATAGAAATTCAAGTGCAATGCATCAAGGTTCTAATAAAGAAAAGGAAGATGAGTGTGTCCCTTAGAAGCCTATAGCAATACGTAGCTTCAAAGAAACACATGTGCATAAATACATCAAAAGCTATTCTGCGAAATAGTTCACAAGTTAACAATGATGGAAATAAGTAACCACATAAATTCAAAAATATTCGTAGCAATGAAAATGAAATAGTTCATAATCATAAGCATAAGTCAAATAACATACATTGAAAACATAACAAGAATATTCCTACTATATTCATAACATATGCATGAAAATGTGCCAGGTCTGACATTTTATTAAGTGAAATTTCCAATCATACATATACCATTAACATACCTTTAGCCCCAATAATGGAACATGAAGTCAACATTGGCTCATTCAAAGAAATATATTCCCTCTATGATACAGAGAAGCTGAGGCTCTCACAAACTCCCAAGCTCCTCATCCTAAGCTTAAGCCTAGACAAATGCCTGGTTCCCCAAAATCCCCTTACATGAGCGAGGATATATTTATAGCAAGAGGGGGTGACTCTTCAACTCCCCTTTGTGACTCTTGGACTTCCCTCATAACTCTTCAACTTCTTTAGAAAATTAGTCAATAAATTCATTACATTGTGGCTCTTCACATTCCAATATTGAAACTTGGAATATAACTTACAAATTAGTTACAAAATAATATTACAATTTACTCATACCCATATAAGATAAAATTCACTGGAGGAAACTAGAGAACCTAATAAGACAAAAAAATTAAGCTTAAATTTGGGAAACTATAACTCAACAACTCCAAGTTAATGTTTCTTGGTTACGTCACGGTGCCAAGCTTTGTACTACGTGATGACATACCTAAACTGTGTGATGGTGTTAGGCTGGAAGCAAACTCTAACCTCCATTGAATTTGGGTACAATGACTTGGAGCCAGTTTGTGTTCGCTTCTGGAGCAGGAGAAACATCATGTTGATTTGGATAGGGGAACCAATGTAATGTTTGTTTTTCTGTCGGTTTACTTTAAGATCTTACTTGATGGCTATCTCTCTCAATTGTTCCAAGTACTCTTCAATCTCTTGCCTGAACTAGTTCTCGTGCTTGATCTCTGTGAGTTAGTCAACGAATGGTATCCCACGTGATTTCACCATGAATTACAAGTTGTTGTACAATCATGGATATGAGGCCTGAGTGTTGGAAATGAATGAGGTGAACTATTTTTATCCTGGATAAGAATCAAAACCTTTTCTTTCTCCAAATTTGCCTCTTGCCTTGTTTTCTTGCCCAAGTCAAGGGGTAAAACGTTTTCCAAGTAAAGTCCCTACGAAGACATCAACCCTATTCTCCTCTCGAATATAATTTACCCTTATATTAAAATTGTGGAAGTCGTCAATGTGATCCTCCATTGAGCCCTTTTGTTTTAGATTTATCAATTTGCTAAAGAAGGTGTTTCTCTTAGTATCCTCATAATGTGTTATCATTTCCTACATAAAAATTGGCCAAGTTACAAGTGGTTTATGAGAACAAAGAGATCGATACCATGCAAATTTATTTTGGTCTAAATATAAAGATGAAATGTGTAATTTTTGTGTGTTTGAAACATCATGTAGATCAAAGAATTTCTCCATCTATACTACCCATGTCACCGTATTCTTGCCATCAAACTTCCTCATATCACTATTTGGAATGTGGTTAGTCTTCAACCCACTATGTGACTCTCTAAAATCATAATTTTTATTCCTTTTATCCTCATCATGATTTTCGTTGAGTACCTTGTCACCACTAGGAAGCATTTCTTGTAGCAATGTTGTCAAACATTCCTTCAACCCTTCAAAGTCCCTTTTCAAATCTGTTTTTAAACCCTCCTTCAAACCTTCCATCTTGACATTCATAATTGATTCCATGTCATATTTCAAGCCATCCATCTTAGCTTCCAGTTCATTTTTGGTTACTCTTTGTGAGAGTGAAATTTGCTACACTTGATCTTGCAATTTTTATATCTCATGTTGCATTTCTTCCTCTTCTTCATCTATCATAGAAGAGATTTCTAGTTGCTTACTAGGTGTGTCCACTTTTTTGTTTCGAGGAATTTTGAAATCAAACAATGATATATATGCTTCACTATGCCCTTTGAATCACTTCAAACCATTTTTCAAACAAAACTTATGCAAAATTTAAAATATACACACTTTTTTCTTGTTTTTTAGGAGCTAGATATTGCAGCTATTGTATCTCTGTAATTGTGAACCTAGAATATCTTAAATTTTTCCTTGTAGTATCCCTTTGACTCATACCAATATTGGATCCTTCAAGAAACAGTTATACAAAATCTCCTGTGAAGAACTCATTGTATGCTAGTTTGATACACCAAACTTGTACAGAGTGCCACGTGTCACTATTTCGAAGTTCGTCCCAAAAAATGATATGCAAAAAACTAGAGTCTGTGATATTTCCATAACTTCTTACAAAATTCAAATCCGAAGCTTGGAGAGAATGTTATGATGATTTTCCCTAGGTAATTTGTTTAAGATATAATTATGGAACCTGCGAAAACTCTAGCTTCCTATACGATAACCCGTACGAATTAATTCTAACTGCAAGGAGATGGAAATTCATTCTTAGGAACTACACTAAAGCTTGGTTGCAAATATGTGGTGAATTGTAAAAATTAATCAAAGGAAGTATTAAAAGGGAGAACCTAGGACCAAGAGAGTATAAAAAATAACATACACCTCTGTAAATGGGTATGGTTCAATTTGAACTTGTTAATTTAAAATAGGAAGCTGAATTATCAAAATAATCGCTTAAAGGGTAAAGACCCTAAAGAGTTAAAAAAAGAAGGGCAAGGGTTACGAGGAAACTAAACTGCGAATAAGCCTACAAGGTGGCTATAAACCCTTGTATCCTTTGCAGAGAAATAATTCTAGATAAAATGGTAAAAAAAATGAGAATATTTCTCAAGCATTACACTGTTAACCCTAGGAATGCAATATGTGCACATCCATTAACTTACAAACTTTGCAGGGCTAAAACGATGGGGTTCATATTTCTTCCCATGCCATAGCTCTCCAAGGAAGGTACTTTAGGCAAACAAAACCTCATGCCATGTTCTATCCTCAAACATTTCACGTACAACTAGCCAAATAACCAAATGAAGAGAGCTAGAAAGGAAACCGTAGTGAAATCAGTACTTCAAATGTAAAAGGAGCCACAAGAAAATACTTGACAATGCCTCAACCCTCATGAAAATAATTCTTGTTGCATATATATTCTCTAATGATCGAAAGAACGAATGAGGTGAGGTGGTGCGAGAGGGTAGCGAGGTTAGTTACTTTTGTAACGCCATATCCCATATCCATTGTCAAATAAAAAACCTATAATCTACACCATTGAATCAAGTCCAACACCAAATCCAAGTTCAGTACAAAAATTAATAACTATAATGTTTTACGACTAGGGAGTCTAAAAATTTCACTGAGTGTCTCACATAATAAATTATGTCACAATAAAAACCCAAGTGATTATAAGGATAGTGGAAAGCAAGTTATAACCACCCTTTGTTGTGTAATATTCAGAACAACCAACCATTACAATTATATCATCAATCAACATCAATAAAAGTGACTCATCCAAGGGTTGCAAACATACAATTATGATATGTGTGTGTGTGTGTGTGTGTGTGTCAAAATATGCATATTTAAATGGTCGGTCTAAACCATGTATATAACATAATACCTTTTATAAATTAAAATGAAAAATGTGAGTTCAATTAGTATGGGTAGACCTTTGGTGGTGTACAAAATAAAAGTAAGTTTTTTTATTACTAGTAATTTAAGTAAGCGGAGATGTAATTAGTTATAGGTTCAAATCAAGAGGAGGATAGAGTATTTGCACCTTGGTATAATTTAATCGTCATTAATGACCCAAAACACTCCTAGTAGCTAGTCCATTCGAATTGCATTGGGCATTGCACCATTACTTTTTCTAAAATAAAAAATGACATTTATCAAACTTTTAGAGTGGGCCCAATATGGAAGAGATGTTGCCTTGTCTTGTTATATTATGTAAATATTTTGACTTGGTCAAACTAAACAAAATAATAATAAGAATAAGAATTAAAACATAAATTTCTTTCACTTTAAAAAGGGGTTTTCATTACAAGAGATTTGATCCCCCTCGGCACTTCGTATATCTAAAGTTAAGATGGATCTAGGGTCCTATTTTAAAACATATAAAACATCACCCATTATTAGAGGATAAAAGGTATTAGAAAATATTGTCAAATTAAAATATTTATAAAGCTAAAAATACAAATATTTTGAAATGGTAGAAAAATAGTGGAAAAAATAAAAATAAAAAGACTGAAAATATTAAAGACTATGAAAATTGATTAAAACTATAATAACAAACTATTAATTAGAATGAATTATTGAGGAGAGTAAATTTATGAAATGTAATAAATAAAATTAAAGTAAAATTTAAATATTAAAATAAAAAGTATTAGAAATAATAAAGAAAATAAGTGGGGGAGTTGAAGATGAGAAAATGTTTAAAAATAAAATAAGATAAAGATTCAAAACAAAAAGTAAAAAAAAAAACTAAGAAGAAAAAGATAAAAAATAAAAAGTTTAAGAACGTAAGTGAGAACAAAATTCATCGTAAGAAGTCATAGGGTTACTGTACCACCTAAAACCTTAATACTATGGAAAATACAAAAAAAGTAATTAATACATATAAAACAAAGATTGATAAAATGGATCCTGCAGTAAATTTATAGGAAGTTTTATTGTGCACTTAATACTTGACTATAATTATAGTACTACACTTATATGGTTTTGTATGGTTGATTAAATTACACAGTTAGTGATGCATATGTGGTGGTTCGTAATTAATTTGCACATCGCCCCGAGTGGTGTAGCCGTCCATGATCAAACCTTGGTTAAGAGGCTCTGGTATGCTAGTACATGTGGCATACTTGTGGCCAATCTTGTTGTACGTGTCCGCCAGATGGTTGTGATATCTTACGACACCTGGACCACTTTACATCCATTGATCTTTGTTATGCAATCTAACGGTGGGGAGGGTTTAGGGATTAACCCTCTAACCAACTTCTCGTGTCCAGCACGCTCTAGTTTCATTTGTTGTCATCAACCTTTGGTGTCTCACTGCTCTGCAATGAAATAGGTGTGTGGTGGTTTCACGCTAGCTCATGACCCTTTCAGCTATTTTCGATGGATGTTATGGTTAGTCCTGTAAAGGAAGGGATTCCCAATAGCCTGAACCTATGCCATTTCAATTTTCTATGTTGTTTGAGCTTTCTTTCTACTTCAAACCTCTGCCTGGTGTAGAGTTTAACTGATTGCCTCCACTGTCCAGGGGTGGCTTGATGGTTTTCCAGTTCTGCGAGAGGTATCCAGATCTGACATCAATTTCTCGAAGGTAAGTATGTAGGTTTTAAAGTTCATAGGCTTTATAGATTTATTATCATAATGGTTCATGGATTTTCGACTTTAAATTTGGCTGGTGATAACATTTGTTGTGATGCACGTGGACTGCCCATTGCTGGAATCCTCCAGTCTCAGGTAAGGTCGCCACCCTCTCGACATCATTTTGTTTTACTTACTTAGCAGGCTTGCCCACATACTGAACTCTATTGTTGCTGATATTTTTGTGCAGGTATTCTACTGTAGTTGTTGAGTTAATTATCTGGTTAAGAGAACGTCTTTTGTGGGTTTAGGAGCTTATGTTCTCTATGGCAGTTTCCAGGTTGGAAAAATCACCTCTGGTTCATGAATGTTTAATTACTATGTGTTAACAGCACTGCGAAAGGAATTGTTTGCCGAGCAGAGGCTTTACACTGAGACTTGTTAGGTTATCCTCTTTATTAGATAATTGTATATAATGATTAAACTCTGTGTCCGACATTTGCACGGGTTTTGAATGGTCGACATTCATTTCGACTGTGAGTTTTCATGAATATTTTCTCTGAATTAACAATGTTGAATAAAGATTCTCTGCTATGCATTTTTCTAAATAAGGTTATAAACTTGAATGTTTTTGGGTTATTTATGATGTTGGTAAACTCAGGCCATTGAGACCATATTGCTATGCAGAATTTTATTTTATGTTTATCGTTCCAAATGGATTTTATATATCTATATATATATATATATATATATCTATATATATATATATACATATATATATATACATACATATATATATATATATATATATATATATATATATATATATATACATATATGTACATATATATATGTACATATATGTATATATATATATATATGTATATGTATATATATATTTATATATATATAGATATATAGATATATATATAAAATGAGTCTCTCTTGTTAAAAGAATGAATGTGTGGTTATTTTGTTATTTTCTTCCCTATAATGATTGATAGAGGTTTACTTTGGTCCTTATTTTTTAAGGTTGCAGCTTAGTGAACAGACAATGATTTAGACTTATCTTTTCTTCTTATTCTATCCATTCGGGATTCTCAGACCTCTCCTCATAAAGCATATTTTTACAGTATATCACACATATTACTTCTATAGTTCATGATGAAGATTAATTTTACAGCTTAAAAGCACATGAGTATCTATTTGATATCATGAGATACTTCTTTGAACATTACTTGTAACATTCATGGTCTTTCATCCATCACTATAACATCTACTGTATTCTCTATCAATTATGAATATGGTAAATTATGTTTTCTATTCTAATGTACTTTCAAGGAATTTAACTCCTTAGTTTGTTCTGTCACTTAAACAAGTAAATTTCACAGTCCAAGATTAATTCATAAATAAAATTTATGTGTTACTTATCTATTTAATACTTGCAAACATGTAACTTCAATCATGTCTCGAAATTCTTTGGTCTCAGCCGCGAGCCTGGAAATTACGTCCAAACTCTCCCTGAGCACTTTCTTTTGTTCACAGTTGAGATAATTCCAACCACAATCAAGTACCTTGGGCCTCCAGACTCACTTCCAACCTCAAGTCCTATACTTCACACACTGTCTTTGAGTATTCTCCCACTAGTTTATTCCACCCACCTCTAGGATAGCTCCTGTACTCTTTCCCCCCATCTATATCTCCCCCCAAGGGCAGATGGGTAATTTGTGTTTTGTAATTGTTTCTTTTAATTAATGCAAATAGTTTTATTTTTGTTAAAATATTTGAACTCCTAATTACCAATGATTAGTTAACCAAATATATCTTAGCCCTCCAGCCTCAGTCATTTATTATTTTATCAACATAGGGTAAGAAAATTAAAGTACTAAATGGTAAAGATAAAACTTAGTAACCACAGTAATTTTTTATACAACTTGGGGTGTTACATCTCCCCCCCCATATGAGGAACATTGTCCCTGGTGTTCCCTCTGATTTTAATAAAATAACGTCGGATAGGCTTTCTGCATAAATTCCTCCTCTTCTGAGGTGGCCTTATTCAGGCCCAATTTATTCCACTACACTTTAACTTGGGTGATGGCTCGCTTTCGCAAGGTGGTTTCTCTCTGATCGAGAATATGAAGAGGTTGTGCAAGAAAGTCTCCTTCTGGTTCGACCTGCACATAAACAATTCACAGTCACAACCTCTTCAAAATAGTTTATCCAAAAGTTATATATTCTACTTAACTGATTACCTGAATATTTTCCCAGCTAATGATATGATAAGGGTTGTACACATACATTTTTAGCAAGGACACATGGAAAACCTTGTGGACCCAAATGTGGCTTTGTAACGCAAATTTATAGGCTACCAGTCCAATCCGTTCCAAGACTTGAAAGGGTCCAGAGTATGGGGGTGCTAACTTGGCACAACCCCTCTACTCTAAGGAACTTTTCCAAGGCTTTAGTTTTAGATAAACAAGATCCCCTAGCTGAAATTCTTTGTATGCTCTCTTTTTATCTCCCTATCTTGGGCAGCCCTTATATTAGCTGTATTATTCCAATATATGGGGAATATGCATATTCTCCCATACAACACCTTAAAGGAGCTCATACCCAATGATTCATGATGCCCATTACTATAAGAAAATTCCACTAAGTGGAGATAGTTGTCCCACTTATGTGGTTGTTTCATTACAAACGTATGTAGCATGTCCTGTAGCACTTGATTTACTCGTCCTGTTTGTCCATCCGTTTGAGGATGGTAAGCTGTACTAAATTGGATCTGGGTACCCAATCCTGTAAAGATGGTTTTCCACAATGTGGATGTAAATTTTACATCCCTATTAGAAATTACCACCTTGGGTATTCTATGCAGACAAAAAATTTCACCGGTATGAAGTGAGTAGTTTTGCTCAATTTTTCCATCACCACCATAATTGAGTCGTGCTTTGTTTTGGTGGGAGATAAGCCAGTGATGAAGTCTAGAGATATGGTCTCCCATTTCCATCTAGGATGGGCAATGGGTACAATAAACTAGTGGGATTTTGATGTTCTGCCTTCACTGACTCGCATTCCAAACATTTGGATAAGTACGTAGTGACATCATTCCTTAACCCGAGCCAAAAATAACCCTTCTTGATGGATGAAAATAGTTTTTGGTATCCTGGTGGCCACAACATGGTTTCCTATGGAATTCATCCAATATCAATTACTTAACAGAATTTTGGTTAGGAACATAAATTCTATTTTTGAAGTTGAGGATCTTATCTAAATTTATTTCAAAATCTGATTTTTCCCTTTCCAACTGAGCTTCTTGTGCTTGTTGCCAAAAAAAAGTGTGCTCGGTATCCTTAAGGGAGGCTTCTTTTATAATTTCAGGGATGTTTTAGCGTACCTGATTGATTTGGACCTCATAAATATAATATATTTTCCTACTCAATGCCTCGGCCACTCGATTTTCCTTCCCTTTAAGATGTTTCATTTTAGAATCGAATTCACTTAAAAATGTTTACATCTGGCCTGCCGAGCATTTATGCTAGACTGGTTAAAGAAATTTGTAAGGCTGCTATGATCCGTTAATAACATAAATTTATTCCCCAATAGGTAGTGTTGCCACATTTTAAGTGCATGCACTACCATTGTTAATTCAAGGTCGTAAGAAGAATATCGTTGCTCATACTCCAACTTTTGTGATTCATAAGCAATAACCTTTCCCTCTTGTGTCAGCACTCCACCAACACCTTCTTCACTAGCATCCATGCAAACCACGAAATACTTTTCTGGATCTCCTACCTTTAACATGGGTGAAGTTGTAGGTAGGTGTTTTAGTCTTTCAAAGATTTGCTGACATTTGGCTGTCCATTGGAAAGTGCATCCCTTATTTTGTAAAGAGGCCATTGGAAAGGCGATTTTTTAAAACTCCTTCAATGAATCGATGGTAGTACCCGGCCAAACACAGGAATGACCTGATATCACCAACATTGTTTGGAATAGTCCATTCGATGATGGTTTTGATCTTTTCTGGGTCCACTGCTATTTCATCTATTGATATAACGTGATTGAAGTACTGAGTCTCACCTTTGAAAAAGTCACACTTTTTATCTTTAGCATATAACTGATTTTCCTGCAAATTTTGCAAGACTATCCTTAGATGATCTTCATTCTCCTCCTGATTCTTGGAGTATATTAAAATGCCAACAATAAAAATCAGTACGAATTTATGAAGGTAATGGTGGAAGATACCATGCATCAAACTCATAAAAGTAGTTGGGGTGTTTGTGAGGACAAATGGAAACACCACAAACTCGTAATGACCATAACGAGTTCAGAATGGAGTCTTGTAAATATCCTCCTCCTTTATACTTATTTGATGGTAGTCGGCCCTTAAATTGATTTTTGAGAATACTTTGGCTCCTTGCACCTGATCAAATAGATCATCAATATGTGGTGAGTGATATTTGTTTTTGATGGTCAGTTTATTTAACTGATGATAATCGATGCATAATCTTAGGGTTCCATCATTCTTCCGTACAAACAGTACGGGGACTCCCCAAGGGAACACACTGGGGCGGATATATTTTTTATCCATAAGCTCCTGGAGGTGCATTTTGAATTCTTTTAATTCAGGTATGCTCATGTGATAACGGGCCCTGGATACAGGGGTTGCACCTAGAATTAGTTCGATGGTGAAATCAATATCATGCTTGGGTGGTAGTCGAGGAATAGATTTAGGGAAAACATCAGCAAATTCTTGAATAACAAGAATATTCTCCAAGGAGGTCATTTTATTTTTGGAGTTCGTAAATCTGACCTGGACAACATATATCTAGCAACTCTTCCTAATACATTTTCCTAGCTGACTAGCAGTAATAGGACGCAACTTGCTATTTGTCTTGATTCCTTGAAGTTCCTTCCTTTGGCCCAACTTAGTGATAAAAGTGAAAGTTGTCTCTTTGCAATCAACTAGGGAACAACATTTTTACAACCAATCCATCGGTATTAAAATTTCATATGAACCCAAAGGAAGTATATTAAGGTCAATGTGAATGAGTTGTCCTAACATTATAGGACAATATTATGTTTTTACAATTACCCTTCTTTTTTCCCTGGTGGTTAATTGAACTAACCAAGGTTTTGGAAGCTTACTACTCTGCAGTTGGAAATTTTCTACCACCTTAGGATTAACATAACTTAGGCTAGCAATGGGATCAAACAAAACAGAGACAGGGTGCTTAGCAATCATACCTTCACATTCGATCATGGTAGGCTGGTATTCTACTTGATGATCATCCAGAGCAACATTTATTATGGGCATGCTCCTCGCCACTTCTTCAATTGTGGATGCTTCTTCCATATTTTATAATTGTTCTATTCTTGCCTTATGCAGACAGTTTTTGTAATAGTGGGGTTCTTATCCCCAACATTGAAGAGGTGGTTTTGAATGCTGGTCATTAACATGTTTATTAAGTCTATGTCTGGCATTTGCAAGGGTTTTGAACAGTCAGAATTCGTTTCGATTGTGAGTTTTCATGAATATTTTCTCTGAATTAACAATGTTGAAATAAGATTCTATGCTATGCATTTTTCTAGATAAGGTTATAAACTTGAACTTTTTGGGGTTATTTATCATGTTGATAAACTCAAGCCATTGAGCCCGTATTTCTACGGAGAACTTTATTTTAAGTTTATCTTTCCAATTGGAAAAATACACACACACACACACACACATAGAGTCTGTCTTGTTAAAAGAATGAATGTGTGATTATTTTCTTATTATGTTCCCTATAATGATTGATAGAGGTTTACTTTGGTCCTTTTTGTTTAAGGTAGCAGCTTAGTGAACAGACATTGATTCAGACTTAAATTTTCTTTTTATTCTCTCCGTTCAAGATTCCTAGACCTATTCTTATAAAGCTTATTTTTATAGCATATCACACACATTACTTCTACAGTTCATGATGAAGATTACTTTTACAGCTTAAAAGAACATGAGTATCTATTTGATATAATGAGATACTTCTTCGTACATTACTTGTAACATTCATAGTCTTTCATTCATCATTGTAACATCTATTGTCTTCTCTATCAATTATGAATATGGTAAATTCTATTTTATATTCTAATGTAATTTCAAGGAATTTCTATCCTTAGTTTGTTTTGTCACTTAAACAAGTAAATTTCATAGTCCAACATTAATTCATAAATAAAATTTCTTTGTTACTTATCTATTTAATACTTGCAAACATGTAACCTCAATCCTATTGGGAAAGTCTCTCCTCCTAACCGCGAGCCTGGAAATTATGTCGAGAATCTCCCCCGAGCACTTTCTTCTATTCACAGTTGAGATAATTCCAGCCACAGTCGAGTACCTTGGGCCTCCAGACTAACTGTCCAGCCTCAAGTCCTATACTTCACATACTGTCTTTGAGTATTCTCCCACTGGTTTATTCCACCCAGCTCTAAGATATCTCCTGGACTCTTTTCCCCCATCTATATCTCCCCCTCCACGGCAGATGGGTAACTGTCTTTTGTAATTGTTTCTTTTAATTATTGCAAACAATTTTTATTTTTTTTAAAATATATGAACTCCTAATTACCAATAATTAGGTAACCAAATATCTCTTGGTCTTCCAGCCTCAGTCATTTATTATTTTAACAACATAGGGTAAGAAAATTAAAGTAGTAAATAGTAAAGATAAAACTTAGTAACCATAGTAATTTTTTATGCAGCTTGGGGTGTTACATCTCCCCCCCAAATATGAGGAACATCATCCCTAGTGTTCTTTCTGATTTTAAGAAAATAACATTGGATAGGATTTCCGCATAAATTCTACCTCTTCCTAGGTGGCCTCATCCGGGCCAAAGTGCTTCCATTGCACTTTAACCTAGGTGATGGCTCACTTCCGCAAGGTGGTTTCTTGTAACGAACCTCCTTCGCCTACCCAAGAATTTAGCCTCTAGGACACACAAATTTTAAAATTTTGGGTTCATTCACAACAAAAGTTTTACCCCTCCTTGCAGATATTTTCTTCTAAAATTACCTCAGCCATACTACTATTAGGCCATAGTACAAATTTCTCATTAATTTTTTTACTGGTTCTCTTATATGGAACCTTAGATTCGTTAACATGTCTGATGTATGTGATCGACCACTAAACTTGTGATGGTAGGCATCCTATGAAAATATTTGGGTACATCTTCACCAGCACTAGTGGACATTAATTTCATGATCATTGTAGTGTACTCTACATTATTGACCAACCTTTCATTCCCATGCATACTAGTTATACATGCAACATAGACACTTAATCCTTTAGTCATAAAATGGGAAATATTATTTCCTCAATTGGTGAGTATGCATAAGCAGATTTTACTTTAGAGCATTATGAGGATACCATATCTCTCTAATGGATGTAATACGATCAGTTAGAGAATCTGTAGTCATCTCACATATTCATATATAATCTCAACATAAACCATGTTGCTTCCTCTACTAACTCTATTATTAGATGTAAAAGAGGTCATATGTATAATATTTCCATCACTTTCACTCGTAATACATTAGCACAGGTAATCTAATTATGTTCATATGCTACCCTGCATGGATATTAAAACTGTCAATTCATTTAATGTCCTTCTACTAATAACTTCACACTAGAAAGCCACATGCAAGTTGATCATGAGAAATCTTTGATTCCACCATTTCTCATATACATTAAAGGTCACATACATAAATAATCAATTATTTCTATACAGATAGCACCTTATCTATACAACTAAGCTACTTGGGTTAACCATAAATATAGAGATAAGAAATCAACCATTAGCATAAATGATCCAAATGTTTTAGCTTCATAAAAAGTAAGGATTAATATAGAACCCATACAATGAAAGTGAAACTCATCATAGTAGAGGGAAACACCATTAAGTATATTAATACATAAGACTATGTAATTCACCAGACATTCTCATGGCTAGGAAACTTAGGCAATCATCTCATAGAAAAACTAGAAACTATAATAGAGAGAGAGAGAAAGAGTCAACCTACAACCATTCCATGCAAATGACACCAAATAAATCTCACTTGGAGGGAGGAGCACCACCACCCAACCATCAATCACCTCTGATTCCCCCCAAGCTGAACATCTTGCCAAGGATCAACTGCCTCAATTGATCGGCACTGGGTATTTAATACATTCTTACGGTTAGCCTCACTCTCATGTGTTAACAACAAGTATAAGCCCAAAATAATTAAATTAATTAAAATCAAGAAATTTGGATTTAATCCTACCTTTCTAGATTGAGTTTCTTCCTCATGGTTAGGAGTCAGTTTAGGCCTAGTTGGTTGAGAGATTCTGGGGCTCCTAGATTAGCGTTTAGTTGAGAGATTTGCTCAACCATAGTGTCCAAGATAGATGTAATATCTTGAGAGAAACTTCCTCATGTATTTATTTGCATTATTATCATTATTTGTACATTATAATGAGGATGTGGGGAATACATCAAGGCTCTCAAGCCTTTTCCGCCATGTCTGATTTGGGTATATTTTTTTGTTTATTTTATTGATGTTTTATTAATTGATTCAATATCCTTCATGTGATATCAGAGCTAGAGAATCCTTAGTGTAGTGTGTGTAGATATATAAACACACTCATAAAGGATAACAATGAAGAAACTACATATACGCAGATTAAAGTAAAGCGTGGACAGAAGAAGTGTGGCCTGGTCAAGTTAAGGTATGAGGGTATTGTTGTCATTTGAGTAATTGTCTTTCGGCTCACCAATCTTGAGGTAAAATGCGATAGAGGAATTATTGCGTTGTGTGAAGTTGTGATAGAAGGAATATGTGATGGTCATTGCATAGGGCATCAAGTACCTTCTCTTTTTGTCTACATCACGGTGAAGTTCTTATGGTCTTTTTGATTATCTGCAAGAATTGTAATGCTTCCAGAGGCCTAGGGATGGGCTGCGAGATTGATTGATCAATGAGATTAATAATTGGTTTACATAATGTTTCTTTCTTCGTTCGTCTGGTGCAGCAGAGCAGATATAACATTTGCGGGGTCACCAGGGGCGTACTTGAATCACACAACAACATGCTAACCTGATGTTGATTGAAGGTGTCGAGGAAGGCAACAAAATCCGTAAAGTGGCCAGTAGCAACAAATGTGCCAATGTGGAGGAGCCAGTTCCAGCGTGAGCCTGTTTGACGAATGTGCGTAAAGGATTGTCTTTGCATTGATTTCTCGAGGCGTTGGATCAGTTAACATCTCTGTGTTTTTTTTCGAAGGATTGTTGCACGTTGTGGGTGCTCTTCAAAGTATACGGTGCAAAAATGATTAAAAGAAAAAAAACACCTATGGTATGTTATCGTCTATTTTTATATGCATAAAGGCTAATGGTGAGTATAATTTTACATACATAAGTTGTAAAATTTAAAAGAAAAACGTGTCTTCATAAATCACTTTTAAAAAAATGTTAAAATACTTTGGAGTGTCTTCTTAAAGTTTATAATTTAATGGGATGAATGTAAAAACGTTTTAAAAAGGATCATTAGATGAAGCTTTTGGAGGTATAAGGTGGATTATAAAAGTATTTTTTAAAGCTTTGTAATGGAGTGATAAGGTGTATATTTTATGGGAGTGATAAGAAGATATTTTGTAGAGATAAGTTGTAACAGTTTTAAACTAAAGGTTTCTTTTGGAGGTGTAATAAGGTGTTGTTTATTATATGAGATGAATCCAAAGTTTAGGGAATGAAGCTGAAATATATGAAAGTGAAAATTAATTTTTATTTTGGAGAGATAAGATGTTATTTTTTGAATATGGAGTGATAAGTGAATATTTTTAAAAGGAAAGCTCATTGTTGTATTTTGAAGAAAGCTTTTATTTTTAGGAGATTGAATAATTGTAGATTTATTTTTGAAGACAAGTTGCTTCAAGGGGATATGAGCTTGGCATTATCATTGCTTGAGAGATTTCAATGACAATGTTGTGAAAAGGAAAGGTTGATGTGCTCAAATATTTAATAAAGACATTTTTTTGTGGTGTTGAAGTGTCCTAGATCTGCTCGAAATTGAATAAGGGGATCTTAGGTACACCTTTGTGTATTGATTGATTGTGCATGTTTTGTGTCTAGTTTTGACACTACAATTATCTTATCTAACACACACAAGAACTGTAAAGAGATTGAATGAAACAAGCACATTAACCAAAGCACCTGAAATTAAGAAGATGTAATGAGCATTCAATCAAGCACAAACAATCACATGCATTTGAAAAATTACAACACATAATCAAAGTTGGAAACATCAACATTCAACATCAATAAGAAATTCAACATCATTCAGTCAAGGAAAATCAAGTTAGTGAAGCTGAAAACTCAAGCATTCCAATGCAAAGTCTACATCAACATTCAACAACAGTTATTCATTGTATCGCTTGAAAATAAATTTTTTGTAAGACAACTTGTAATGAAAGTCAAATTGAGTTGAATTGTAAGCGTGCATTCTCGGTTGAACCTGACACCCATGATTTGAATTGATAGGGAATCAATTAAACCAAGTGAATCCATTGTTTTACTAACTGAGTCATTCAAATCATTGTTTTATTAGACACCCTTATTTTTATCAATCAAGAGTGTGAGTTTAAGAAAGTCCAAAATTCACAACATCAAGTGAGCCCGAAACTGAGCGAGTTCAATGAAAGATAGTATTCAAACAACAATCAAGCATGTTCATATCTACAGCAAGCAAGCATGAGTTCAAGAAAGCAAGCTCAATCATTCAAGCGAGCGAGTTCTAAAAATCCAAAAAGTATTAAAAGAAAGTGAGCGTGAGTTCCAGTATGTTCACATGGTGAAAAGAATTCAGTTGTTATATATTCTTACAATTTGATCCTCTCAACTGCTGAAGACATGGTGCAAATCATCAAAGCAACTCTTCTTGATATTTCAATGAATCTACAACATGCACATGAAACAATTAAGTTCCTTCAACTAGATTCGCAACTACAAAGAGATGAGTTGCAACAGAAGAGTGATGCTTCGAAATCTTTCAATCATATAGATGAAGATAAAGATGTTGATCACAAGTCACTCATCCAAACAACTTCAAGTGTGGAAGTTGTCCATGATCAAATTGAATTTGCTTCTTCCAAACCAATCATCAAGCTCTGGGAAGAACTACATTGTAACAAAATTCGACGAGGATTAGGATATGACAAATATGAAAATAACTTGCATATCCCATATTATTCTAAGCTGATCAAGTTCATGAGTGCAAGCTTCCTTGATCACATAACATCAACAAGCCATGAAAATGTTGAAGACAAACCCAGATGCAAACATTGTCAAAGAAAATGTCACATGGAAAATCATTGTTTTGATCTCCATCCTTGTCACCATTGTGGCAAGCAGAATTACTCACCAGAGAAATGTTGCAAACAAGACAAACCTGCCAGATTAAAGATCAATTATGCCTGGATTGATCCTTGGGAATGGTCATCAACAGTAAAATGATTGTATAAGTTTTACAACAGAATTCATTCTCACCTATTCCAGCCAACATTCAAATGAAGATGGTACTCTCATGCACCTGAAAGTGGGAGTACAACAATGAAAATCTCCTACACCTCAAGGGGGGAGTTCAGAATTCAAAAATAAAATGCAAATGATTGTCTCTCCTTTCAGCTGGAAAAGGGGGGAATTAAGGGTAGTTTTCAGACTGAAAGTCTTGACAACATCATCAAAAGCAACCAGTCAACATCCTTAAGTTAGCCAGTGGGCATCATCAACAAATCAGCCAGTGGGTGTTCATCAACATAAAAGCAACTAGTGGGTGATCAACATCAGAGTAGCCAATGGGTGTTCTCAATATTTTCTCAGTAAAAAAAGGATGATGATTGCAAGCAAAGGGCAGATGGAGCCTTTTGCAGCTTGTCAAGTGATGGAGTTGTCAAGAAAAATCTAGAGATGAATTAGACTTGCAGTTGATTGATGTTCTCTTCAAATTGGAGCTTTTTTTAGCATCCAGCTTTGGCAGTTTTTCAGACAGCGTTTTTGAGGATCAATAGTTTCAACATGAGAACTTGGAAGATGGTTCCTGGTTCTTATTTTGGACTTATCATTGCGGGGGGGGGAATGTTAGCCTCACTCTCATGTGTTAAGAACAAGTAAAACCCAAAATAATTAAATTAATTAAAATCAAGAAAGTTGGATTTTATCCTACCTTTATAGATTGAGTTTGTTCCTCACGGTTAGGAGTCAGTTTACGCCTAGTTGGTTGAGAGATTCTCTCCAACTAGTTAGGCTCCTAGATAACTATTTGGTTGAGAGATTTTCTCAACCATAGTGTTTAAGATACATGTATTATCTTGAGACAAACTTCCTCATGTATTTATTTGTATTATTATCATTATTTGTACATTATAATTATAATGTGAGGAATACATCATGGCTCTAAAGCCTTTTCCACCATCTCTGATTTGCGTATATTTTTGTTGTTTATTTTTTTATTTTTATTAGTTGATTGAATATCCTTCACTTTCATGATTTAGTTACCATCAACAACATATCGCTATATGGGCTTTTCCATTTTCCTAGGTCCTTTCCAGAAAATATCGTCTTTATCTCCCACGACACTTTTGCACATAAAAGCTTGCCTTTATCTCCCACAAAGCTTTTATGTCTAATGAATCATTATCTCCCATCCATCCGATGGATATCCAATCCATCCAAGCTTATCTAGAATCACATCTAGAAGCTTTATCATGAAAGATTCATCTCTATCCCATTCCTCGTGTGATTTGGAAAGAATCTTCTCTCTCTTGGTGCCTGTTACAGGGAAAAGTGTCTATATAAAACTGCTCTATCCCACTGAGGTGTGACAGCTGCCTTAGAAACAAACAGAGAAAGGCTACTTTTGTTTTTCCTTTATGAATTATAGATAGAGAGGAACAGAAAGACCAATCTCTGTCTTGCGCTAATCTCCTGATTTGATCCCTCTCTTCTTTGATAGTCCTCAGCTACCTGCTCCCTTGCACGCCCAGCTTCACAAAGTGCCTGTAAGATCACAGAAGCATAGCACTATACAAATACATGGATCTATAATCATAAACAATCTAGGATCAGATGTATATTGACCATACAAATGTAACAAGCATCAATGACACAAAAGCATGGAGGAAAACTCAAATAGCTTTTATTGATAAACAAGAAAAGAGCCAAGAGGAGTTACAACTAGTTGTTTTGACCCAGCATCAACCTCCCAACAAAGAAGCCCCTCTTCACCTCAAACAAAGCTTAGATCACCCAACAATATGATGTTTGTCTCAAGAAACCAATAGCAATTCCTTACAATATGCAAAATTCCAGCCTCTGGATCTCTGGGATGAGGGATCCATATATAGATATCTGTAAGGGGGATGAGTCAGCTTGTGATTTGATTAGTGTCTTATCTCTGATAGTTCTTGCTTCCACTTGGAAACTGATGGCCTCTTACTCATCCTTGGTCGAATTCAGTGAGGCAAGTGTCACAGGAGAAGATTCTGGAAGCTTCCATTGCCTCTCCACCTCGCGGAATGACACTGCCATTTGTCATTTCTCGCCCATCACACCCCACAGAAGGGAATTTTGAAATGCAACACACCCTCACAGTGTATTTGGGTGAGATGCAACACACCTAGCCAGTGGAGCAGCTGCAATGATCCTGTTTTTACGAATTCTGAGCAGTTTCTCATGGAGAACTTCTAGGAGAAGCTGTAATCTATTGACCTTGTTCCTTTAGGGGCTAGAACAACACTTTTAGGGACTTAGGAGCCCTTGGTTTATGGACATTTCATACTTGGGGTTGTAAGGCCCAAAAATGTCTATAACAGTTGCCCCCTAAAGCATGAGGCCGTTAATCTTTTGATGTCGGGTGAAATGCTTTATTATGAGGATCCGAAGTTCTTTCAATGCTGGGAGAAGACCTGTAATAAGATACAATACAATACATTATCTTCATAATATTTTCATGATCTGGCTGAGGCGGGCATTCCCATGCTCAGATTTATAAATTCATTTTCATGTACATAGGACAGACAATCGTCTGAGTCTAGACTGATGATTCTGATAGAGCCAACATCCTTTTGAGTGGATGATTATCTGTGCAGCAATGATGTACATTTAATGTCTTTATTTCCCTGAATATATATCGCAGCCTAGATGGATGAAATTAGATCCAGGGTCTTCAATTTCGTCCGATCTTCACTCGAAGTACAAGTCGATCCATGTGAGAAATGTTCTGAAGTCGAACATGGAAAGACATCGCTTGATTACCAATCAATGATGTAAACTGTTAACAACTGCGAGAGGAATCACCGATAATGATAATGACCCTCAAGGTGCTGCAGTACAATTCATGTGGTGGAATAAAGAACTTGGCGTCGAACACCATGCAAAATCTTTTGGTCGAAGGCCATTGATGTAAACCTGTCGCCGGAAGTGAGAAACTTGCCATTGAGGCATGCAAGCTTCAAAGTACTAAATGGGGTGTTCCTAGATCAACTTCTTGGATAATGAGCTGATGTCGACAAGAAGTGATCCGTCACAGGAGGTTCTTAACGAATCCCACATCAATGACACGGAACAGAGAAAATGATTTTAATGGAAGTGAAAACGATCTGGTGATATAAGGTTCAGGGTGGCGGTCATGAAAGAATAGAGTATAATGTATGGTAGTGGGTGAGACACAGGTGAACTCTCTGAATGACTTCTCTTGAACCTATCGGTGACACTGATGTGATGGATTGGTAGCATTAACCCCAAATGTGGATGATATGGTGTGACCATGGTGATGTGACTGGTGAATGAAGCAACCCAACCCGACTCGGACACAGAGTGGAAGTGTCATGTCCAAGAGCGACTTGCTACCAACAAAGTTTCTTTAAGTCAATTTTCCCCAGTCATTGTTGACCAGTACCTCTTTATTTTTTTCAAGATTGAGGAGGATAACATATGCTTGTTCTATAATTTGCCCTTCGGGCAAACCCATCGCTATGTTTTAACGAGCCTAGCGATAGTGAAACTCGTTCTCGTCTATAGACAATTTTGTCGCTATTAATCTTTTTAACGAGTTTAAAGACAAAGACAACTCAGTCCTTTTCAATTTTAGAGAGTGTGAAAAGGAACGTAAAGGTAACTCCAAAATTCCTTTTTCGTCATCTAATCCCTTAACTCTGAAAAAGTATAAAACAATACAGAAGGGATGAATTTTAGATACTTTTAACGAGCCGAAGAAAACAAGCGCTCGATCTTTTTTTGTAATTATCCCTCAGGTCCAAAAAGATTAAAATCTAGAGGAGGGATAGCACTTCATGTCCCTTTAACGAGCTGGAGAGGCCAATGGCTCGGCAATCTTTTCATATTTTACAAGTCAGTTGAAAAGAGCTTAAAGGAGACTAGTCTTTTGAGGAACGAGTCATAAAATGGGTAGTAGCTGATTCCAGGTAAGGTTTGGAATTTTCCAATCACAGTAGTGTTACAAGGATGGCTAGTGAAATCACTATTCGCAGTTGTTCCTCAAAATGGGTAAACAATCAAATGGAGGTGAATGATCGGCCAATGAAAAAGTGGAGGTGACGGTGCAAACATGACCAAGGCTTTAATGGCTGAAGTAATACATTCACGATGGTTATTTACAGGGGAATAGTTCATTTTTTAATGAGCTTAAACGCGGGGAGAAACATTTGCTCATGGCTTATGTTTATTTTTTAACGAGCTTGAACTATGTGCTAAAACTGCTCGATTAATCCAGTTGTGTGATAAGAATGTCTCATATAAAACGGAAAATTTTAGATTTTTGCCCCACATCCTTTCTTTATGCAAGTTAGGAAACGACCAATCCAAAAAATAGATAAATGACTGCTCTTTGCTTGCACTCCAAAAGGTTTGCATGCCCCTAGGTATAAAACAGAGTTTCAAGGTTACCCCTACTTCTTTCCATTAAAACATTTGTTTTAGCAAGAGAGTCCTACCTCTTACAGGTTACCCAAAGATTGTTCTATTCACAGCGCAAACAAAACACTTCTTCGGCGATGTCTACCGAAATAAACAGACGTGAGCGGCGATGCCCGCCAACTCACATAACTTTGACAAGAGGATCTTATTCCAGTCCAACTCCCTCTTCCAATCATGGACGAGAGTACGGAGGTCATATTCTCTCTCGGAAACCTACCCTATACCCGAAGTTTTCCTGCCGAAGCAGACCAGGGTGCATGCCCCCTGGGTTTCAATCATGCCCTCCTGAATCACTCGCGCTCATCGGGTGGACGGACTGGAGATTGAGACATTTCTTGCATGAAAAGACCATTTAGGAATGGTATATGACTATTTGCTATGCGTGATCCAGGAAATGAAAGCTGATCTACGAGCTTGACCACTCTTCCTTCGTGCGGAAAACACATCACTCTAAAGAGTGATGAGACAATGGCTCTCATGCAATAAATATAGTCTCGTCGAAGGAGTAGATTGTAATCCAGGGGTCCTTGAACTACCATTACGTTCATGTGAACGGTTTTCCCTCTCAATGTTATGAGCACATTGGGAAGGATCCCTAATGGTCGACTGGTTCCTTTATCAAAACCTGTTAGATTTCTCATCTCAGGCAAAAGCGATGGTGAACCAAGCGCTTTCCAAGCAGTTGAGGAAAGGATACTCATAGAAGCCCCCTCATCTATGACGGTACCAGCCATAACCATTCTATATATTTGAATAATGATTCGGAATGGTATACTAGCTGGTAAACGGGGTCTGCCTAGTTGATGCCAGTCGAAGGAGACAACTAGGTTGCTTGGAGGTGGGACCGAATAGACGGCCGGGTATGACTCTGACGAACTTCATTCCTGCAGTAAAGGAATGGGTAAATTTCCCCCATGTTTGTTGGAGTCCGTGCTTATGAAAAGAATTTGGATGGTGTCATCCTTGTTCTCTTCTGTGACTGTATCATCTAAAGATGGAACCTCTGAAGGAAAGACTGGGTCAACTGCTGCCTCGACCTTTTGACTTTCGTCTGGTATGGGTTCAGATGGTTTATCTTCAATGATAAATGCTTCGGCTGACCACCTGAGCGGGTTAGTCAGATTTTCAACTAGTGACGGACTCAGCAAGAGTTTTTTATATCCAGGAGGAAGTCGTAACGGTGAAACCGGACGATCGTCCAAAACTCTTTTAGCTTCGTCTAAGAAGGGACAATGATGGATGGCATGATCGCCTTCGCATAGTTTACAAGGAAATCTATATTTTCCTTTTTGTCCTGGGGCTTCACTTTCACTATTTGACAGTTTGTTTTCAACATGACTATCAGAGGTTGACGACACCGGGTTATGCAAACGAGGAGACCAATCCCTTAATATCCGAGGGATGCAAGGACAATCTCTGTGATAGTGGTCACCTTTGCAAATGACACGTGGCGATTTAGGCCTGGTCGGTGCAGTGTGTGGATTGAGTCGTATCTTGTAGTGTCGGCAACGTAGAAATATCGCTCTTAAATGTTGCGGGTGATCAGTCCGCTTTCGTGAATGATCCGGAAGGTCATCGAGGTATGGTTGAACGATGTTTTTGATGTCATGGAAGGCATACTTCATTGCCCTTTGAAACATCGCCCCTGCGTTCTTTAAACCAAAGGGTAATTTTCGATATGCGAATGTGCCCCACGGACAACTAAATGCAGTATTTTACTGGTCCTGTGGGCGGATATTTATTTGATTATACCCTGAGAATCCATCCATGAATGAAAAGATTTCACATCTGGCGCATTCATCAATTATCTGGTCAATGAAGGGTGTAGGGTAGTTGTCTTTTGGACAAGCTTTATTTACATCCCTATAATCGATGCACACTCTAATTGTTCCTTGTTTTTTCATAACAGGGACAATGTTCGATACCCAATCAGTTAGAGGATCCGGGTAGATGAAACCAGCATGGAGAAGTTTTTCAACTTCTGCCTTAATGGCAGCGGCTTTCTTGGGGTGCACCTGCCTTAGCCGTTGTCGTACTGGTTTGACATCTGGATACATCTTAATTTCATGTTCAACGATACTCAAGTCAATGCCTGGCATTTCACTATATGACCAAGCAAAGACATCTCTGAATTCGCAAAAAAGAGCATTATATATTTCCAGTTCTCAAGGAGAACAACATTTTCCAACATAAATATTCTATACAACATTTGTTTTGGTCGAGATATTTATGGCGATAGTCTCTTCAATGTTGGACAAGTTTCGCTCGGAATCCACCGTGTTTATAGTATTTGATTGGAAATCAAAAACTGAAGAATGATAAAGGTCATCTTGAGTATCTTCTCCACAATCCAGAAGAAGGGAACGATGGTGGGAATCATTCCATGGTGCCCCTTCAATTACCATTGATTGGACAATTACTTCGTCGGTGACATGCACTCGCGACCAAGGATCTGAAGGGGTACCATATTCTTTAGACCTATCTATCCAAACGCTTGATGAGCATTGATTTGGGTTTGCCTCCCATGCTAGGAACATTGATTGCTACAATATTTCCGTTGGGCTTGGGGGCAAAACCATTGCATGATCCATGTTGATATCATTTTCTGAGATCTTTTTAGAAGATATCATATTGCAGGTTCCTACCGATGCTACTTCCGCCAGGTTGATTGGAGGTGGAAGGGCGAAAGTTCCCATTAGTATAGGATCTTTTAGTAGGCCTACTCCGATATTTTGAAGCGAATGGGGACTTCCATGGATCATGGGAATGCTTCCTCTAACTTGAGAACCATTGGGGAGGAAGTTTTGTTGATCGACGATTGTAATCCCTCCTTCAAAGGGAAATGCAATCTTCCTAAAATAGGTCGACACAACAGCCGCCATAGCATATATCCATGGCCTTCCTAGTAGGATGTTGTAATCAAGATTGCCATCGATTACTTCAACATCTACTTCTACCGTTTTCCCTCCTAGTTCAACTTTCAAGTTAGTTAGAATACCATATGGGGTATATGTCCTTCCGTCAAATGCTTTTAATGTTGTCGAAGATCACGACAAGGTTGGAGATCCTAAATTTTTCTAGCAACTCATCGACATAATGCATGTAGATGCTCCCTCATCAACAATTGTTCGATGAATAGTTTTGTTGAGGGCCTTCACTTGAACAAGGAAAGCTAGTTGAGCTAGTAATTGAGGATCGTATCCTTTATGATCGAAGGATACAAGATTGGAATCCTTTGGGTCTATCCCACCAATGGCTGATAATAAAGCCTGCCTTTGGGATGGGCAATTCTGTAGTACTTCAAGAGTCGACATAGCGGATGGCTATTGGGCCAAATCTTCCACTATATTATAATGTTGTGCCGCTCTAGCACGGGGACTAAATGTCGACTTGTGTACTACTCCCTTTGGCGGTTTTATTGTCAATTCAGGAATAATGGGCAGCGCAACTTCTGTCGAAGTTGTTGTCGAACTACTAGGTTGATCTTTATCCTTGTTGTTCGACAGCTGTGGATTCCCATTATCTTTGTTCCTTGTCGATATCAAAGCATCATTTTGTTGTTTTGAATTGACAACATTAGCACTTCAGACGGGGAAGCATTTCCACTTTCAACCAGATTTGTTCCCGGATTTGGAAACGGATCAGTTAACACCGCAAAGGTTTTTGAATTCTTGAAGAATTTCTTAACCTCAGCTCTGTGTGGACAACTTGCGGTCCAGTGATACTCATCACATATAAGGCATGGATTTTTTGGTTTCCTATCTCCAGGAGGGTTTGAAGAAGATTTTTCAGGTTATGATTCCTCCTGTTTCTTCTTCTTCCCTTTGCCTTTCTTCTTGCTCCCTGGTTGTTTGGTTTCTTTGCCTTTATCTGTTGATACGGCATTTACTTCTGAAGCAAGAAGTTCATCTTTTGCATTTTGACCTAAAATCTTACGGGCCTTTTTGGATGTAGCATTTGTCGACTTCATGTCTGTTGTGCCAATCACGCCATCGCTGGCATGAGAGTCATTGTTTGATTTAGGAGGAGGAGGAATTGAGAATTCTGGTCTAGCGGCATCAGGTATTTTATCGTAGAGCGTGCTGGACTGAGTGTAAATCAAGTCCAAATATTGCGCAGGAGCGATAACTTTCTCTTCTATTATGACTCCCCCCTTTGCCACATCTTTTGTAATGGAAGGTAGTAATGACTTGATAAAACATTCAGCTAAGAGCTGATCGGGGACATACGTTTTTACCATTCTACGACGACGTCGCCACTCATGTATATGATCAGATATGTGAGTGGCCGTTGTCTATTTGAAATTGGTAAGAAGTTCTGTTCCCGTTTCGTACCTTATTGGTAACTGAAAATGGGTTAAAAAGGTTGTGGCTAAGGTACTAAAGTTGTCGAACGAAGCTCTAGGCAATTCGATGTACCATTTTGCCGCCAGACCCGTTAACATCCTCTGAAAGAGGTGAAGTCTTATCGAATCATCATTTAGGGTGTTTGATGAACACCATAGATGAAAGGTCATCACGTGATTCGATGGATCTTCACCTGGATTTCCATTAAATTTAGGAATATCTGATGGAAGTTTATGCGGAATCGCTGGCCACCAAGGGGCGTAAGCGATTGGATCGTTTGTTAACCTATTTAAATCAGGTAACTCTAAAGTTGCCACAAAGGGTAACTGCTGATTCAGGTTAGGTGAAGCATACCCAGGATAAGATGGGATTGCCTGAGCAGTTGGTCTTTGCATACCGGCATAATGCATTTGATGCTGGTAACTTTGGTAAGGTTGGTGGGCATGACCATTGTAAAATGGTTGATTTTGACCGTTTTGAATGTACGACTGTCCACTATTAGCAAAGATTTGTTGCTCAAAACCTTGGTATACTTGTTGGAATTGCGGTTGTTGGTATTTCACTAGCCATGGTTGTGAAGCCATGTGTTGTTGCCCGATACTAACAGTTTGACCAAGATGAGGGGTAATTGTACCTGTCTAAACCTGTGTCATTCCACCAATCGGTGATTGTGGTTGAGCCGCAGGGTCAAGGGGTTGTTGCATTACAACCTGAGAAACCTGAGGTTGGCATACGACAGGCAGCACTTGAACTTGCGACACCGTCACAATAGCTGGCGTAGTTGGTATATTTGACATAGGTAAGCATTGTTGCATCGAGTATACAACTCTTGGTTGTTGAGGTAGTATAGGTACCCAACCGCTTGAGGTAATTCCAGTATAACCTGAATTTTTTGTGAACTCCCGTATGGATATCCTCCCGGAGGGGATAATGAAAGGGTATATTGCCCCCATACGGTGGTAATCCAGAACTCAAGGGAATGGTTTTCCCTTGGGGGTCAGACTACCCAAATTGACCTCCAAATGGATCAATTTGTTGAGACTCAACATAAGAGTTTTCGGATATTATTCCGGATGAACAAATAGGAACAGACCATACTGTCAAAATGGCCCCTGAGTGGGATCCTTCTAGTGGTTGAGAGCTAGTCAGGACAGATGGCATACCAGCGAACATTGTCGGAGTGATAGCAGGGAGTTCTGTCGTCGCTGTGTCAGACGACACAGTCCTAGAGGTTGACGGTTGTTCAGACATTTGTAGTCTATCCAAAAGATTACCTAGCGATTCTACAGGAACTTCAGCTGGTGGTAGACTAACTTCTGATGAAGAAGGATATAGAGTGATCCCGACTCCAAATTGCAATGGAGTGCTCATTGGAGGATCTTCTACAATCTCTTCTATGGCAATCAGACCAGGTGGAAGGGGAAGACCGTCATGTCCGTAGAATATTTCTGGTGCCGAAGAAGGTATGGAAACGGCAGCAATAGATTTTTGAAGAGCAAGACTCTCTGAACCGGTTGAAAATGTAACTGGTTCGGTAATACAAGTGTTTACTCCTAGACTAGGATCAGTATCACTGTCCTTCTGTGGCTACTGAACTTCTTCTGTACAGGCAGGGATTCCAGAAATGTTTGGAGTAACTGGAGTCTCTGATGTTGTTGGAACACTTGTTCTAACGTTAACAAGAGATTTGGAACCGGTTAAACGAGTTCGCTTTGTCCGTACTGGCTTCGATTCTGGAGACAAAGACGGTTGACTCGTAAGCCTCCGTGAACGACAGGGTTTCAATTGACTTTCTTCCACGATTGCGGATTACTCAATCAACTAAAATAAAAGGGGAAGTATGTTTCCAAATTAAATGAATTTTAGACGCTTTGACACAACTTGCTTTTTCAATTTTTAAGATTCGAGAAAAAAAAATATGACTCTAGTCTCCTTCAATTTTTAATGATCCTGAAGTGACAAGTGCTCAGATGGACCTTTTCCATTAAGGAGTCTGAAAAGGAACGAAAGGGACTGCTCTAGAAATCTAGGTAGAGATATTACCAAACCAATCGCAAAACTACAAAATACTTTTTACGGTACGACAGTCAATCTTCCCGAATGTTGTGTTCAGTGCATTGCGATCGATAGGGCGGCAGACACGGCTTCCTATGGATAAAGGATTAAGCCTATTGGGGTCTCCCAAAATATACTCGACGGTACGTGGGAGCACATGTCCGTACTGGCACTTATCATCTCAAAGTGGAGGAATCACCCAACCATCAATGAGAACAACAGTTACCAGGCTTTACGACGCCGGAATACGTCTCTAGCCTAGACTTCTAAATGTTGTGCTTTAAGTTCCAAAGCATTGTTAGATTCATTGAATTTATTTTAAGTTCATCTTGTTCATGAAGTTTTCCTTTCGGGTTCACCACGAGATGTAGATGTAATTGCTAAAATGCAATCTAGGATGATAAACAAACTTTTTATCTCCTTTATGCAATGAAAATCCTAGCTACTAGGGAAACGAAAGACAAAATCTTTTCACAAAGAGCAAAGAGCACACTCTAAATGCACTTTCCTAAATCAAGCCAATCAGACTGTCTATATGAAAATGCACATGCATGTATTTGTTTTCGACTTTCTTAGTATATGAATGCCAAAAAAAAAGTTCATGCACAAATCTGAATTTCTTTTCAACCAACAAATATCAACAAGTTTCTTTTTGAAATCAAAAAATGGAGATGATCACAACACTTTACGATTTTGAAATGAGTACTTGTTCTTGACACTAGAAAATTACAAATTCAGACCAAAAGCAATAGTAACAGGGTAATCGACCATCAACAGCAATTAAACTCTTTCCTACGATTGAAATCGACACTTGCGATAGTCTCAAATCAAAGGACGACAATATGATTACGCTACTTTTGCAAAGGAGAACTGTAAATGACTCAACAAACACACAAAAACATCTACAGTTATTTTGTACAAAGGAGGTGGAATAACAGCAAGGAAAAGGGGTTTCAAACAGACATATACTAATCACAGGCAGCAAAATTCAGGAATAGAACTGGAAAGAATGAACCACAGAAGCCACAACTGCACAGAGCTAGTCTGATCAGTGCACCTGTAACACAGATAATCTGAAATGCAGTGCAAGTTGTCCACTCGGGAAGTGCACTGAAATTCAGAATATCTGAACAGTACCTGTGCTGGGCCAGAAATGAGACTCTGTACGGGTTCCGGGTCATAGTTTGTAGTACAGTTCTTGGGTTTTGGCCGAGCAAAAAGCAATCAGTAATGCAACAATCAGGAGTAGATCTAAGGAGGATCTAAGAGCTATCACAAGGGAAATCAGATAGTTTTTGAATCAGTTGTTTAAATCATAAACAGATCCAGTAGATGGATTAAAGTAGCAGTTGTCTACTTTGCATTTGTTATGGCAAATGCAGTTCGAATGCTACTTGTAAGTTTATGAAACAAACAATAAAGAATGATAAAAAAACAAACTAATTAGCTCCCCAGTATGGTCGCCATTTTGTTACAGGGAAAAGTGTCTATATAGAACTTCTCTATCCCACTAAGGTGTGACAGCTGCCTTAGAAACAAATAGAGAAAAGCTACTTTTGTTTTTCCTTTATGAATTATAGATAGAGAGGAACAGAAAGACCAACCTATGTCTTGTGCTAATCTCCTGATTTGATCCGTCTCTTCTTTGATAGTCCTCAGCTACTTGCTCCCTTGCACGCCCAGCTTCACAAAGTGCCTGTAAGATCAGATGTAAATTGACCATACAAATGTAACAAGCATCAATGACACAAAAGCATGGAGGAAAACTCAAATAGCTTTTATTGATAAACAAGAAAAGAGTCGAGAGGAGTTACAACCAGTTGTTCTAACCCAACATCAACCTCCCAGCAAAGAAGCCCCTCTTCACCTCAAACAAAGCTTAGATCACCCAACAATATGATGTTTGTCTCAAGAAACCAACATCAATTCCTTATAATATGCAAAATTCCAGCCTCTGGATCTCTGGGATGAGGGATCCATATATAGATACCTGTAAGGGGAATGAGTAAGCTTGTGATTTGATTAGTGTCTTCTCTCTGATAGTTCTTGCTTCCACTTGGAGACTGATAGCCTCTTACTCATCCTTGGTCGAATTCAGTGAGGCAAGTGTCACAGGAGAAGATTCTGGAAGCTTCCATTGCCTCTCCACCTCACGGAATGACACTGCCATTTGTCATTTCTCGCCCATCGCACCCCACAGAAGGGACTTTTGAAATGCAACGCACCCTCATAGTGTATTTTGGTGAGATGCAACGCACCTAGCCAGTGGAGCAGCTGCAATGATCCTGTTTTGACCAATTCTGAGCAGTTTCTCATGGAGAACTTCTGGGAGAAGCTGTAATCTATTGACCTTGTTCCTTTAGGGGCTAGAACAACACTTTTAGGGACTTAGGAGCCCTTGGTTTATGGACATTCCATACTTGGGGTTGTAAGGCCCAAAAATGTCTATAACAGTGCCCCACCCTCCAAGTGATTTATTTTATTAATTACTTAATGACACATTTTCTTTTCATATTACATATCACCTAGCTTTCCTCAGCTTAGGTTTACAAACATTTAACGCACAAGGAAGGATATCACACCGACATTTAACTTAGCTTAGGTTTACAATAATTTAGTACACAAGGGAGGGGTATTACATACTCCCCCCCTTAAATTTTGCATTGTCCTTGGTGTATGATTGCATCATGTTCTCGTTCACAAGTAGTTGGTTTCTGAATCAATCGCTCTCATGGCTCTACCATCTGATGTAATTTTCCCAATGTACATCGGTCACAAGGAGTGGTCCCAATGCCTCTCCTTCCATAGCTACATTTGTCGCAAGGAGTGCTCTCCTTTCATAGCTACCTATAACATTTATTTTCAAACCATTTGTGATAATTTATAGATGCAAAAGTTTAACTATGATAAATATCATAGTCTGTTACTTAATATTATTAAACAAGCTATTACTTATCATTTATTTTATCTGAAGAGTGCAATTGTTCTCTTCTTTCATTCTTTGAAGCCTTTTGTATTCTTGTCAGACACCTGCTTCTTGTAGTATCTCTACATACAATACATCATTTAGCATATTTTTCACATTAATATGCCCATAAGGTCATAACATGTTAGTTCACATAACAGTATATATTCATCGTAATTGTATGTATGCCAAACTGTGATTAACCACAGTTACTTATATCAAAATTACTTTCATTCTTCAGGGTAACCTCCAAGTTGGTTTACCTGGCCAGACCTCTATCTAATGACTCTATGCATACCTACATACAAGGTATGTTATACACACCAATACACAGTTCATTTTTCAACCTTGTAGCATATGTAGTCCTACTGTCCCATATGTAATGTACATTGTCTATATGTGGTACAGCCTATAATACCACCCTCATGGTATCACCTGCATGACAAAGCTTTCTCCACATAATTTCCTACCATGTTAGTATCAAACCAAACAAATGTGTTGAGTTGAAAAGGAACTTGTATGATTATGGTTCATTTTTGTAATCACAGAGAGTTTTGTGACGTGCAGATCATTTCTAGATTTAATTTGGTTACGATATCAGTATTATAGTACTGTATTCATGCACATTTTCATCATACCTTCTACTTAATGTCCTAACGTAGACTATTACCTCACATATTATCAGATCATAATTCATCCCATATGATTTACTATTTCCCTTTTTATGGCTCAACAACTTGTTGGGCATGCATAATTCAGTGTAGTTATACATGAAAGTTTTTACTACTTTCAATCCAACAATCCTTTTGGCTGTAAGTGTTTCTGATCTTAGGGTATTTATATGATAGTTCGTCCTTAAAATTAAGTCACCATTTCCCAAAAAATGAGTCATCTATTTTATGAATTCTTGTCTAATTTACAAAACATTTCCCTATGTTGTCTGCACACCTTATCAATGCAATCTAATAAGAGATACTCTCAAAATTTCTTGGAACAAATTATGATATCAGTATATTCAAATAGATTGTTAAATATCATTTAATTGACCCAGTGGTCCATACCATTTGTGCTACTTCATCAATTACTATGGTTTTCACTCAAGGATACTTATAGGTTCTATTATGCATATCCTTTAAAAAAAATGCATATGTCCTCGAAATCTGTTTAATTTAAATTTCCCCCAAACCATACTTTCTTCAAAAGTGGAGAATGAATCACATTGAAATGACAATTTGTGTAGGTTATATAGCCTTATACTATAACACGCTCTCACCATCCTTTACCTTGGCATAATACATTCGTAGAAATTATATCATTTATAAGTTGTTTTCATAGCATGATGACTATAATTTAATCTCTGGCTAGAATAATAGTCTAGTTTGATGAGAATTTATGTTTCTTGTATTCATGAAGGCAACATATGTAAGTGTGCCACTCAAGTAATGATATCTTCCACCCATATGCATTACTTGTTATTAATTTTAACAAAATCGAACAACATTACTTTTAAGGCATTCTCTCCCTATTGCATGCTATAACATTTTTGGTTATAAGGTTTTTCTTTTCAGTAAGATTAATAACCTTCAATTTCTTTGTCCAGCATGACTCCTAACATAGTCATGCATACTTTTCCTATTTACCATTGGCATATAATGACCCCAAGCATGTATGCTATCAATATATAACTTCAATATAGTTCAAGCAACTCAAATCCCCTCCATGTAGCAAAAACCAATTTCCTACATGCTATGCATATATGTAAGCATTGATAGCAGCATAACATTGATTCTGCAATCACAACTATGCCCAACATCTAAGCAACAAAACGTATAATCTATCACAACACAACAACAACTCCACACAACTTTTACCAATATAATCATTAGGTCAATCGCACACTTTTCTTATACAAAACATATTCCCCGTTAGTATTCATTAGTGTAACGGACATCTTTATGATTGTTGAGCAATGACTTTTACTTTCTTTCATCAATACCAAAATTCATCAGAAAGTTCTTACATGGAAGATCCATATGACTCATTAATATGCATGAATATTAAGCATGATTCTTTTTAAAACATTTTTATCTGAATGACCACTCAGCCAGACTATGGTAACACATACAATTCATGACAATGCATGGGTATATGTATCATTACACAAAAATACAACAATGCTACAACCATGGTTTTCTTTATTATCTAATCTTATTTTCTAGGGTTAGGTGATTTTATTTAGCCATGCATCTATACCGCAATTGTACCAATCACCATTTAAATATCTTACCTATTGGAACAATCAATTCCAATATAGTTTTCCACATGGTTCATCAACCGGTTCATGTCATGGTTTGGGATGTTGATCCAATGGTAGAAATTGTGTTAAAGGTTTTAAGCAAATCTTTCAAAGTTCTCTTCGTCATTCACAATACCAATTTTTCTCAAGTTTCATTGTATTCACATATATATGCGATCATGCATATATATGTATTTTTCCTTCACTTTCGATGCCACAATCTCCACATGCTCAAGCATGACTATTTTGGAGATTTACATGAAAGTCAACCCACTAGAAAATTTGCCTATAGATGAATTATTGTTATAACACATATGGGTCATTTCGACAATGAATTATTGTGACACATATCAACAATGGCCTTTCTATTATGGTGATTAGCCCACGCTCCTCACTAAGTATTGAGAGTTCTTCATAGAGTCGACATGGAACAAGATAGCAGTGACAATAAATTATAAATATTATGTTGCATTCTATGAGTGAATTGCTAACAACATCATCAATTACAATGTATTTATTGTGTTATCACTCTGATAATTCCTTTGAAGTAATAAGAAGGAAAAACCAAACGTAACCACTATCGACTTTTGGATATTAGAACCCAGCCTTCTGATGAGCGTCATCAATGGGTAATTATATGGGCTCATTTTACCTCCTAACCTAGTCAAATCAACCATTCTCTTAGCTTATTGTATGTTTTTCTAATTATATTTATGCTTATAGAGTGAGTTGAGTTAGTTATGATTCCATGTAGTCTAATATGTGTTTAATGTAGATTTTTGATGAATTTTGTGGTCAACGTCGAGGATCCAATGGACAAATGGTAGCAATAACTCAAAGTGGACAAAGGAGAGGATTTATAGGAGGGAATACCCCTCTTTTATTACTCCCCGCTTCAAATTCCCCTTCATTGAGCTCAAAGTATAGGTAGCCAAGTCATGCATTAGCACGCAGCCAAGCAAGTGGAGGATAACTGATGTTTATCTTGAGTTTTGGGAGCCAAGCCTCCCTAGTTTTGAGGAAGCTATTGGGAGCTTCATTTGTATAAGTAGAGAGGCCTAGGGCCTCACTAGGGTCAGATTATTGTTGGATTTTTTCTGCAATTTTTCTTACGTAAACTCTACTCAACTTCGAGCTTATTATCTTAACAGTTCATGTAATCTTGTTATTGGTTTTGAGAATAAAGATGGAATCCTTTTGAGTTAGCACTGAGTTACCTCAGAGGGCTGAAGCTCTTGGGTTAGGCACCAATCTAATCATCCAAGCTCAACTTTACTTGTATTTGTATGTTTTATTTCAGTTGTAGATCAGGTTGTTGTTAGATGAATTTTTTTTTGGTTAAGAATAGGTTGTTTTCGATGATCCAATAGTTTGCTTCCATTTGTGCTTTCTATATCAGGTTAAGTAGTGTTCAATAAAACATCCAAAAGGCTAGCAACAATGCCTTGGCCTCTCTTCCTCCCTTTGGGACAATGATTTGAGGCAAAGACCCTCTTGCTGCCCCAAAAACACAGATTTTCCTCCTTCATAGGACTTCTAGTGTTTGCAACTTTCTAGTTGGTTAATAGTCTAGTTTGCTTTGCTCAATAACTTCTTCATCATGCTCATTTCCTTATTAGCAATAGTCTTCTTTCATGCTTTTCTTTCATGCAATGGTTATCAACATTTCCTTTCAAATATCATAGTTTACTTTGATGCAAAAACTCTATGTTTCGATGCACTTATTTCGGTGCTTGCTTAATCTCATTGGTTTATTGTCAGTTTTTTATGAAATAGATGTCTTCTAGTAGCAGGTTAGCCTATTATCCATGCCATCCTCCATCTAATCCATGCCCTACAGGTCGCCTAAGTCTCCCCTCAATTCTGCCTTAGTTTCCTGTATTTTCCATAGACTCTCCTCTCTCTCCTCGAGCAAATCCAATCATCTTTCTCTCTCCTAGTGATTCTTGGTAGACCCTAGGTGCCTTAAAACTTCATCCCAAACTTCATATACGTTCTCTACCCACTCTTACACTTTCAAAACATTGAAAAAAGCTCTCAGCCTCTTCCTATAGGCCTCTTGTAGAATGTTATTTTTCCTCCTGTAGATTTCATGTCTCCTCCCGTAGATTTTCTTGTAGGCTTTCTTTTGAAGGCTGAGTTTCGGAAAAGCCTCCAAAAGGCTACCTGAGACCTCCTAGGACCCATACACACCATCCTCCATCCTCTCATGTCCAAGAACCACCCTCCATCGCCACCTATTCACTTCCACATTCACAAACAAATAAATTACATGCATGACAAATTCACATGAAAATACATAAAAATCTAAAAAGATGTTTTTTGGTCATTTACTCTCAGAAATAGCTTAGGTAGATGTTATTTACTTCCTCGAGTAGATAATGGCATTCTTTTCATGGTTTTCATAGTGATTTCTACAAAAGTAGGATTAGTGGTTAACTAGGATTTCCTTGGTTTTCTTTACATTTCAATCCTCCTGTCTGCAAGTAGAATAGCATCAGCAGAGTGATATCTTTTTCCTTTCATCACATATAGAGCTTCTTTTGGAATCCATAGAAGCTGGGCTGGTCTACTAGTGATATTGCGACAATTGACCAAGTGACAACCTGTAGTAAGAACTAGTACTTGTGCATACAATGTCGTTGCTTCCAAGTTTGTTACGAACTACCGAGTTGATAAGAGTAAGTAGGAAGCCTATGAGTTACAAAATTATTGCTACAATACTGGTGCTGACCACTTTTTGGCATCGTTTCCAGGGAAGCGTTAGAGTATTTTGTGATTACTGCATTCTTCTATTTTCTATTGTAACATTCCGCTAATAGTTTATTTCAGCAAAAGTAGATTAGTCATTTCCTTGCTTTCAGTTCTGCATTTCTTTTGCTTTCCTCTTCAATTCTACAATTTCTTTTTGACAAAAGTAGATTAGTCATTTCCTTGCTTTCAGTTCTACATTTCTTTTTCTTTCCTCTTCAATTCTGCAATTTCATTTCAGCAAGTTCATTTCATTTAGTTTCAATTCGTTTGTTCAATCAACCTCAGTTTTGCAGGTAGTATCAGTGTGGGGGAAAAGAAACAAAAACCAACCAAAAATATTTCTTTTCATGCCTCGTAGGAATAGAGATAATTCAGGAAAATCTTTTCCCAACACCCCCACTTCTTCACACAGCCAACCTTCTCTCTTCTTCGGTGGCTTCAATTAAGAAGAACCCTTAGGAGAACAATCAGACATATTTGAAGAACCTATAGGGGAAGAAGAAGAAGAGAACATTCCTTTGGAGCCAATGGCTAAACATAGAAATGCTAGGGGGAATGGAGAGATAATAGAGGGTACATTTCCCATTTGGGAGACCAATGGGGACACCAAAATGAAGAATATAAGCCCTTCTTCCCTACCTCATTTCCATGGTCTGACTACAGAAGATCTTGACACCTTCTTGTTTGAGTTTGTTGTTATCTATCAAACCTATGACTATGCAGAGAATGAGAAAAAGTTGAAATTGTTCCCTTCTACTCTCAAGGATGCATCATTGTGCTTGTTCATGGGATTACTTGGCAATAGTATCACAACTTGGGCTCAGATGCAGCAAGCCTTTAACAACAAGTATTGAGACTATTGTAGGTGAAAAGATACTAAAGAAGAAATTTTATGAATGACTATAGGAAGTGATGAGTCCCTGGAAGAATATCAGGAAAGGTTCCAGCTGAGTTACGAAAGGGTTGGGTGTACGCTTGACCCTGAGTTTCTGAAGATGGTCCTGCTCAGGGGAATTCGGGAAGATCTTTTAGACACCCTCCATTTACTGGCCAAGGGAGACATCTACCAACTATCCTAGGAAGATACAAAGGTTGTTTTTAGGAACCATTCTATGGAAGCCAGAAAGAAGGGTAGGGGGAGTCAACCCATAGCCAGTACCTCTTCCTTTAACTCATCTATTAAGGGGGAAATTGGAACAATGCTGGAAGATTTCAAGAGTGATATGTTGCAGACTCTTGCCATGCAAATGGATACCTTGCATATCAAAAGAAAACAAGAGGAAGCAGAGAGGGCTTTGGCCATCTTTTGCCCTAGATTCACGAGGAGGCATCCTAGGAATGAAAGCTCGTTGAACTCTATAGAGGTTTGTTTAGTTTGTCAGGAGAATCATTCTACAGATAAGTGTCATTCCTTGCCCAGACTTAAAGCTGTATATAAAGGGGCTGAGGGAGCCATTGAACAACTCTATTACATAAACCAAGGAAGGCTGCATGGACCTAGACCATACCAGTGGGGGATGCTAGGGACATCTCAGGCTTACTACAACCCCAACACAATCACTTCCATACCTTCTTGGGGTCCCCCTACTCATCCTTCATGCTCCATGCCTCCTCCTTCGTCCTTCACATCTCAATATCATGCCCAAATAGCCAACCGTTCATTTGAATCCTATGCTCAGCCATCACCTCAATGGAATGCACCTCATCAGGGATGGAGGCCCCAATAAAACCCTCTCCCTACTCTTTTTCCTCCACCACCTGCCCAACCACAACTGTTACCTCCTGCTCCTCCAAAGCAACCCCAAATGCCTACCCAGCCGAATCTGAACCCGAACAATAGAAAGGCTTAGCAAGTGTATAGTTGATCTAGAATTTATCCAGGACAAAGAATTCAAGGTATTATAGACTCATGTGCATGGATGTGCCAATGTTGCTTTATGCAATGGATCAATAAGATTTCTAGAATACATAGAAACTGAGGCAATTAGAGAAAACATAACAGTCAAACATGTAAACACAACAAGTTTAATAAGGAGTTCACACAATGCTCCTAGGCTACGTCTCTTGGTCGAGCCTTCAGTGGTGGCCTCTCTATTATGTTTTCAAGTACAGTTTTTACAACAGTGAGCTCGATTCAAGTCTAACTAAATAGATAAAAGTTAGCAGGAATGGAGTGCATAGACTCTCCTCACTGAAACTCGACCTCTGATGGTCACAGTAGTATGACATGCCTATGCGAAGGAGTTTGCTTGAACCTCTCAAGCCTTCTATGGAGTACACAAACTCTCTAACTCTCTCTGGCTCTGTCAGGCTTGATGTTGCCTTCGCTCAGCTCGGCTTCTACTCTCTATTCTTTGCTCTTATCTTTCTACCTCTCTGTGTGTATCCTCTGCTTCTGTCAGTTCATATCTTTAAAGAAAGTATGTTCTTTGACTATTCGTTTCCACTTCCTGGCCTTCTAGTTTCCTTCCCTCTGTCCATTTGAATTCCTCTACTCTACATCATCATCACTAGGCAATGCCTCGCATGGAGGTGGCCACCTATTTCCTAACGAGCTAGTTTTCAAATTCCTTGAATAATTTTTGAATGGCCATTAATTATATTTGCTTTGAGATCGCCCGTGAACACGAATCATTTTCCAACTCATCATCCATGTCAGACTTCAAATCCCCTGTAATCTTGCTTTATGACTTGTCAAATCCGATCATTTATTGGGATGTACCTCCACTGTTGATCTGGGCCCCCCATATCCTACAGTCGCCGTTCGTATTGGGCGGGCAAGTCGCAAGACGTTTACCCATCCAGTGCAGGCGGTTTTCTCTCTCATCTGCCAGACGCATGTCTTTCGATGTGTGGCATCAGGTGGGACTCAATCAAAGATGCTTACCACCTCGAAGCCTTCTGATATCCTGCTGGTTTGTGGAATCCCACGGTACGAAACCGACTGCATTAATTTTCCACATTTCATAGTGTTTTCGGGTCCGGGCGCTTCGAGGCTTTCCTTCATTGAGGGGGATGTCGTGCGATACACGATTAGTGCTAATTGCGTATTAGAAACCACCCCCATTTCTTGATTTGGCCTCCGATTTTTCTAGTTTTCACCAGCGCGCATTATGATGGGCCAACGGTTTTCGTTCCTGACTGAGGGTCCTCATTGCTCCGCTCTGGCCACAACTGTAACTCTTACGAGGATTCCTTCTGATAACTTTGATTTTTCTAAGAATTGAATCTTTTGGCATAATTTGGAACATTCATGAAAACTTAGAGAGTGTTTAGGATCTGATTCGGATCACGGCCTTCCCACTAAAAAATATTTTGGACCACCAAAAGTGGGTTTTCTTTTAAGCATCAATCACGTGAAGGTATTTCTTCCTTGCTTCCTCAATTTCTATCCATTTCGCATTGCTTGGCTTTGAACCTTTGAGTCCAATCCTGAGGTACTCAACATCCTCTCTGCGCGTAGTTCTTACCTTCCTATCCACAACTGTATCTTCCTGTAATTCATTAAGATATTCAGGCAACATATCATCAATAAAAGGAAATTGACTCTGCTCTTTGGGATTTCCAATTAATGACGGCTCAAATAGTCTGAAGTTGTCTACATTAACAACTGAGTAGATGTGCATATAAGGTGGTAGATCAAGGCAAAAAGCATTCTCACCAATTTTCTCAAGTATCTTGAAAGGTCCATATCTTATTGGCTTCAGATTCTTACCTTCACCTTGCATTTTGTCTTTGCTGATATATAGCCAGACTTGATCACCAACTTGGAAACTATACTCCATTCGATACTTGTCATGCCTTCCCTTGTACTTGGCTTGACTCTTTTCCAGTTGTTCCTGTACTGCCTGGTGAATCTCTTAGATTTGTTCAATGAACTTGGTTGCCTAGTCCACATCACTGTGTCCATCAATTGTTATGTCTTTACCAAAGAGAAAATCCAAGGGAGACCTTGGTGTGAAACCAAAACAGGTCTCAAAAGGAGATATCTGTGTAGAAGAATGTTTAGCTCGGTTGTAAGCATGCTACACATAACATAAATGTTCATGCCAAAGTTTGGGATGCTTGCTGCAATAGCCTCTAAGCAACTGGATCACTATCCCGTTGACCACTTTTCTTTTGCCATCTGTTTGTGGATGAAAAGCTATGCTTTTCTTTAGCTTGGTGTCCATCAATTCCCACAAACTTGAGCAAAATTTCCCAATAAATTGGGTATCTTGATCATATATAATGGAAGTGGGTAATCCAAAATGAACCCATACATGCTGAAAGAACAACTTTTCAGTTTGTTCAACTATAATCTATTTGTTACAAGGTATTAAAATACACATTTTTCTAAACCTATCCACAACAACATATAAATAGTCATGACCTTTCCTAGATTTAGGTAGTCCTCCAACAAAGTCCATGGAAACACTTTCCCAACGATGAGAAGGAACTGGTAGTGGGGTGTACAAGCCTAGTTTTATATTGCTAGGCTTGCTTTTAGCACACACGGTACACCCTCTTACATATCTAGAAACCATCTCATTCATTTTTGGCCAATAAAAAAAACTTTGCAGCCGTGCAACTGTTTTACTTACACCAAAGTGACCTGATATTAGAGAAGTGTGTGCTTCTCGAGTGATCTTTACTCTTTCAGTTTGTGGAATGCATAGCTTCCCAAAATGATACAAGAGTTGGTCCTTAACATGATAATCCAATTCTTCTAATCATTTGGTTTGATTTAAAGTTGCATATACATCTTTAAAATCTATATCTTGAGCATATTGTTCAATGTAGCTCTCATGCAATACTGAATTATGCTTAAATATAGTAGATGCATTTATAATTGGTTTGGACAACATATCTACAAATTTATTGTGTACGTCCTTTTTATATTTGATGGCTAAATAAAACTGTTGTAGAAAACCCATCCATCTATAGTGTCTTGATTGTTGCAACTGAGTTTGGGAGTGTAGATATTGAAGTGGTTGATGATCAGTATGTACAACTATCTTTTTTCCCATTAAATAATGTTTCCACATTTTCACGCTCTCTACTAATGCATACAATTCTTTATCATATGTGGGATGGTTAACTACTACAGAATTAAATGTCTCAGAATGATAACATATGGGTTTTTCACAGTTTTGGAATATAATTATATTCGATCATTTAAAAACTATAATTGTACAACACCATTTAGTTTCATAGTTGATCTTTCCCTTCATTTTGTTTTAATGGTTTCTCGGGATAAACAAAAGCACTTAACGCTGAGATTTGTAGGGTAAGATGGAGGGCGGAGCTGTAAAACACTCCATAATCGAGTTTGTGAGATGGGGGGACATTGGATACATAGTAGGAGAACCTCTCCACATAGAAGTTTCTGAACACTCTTATGAATCTTTCCAGTTCCTTGATTTTGCATTTGTGGTGCAGGAATTAGGATTTATGGAAATGGCATCGATGTAAACCTAATTTTTGTTATACTTACAACAACTGAATTAGGATTTATGGAAATGGCATCGATATAAACCTATTTTTTGTTATACTTCCAATAACACAAATCTAGACTAATGCTTTTTGACCCTCTTCTCGAAAAACGATTAGATGATTTATTGCCACTTTGGATTTAGCTGATTACATCTGATTAACTATCAACAGATATGTGCATTTTCGTTGTGCACTGCTAAATACTAAATAATAATCATAATTTTTCTCACACATATATGTAAAAGAAATAATAAACATATACCCAGCATTTCAAATTTTCATAAACATTTAAAAGTTTTAGGTAAAACATATTTAAAAAAATGATTTTAATATGATTTATCTACTATTAATATTTAACCTTCAAATCCCTCTCACATGTATATATAATATATGTAAGAGAAATACTAAACCTATAATCCACACTTCAATTTTTTATAAGCATTTTATTGTTGTCGCACGGAATGAGTCGATCTTGCGGACAAGATAGACCTTCCTAGAATCTAAAGAAGACCTAACGACAAGCAAACCAACCAGACAATATCTTTTTCTAAATATGCTTCAATAAACAATAACAAACAAGTGTTTTTAGGGCCTACCTTTGGTCCAACGCAAGCTTGTGGATGCCGTCTCTCTTTTGATCTCCTCTTCGCGAATCTGCAAACACAAACAAGGCAAACAAATTAAATAGCACCTGAAAAACCAATTGCATAAAACATATTTAACATGAAAGTCAAGGAGTCCATGAAACAAATAATATAAGATACTTGTTGAGAAAAATGAGTTTGATTGTATTAATTCAAAAGAAGAAGAACTTTACAACCTTTGCCTTGACGCTGTACAAGCTCCTCCCAGGGTCCAACAAGATGTCTCCTCTACTTTGACAAGTTTCACTCACTCTCCAATGGAACCAAGAGGTATGTGATCTATCCTCTCAAGCTCAACCAAAGAGTCTTAATTTCACCAGCATTTACCCTCAAAATGTTCAGCTTCTAACCTCCTTAGTCCTCACCCCAATGCCTGTATTTATAGTGCAATGGAGGGAAGTTACTAGGTCCTCCTTCAAAGGGATAAAGCCCTCCTTCAAAGGGATAGATCCTTTAGTCAAGGGATTAGCTCCTTCTCTTTTGGGATGCATGAATCACCTCAGAGCGAACAATCCATGTCAAAATTCCTTCTAGAAAACTCTAGAATTAATCCAAAGTGAGTTTTTTAAGATAAAACTTGCACCTTTTGACTTTTTGTTGTGGTCACCAACAACCGCCCTCTTTATTTGATATTAGCAATAACACCAAGCAAAGGGGGACCCTTAACAAAAAATCCAAAAAATATTTTTATCAAATTTTTTGTATTTTAACTCCCTAAAAGCTAGATCGCATTGCGAAGAGAGAGTGAAGTGTTTCCTATGCGCATAAATAAGCTGCGAAGAAGCGACGCGAAATTCATCGCATCGCATATATTGAAAGCGCTCTTAAATGAAAAATCTTAAGGAATCGCCGACGGCCGATATGCGACGTCGCATATCGCAACATCGCATAAGCAGCACACAGTGATTGAATGAAAAACGCGATCTGCGATCTGCGATCTTACGATTTGCGATCCTGCGATCTGTGATCTGCGATAAATGAGACTATCAATTCCTGCAATGACACTTCTTGACATCGCAATCCTCGATACTACGATGCGAATCGCAGAAACCACTCATCGCAAGATTTCCTCGACATAGTCTGTAAACCCAAAATTGAGCGCGCACCTTAAGGGAAATTAATGATTGTACGCCTGAGTATCCAAGAATGATTGTGTCGCGTTTTTCGAAGAGTCAAGTCATTATGAGTGTCATGATTATGCATTCATTAGAACTTAAAGCTTTCATGTCAATCTTTTCATCATTTCTCTTTTCCTTTGCGTAAACTGTAAGGCAGCAACTAATATAAATCAATATGCAGGAAACATCTAAGGAAAAGGGGAAAGCGCCAATACTAGGAGAACAGAGAGGAGATGCCTTCGCAAATGGTTGCCGCATGCAGCAGGACCGCGGATTCCAGAGTATCACTCAACAGATACTGATGGAAATAGACTATCCAAGACTCAGAGTCAAAGGCGCACAAAAGCAGCATGTTTACAAAAGATCCTGAAGCTCAGACTGGGTAAAGCAAAAAGAAAAACGCTAAAGAGGGAGGACGCTCCACAAAAGCCTGGAACAAAGAATGGAAGCAATTTTCAATACAGAAGATTGTTCAGGCAACGAAATCCCTAACTCATTGAGTCATTCGCACGGCCAGAAACCGAAATAGCAACAGCACAATCAATTTGAAAGAAATTTGGGTTATACTAAGTATACACACAGCGAATACACCCAGCCAGAGGAAGATTTTCGAAAATATCTTCTAGTTTGTTAGAAAGAGGTGCCAACTCTTGTTATTTCTACTTTTATCACTCGAACGAAAGGAAAAGACAACCAGCCGACTCTTTCCTGGCGAACGTTGCATTGCTTACAGCACTAAGGAGCAGATACAGAAACGGTTAGAAATTAGATTCAATTTTTAGAAATAAATTTGTTTTAGTAAAAGGGCGGTCATTTGAAGCCGTTTCCTAAATTTGTGTAATTAAGATTAATTAGTTAGTAGTATTTAACCCTTCTCATGGCATTTGGAGAAGGGTCCGGAAATTTGTCAAAAAACTTGTCCTCAGAACATGCACTTTTGCACCCTCGGAGGGGGTTTTTGATAAATGGATGGATCGAGATTTATTTATGTTTGCATTTTAATGTCTGCTACTGATGTTGCACTTCTGTACTCTTAGTAGATATTAGAACAAGTAGAGATAAATCGTTATTGCTTGAAGTTTGTGAGTGAAATCAGTCATAAATGGTACTTTTATCTCTTGACCAATTTCTGCTTATATTCTTAGAGTGATATGCAGCTGAGTTGTTTATATGTTAATGTATGAATGTGTGGGTTACCATTTGGCACTTCTGTACGGTGGAGTCATTTATTTGTGCTTGACATATGAATAACTTATTATGCGATATGCTGTTCACAACTGTTTTGCCTAACTTTTTATGCAGAATGGTTTATCTTAATTGATTTCTATTCTTATGATCTCTGAATGATCTTTATTACCAGTTATTGTTCGAAATGTTTTTAGATCGCATAATAGAGGAAATCTACCCCGGGTTAGCGTAGATTAGATGCATTGTTTTTGTTAGATTACAATAGCATAGAGTCAGTTTAGAAGTTAGAATTAAATTAGCTTAAAATACTTCTAGATCAGCATCATCAAACTCTACACACACACACACCCCTTAGATTGGGAAACTGGTCCCATTATCCCCAGTCGGACCCGCTATACCAAACGGACAAGGAGCTGCCAACCAAGTTCCGGAGCGGGTGGGTATCCCCCTTGTTGTTGACCCGATTTCAGGGCCCTCAACATATTTGACACTAGGAGGGCACGAACTATGAATGGCACCTAAATCAAAATATAAATACCATTCTGAGAGTAAATTACCCTCATCAACTCCCCCGACTTCTCCAGTACGGTTAAACCCGGAGTTAGAAGTCGCTCGAGTATCCACCGCTGCTACATACCCTAATATATCAGACCAACTTATCATTAAACCCCCTGAAATTCAAACTTTGATTCGTAAACTCCAAGGATTCTCTATTTTTACTCAGAGGTCTGATAAATCTAAAAGTAGCATGACTTCGCAATACGACCCTGCTCATCCCCTGACCAGATTGAAGAGTGAAAAATTTGGCTTCCAACCAAGTGAAATCCCTCTCCCCACTAGGAAAAGAGCAAGGAAAACACCACCAGAGTCTGACAGTGAGACTCTTTCATCTACTTCGTCCATTTCAACTCCCTCACCGTGAAGTCAGCCACCCACATCTTCATCCCAATTCACTCATCCATCTTCCACAACCCTTCCTCTTCAATCATCAAAGATCATAATATCTTCATCTTCTCAGCATCAGGGATCATACTCTGCACTTTCATTAACTAGCAGATCAACAATGGCCCAGTCTCCATGGAACAATCCTGGGGCAGTTTTAATGCCTCCACCCCTGAGCCCAATACCGGCCCATCCTGAGAAATGGCTACCTAAGTTCAATCCAGAAACAGGCATGCTAGTTGAAGAGCATATCAATAATTTCATGCTTTCTGTTAATCTCAATGGAGTTACCAACGAAGATGCTGTTGTCCGGCTTTTTCCCTATACAATGCAAGGAACAGCCGGGTCATGGTACTTTTCGTTACCTTCCGGGTCTATCACAAGTTGGGACATTTTTCAAAGTCAATTCCTTACCAAGTTCAGTGATGACAGATCAACAGCGACATTGATCAATGACCTATCCAATCTTAAAGCTAAGGCTAGAGAACCCATTAAAGATTTCAATTTACGGTTCAATAAGATCCTCAACAAAATTCCCGCTGCTTCTCAACCCAGCGAGGAAGTAAGATGTGAATGGTATATCACGGGCTTACCATCAAACTTGGCTATCTTCGTAGATAGGGCAAACAAGACGACCTTAGTTGAAAACTTGACAGAGGCGTTAGCAGTAGAAAAGCGCGTAGTAGCCCTAGAAAAGAGATCTGCATTAGAGGAACGCAAATCTAAGAAAATCTCTTTCAAAGAAGACACCAAGAAGAAACAAACGAAAGATCCTTTCGATTTGGAAGGATTACAAAAAGTGTTAAAGGCCGTGTCCAATGAGATGATTGACATAAGAAAACAAGTAGCAAAAACTTCTTCAAAAAAGCCCTACAGAGCTTTTAAAAGAAATCCTCCCATGGATGTGAAACCACCCAATGCTGTCTCAAACGTCGAATCTGAAGAAAAAGAAGAAGAAGAGAATACCACTGAAGGGCAGACCGATGATGAAGAAGTTGTAGAACTACAAGGAATGTGGGATTTCATCCTCCCACAAGAAGAAGATCAAGAAGCATTTCCGGTTAGCACACGAAGCAAAAATCAACTTGATCCTCCCCAAACTACCCTTAAACAGAAGGGCGCAAGCCCTGCAACAAAAGATAAGGTCGCAACAGAGAAAACAACCGCTAGAGCGACCCAATTTAGCCCAGTCCAATCAGGTCAAGCACCTCCATCAAGAACACTGATAGTGTCGGATGAAATGGAGTATAACATTATCGATGACATTGTTATAGACATTTTTGTGCCTTACAGCTCTAAGCATGAAATGTCCATAAACCAAGGGATCCAAAGTCCCTAAAAGTGTTGTTCCTACCCCTAAAGGAAGAGGGTCAACCAATGACAGCTTCTCCCAGAAGTTCTCCACCAGAAACTGCTCAAAACTAGTCAAATCAGGATCAATTCAGATGCTCCGCTAGCTGGCTGCGTTGCAAAGCACCCAAATACACTAGCTAGGTGTGTTGCAATGCACTTGAATGCACTACCAGGGTGCGCTGAGCGGGAAATGCCAAATGGCAGTGTCATTCCGCGAGGTGGACAGACAATGGAAGCTTCCAGAATCTTCCTCAATGACACTTGCCTCACTGAGTTCGACCAAGGATGAGTAAGAGGCTCTCAGCCTCCAAGTGGAAGCAAGAACTGACAGAGAGAAGCCACAAGTCAAAACATAAGCTGACTCATCCTCTCTGCTTACATCTATATATGGATCCCTCATCCCAGAGATCCAGAGGCTGGAATTTTGTACTTTGCAGAGAATTGTTGTTGGTTTTGAGATTGAGATTAGTGCATTGGGTGATTTATGCTTTGTTGGAGGTGAAGAAGGGATTCCTTTGCTGGGAGGTAGATTCTGGATCGGGACTCACTTGGTTGTATCTCCTCCTGGATCTTCTTGTTATATCAATAAAACTATTTGAGTTTCTCCTACATGCTTGTGTATCAATGATGTTTTGTTATATTTGAATGTTTAGCTTAAATCTGATCCTAAGCTATTTATGAATGTAAATCTATGTCTTTGTGTAGTTTTCCTCTTCTGTGATCTTGCAGGAACTTGGTGAAGCTGGGCAAGTAAGGGAGCAGGTAGCTGGAAGCTGTCAAAGAGGAGAGCGATTGGATCAACAAACTAGCGCAAGACACAGGTTAGTTCATCCTTCCTCTTCGTTTACATTTCATAAAGAAGAATACGAAAGTAGTTTTCCTTGTTTGTTGCTAAGGCACTGTCACACCTTAGAGTGGGATAGGGGCGTTCTGAGTAGATACTTTTCCCAACAACAGACATGAAAAAGACTAGGGCTAATATCACTCTTTACGAGTTGAGCAAATTGAAACATCAACAGAAAATAATGATGAAAGAATTACATGCCGTGCCTACTACATCTTTACCTACAGCTATAGCTTCCCACAACATGGGAAGACCTCCAACCAACATGATCAATAAGATTGATCCAAATGACATCACCTTGATTGGAGGAAGATCAAGATCTCATACTCCTCCTTTTCTTCTCACTTATGAAATTTTCAATAAAAACGTGCACAATTGCTTGGTTGATTCTGGTGCTTCAACGAATATTTTACCAAGATCAATATGTGCCAAATTGAATGTTCAACCACAAAAATCCGCAGTGCACATAGTTCAACTTGATCGATCTCAAGTCGAAGTGATTGGTGAACTTAATCAAGTGACCATAAGATTGTCGTCTAACCCAAAGGTATGCCAGGTTATCGACATTCTAGTAGCTGATATCCCTGAATTCTATGGTTTGATTCTTAGCAGGGATTGGTCCAAAAAACTCCACGGATATTTCTCAACCGACTGGTCGCACATGTGGTTACCCTGCAACGGTAAACCGAATCAAATAAAGGTTGAACGAGAGTTGCACCAAAAGTACATAGTAACGGAATTGGAAGGAGAGAATGAAGCAATAGCATAGAACAACAGTATCATAGGCAATTACTCGGTAGATTCCTTCCTTGGCAATTTCAATGCTCATACCTCACCTTACTTAGAAAATTCAGTTTTGTCCCAAGTTGAAAATTTTTCCCAAACTGATAATTCAAAGTCTGTTAATTTTTTAGATAACCCTGTAAATACATCTTTGTTTTGGAAATTATATTTTGATGGCTCTAAATCTAACGAGGGAGCAGGAGCAGGATGCGTTCTGATTAGCCTAGACGAAAATAAGACCATGCTTACGTGCAAACTTAAGTTCGATTTCACAAACAATACAGCGGAATACAAGGCCTTGGTGCAAGGCCTATACAAAGCAATCGGGTTGAACATTAAGTATCTTCAAGTTTTTTGAGATTCTGAGATTGTCGTCAAATAGGTACGTAACACCATACATTGCCTATCAGGTCATTTGAAGCACTATCAATCTTTAGTACAAGATCTGACTGCACATTTCATAGCATTCAATATTTCGTCAATCCCAAGACTCCAAAATGCGAGCGCAGACCTGTTAGCTAACGTAGCCTCTAGACTTATTCCCTCCGAAGATTTTAGTCCAGATAGATTCTCAATAGAATTAATCTTTAGACCATCCATCCTTGACAACATCACCAACTGGAGAGTATTCAACGACGATCCTGACATTGTAAATTTCCCCACTTCTGAACGATCCTACTCAAACCAAATAATTGACAAAGACCATCATGATCACCAAATACAACAAAATAGCACTGATAATGCTATACCTAAATCGGTGGTTAAGTTAGAAGACTTATATGATCTAAAAAGTCGGTTTAAAAGGTCTGCCAATTCTAAACTCTATATTTCGACTCTGAACTATGAATTAGTGAACCTAGGAACCGATGAGAAGCCACAAAACGTTAATCTAGGCCACGGCCTAGCCCCTGAAGAAAAATCAGCATATATCTGTCTTCTGAGACAATACAAAAACGTTTTTGCCTAGAATTACGATGAGCTGAAGACATACGACACTTCTATCATTCAACACACTATCCCTATGATTGACAATGGAAAACCTGTCCAGCAGAAACTCAGAAAAATCCACCCCAACTTAGAAAATCAGATAAAGACTGAGCTAAATAAGTTGTTGAGAGCCAGAATAATTTTCCCCGTCAGACATTCCAAATGGGTATCCAATATGGTGCCCGTTAGAAAGAAAAACGGAGATATTAGGATCTGTATCGATTTCCGGAATCTCAACAAAGCCTGTCAAAAAGACAATTTTCCCCTCCCACCTATGGAGAAAATATTACAGGCAGTAGCAGGCTCAGAATTAATGTCTTTTCTGGATGGATTTTCAGGATACAATCAAGTGCTGGTACATCCCGATGATCAGTTAAAAACCACATTCCGAACTAAATGGGGCACATACGCATATCGGAAGATGCCATTTGGTCTGATCAATGTCGGCGCTACGTTTCAGAGAGCCATGGACATCGCGTTTAAAGGTTTAGTCAATAAATCTGTAGTGATTTACCTAGATGATATAACATTGTACTCCAAGAAGTGAAGCGACCATCTCAAAGACTTGAAACAAATCTTTCAAAGATGTTTAAGGTATGGGATTTCACTTAACCCAAAGAAATCTTTTTTCGCATTAAGTGAAGGGAAATTGCTAGGATTCATAGTGTCAAAATCTGGTATTCACATTGAACCTGACAGAATCAAAGAAATTTCCGAAATATCCATGCCCCATAACAAAAAGGCCATGCAATCTTTCCTTGGTCAAATCAATTTTGTAAAAAGGTTTGTCCCGGATTTTTCACGTATTATTTCTCCTTTACAAAATATGATAAAAAAGAATTCAAATTTTAAATGGGGTCAAGATGAGCATGAAGCATTCAACTTGATCAAACAAGCTATCATTAACACTCCATCTTTAGCGACCCTAAATTTTTCAGAATCTTTTATCTTATACACATTTGCCTCAGAGAAATCTTATGCCGCGATTTTAACTCAAGCAAATCAAGAGAAGGCGGAAGCTCCAATCGCATTTTTTAGCTCGAACTTACAAGGTGCTGAACTCAATTATTCAGACGTGGAGAAACGGGCATATGCTGTTTTCAAAGCAATCAAATATTTCAGACCTTTCTTACTTAAAGCCCATACCAAAGTCGTAGTACCGTTTCCAGTGGTAAGAAACCTTCTGATACAGAAGGATGTGGGCGAAAAGAGAGCAAATTGGATTACCGCCTTACAAGAATACGATCTTGAGATCAAGCCAGCAAACATCGTAAGAGGTCAAGGCTTCTGCAAAATGTTCGTTGGAGCAACGCAAATTCCTGAGAACTCATCTGAAGAGGTACATACATATGAGGTAAGCCTAAACGACGCAGAATCATTATATGCTGACACCATTTATTATCTTAAGAATGGGTATGCTCCATCACACCTGGACCACACCAAGAAAAGAGCTCTGAGATTGAAAGCTAAACAATACCAGCTCATAAATGATGTTCTGTTTAAAAGGAATTACGATTCTGTACTTCTTAGGTGTCTTGAGAAAACTGAAGCCAAAAAGGTTTTGCAGGAACTCCATGATGGACCAGCAGGTGGACACTATGCTAGAAAAGCTACTGCACATAAAATCTTACGTGCAGGATATTATTGGCCCACGCTGTTCAAAGACTCATACAATTACGTAAGGAAATGCCAAGTCTGCCAGACTGCTGCAGGGAAACAAATGAAATCGTCCATGCCACTACAGCCGGTTAACATCGAGCAACCATTCAGCCAATGGGGCTTGGACATAATAGGTGAGATCGTTCCTCACTCTTCTAAGCAGCATAGGTATATCCTCACGGCAACAGATTATTTTACTAAATGGGTAGAAGTAGTTCCTCTCAAGACAGCTAATTCTGAAAACATTATTGAATTCATAGATCATTTTATCATCACCAAGTTTGGATTGCCAACGGCCTTAATGTTTGATAATGCCTCATACTTTTCTGGAAATACAATCACTGAGTTTGCACTTAAAAGAGGGTTCAAACTGAAGTATTCTGCCAACTACTATCCGCAAGGTAATGGGTTGGTTGAAACAACAAACAAAAACCTAATCAGGATTATTAAAAGAACAGTCGACCAAAACCAAAAGAATTGGCACAAAGCGCTGGTAAATGCTTTATGGGCAGATAGAATTACGAAGAAATCTTCAATCGGCACTTCTCCCTTTAATTTAGTTTATGGGAAAGAAGTGGTTCTTCCAACTCACTTAGTCATTCCCTCTTTGTCTTTAGTACAATACATCGATGAAGTATCTACTTCCTCCTTACAATTGAGACAAATGGAAATAATCAAACTAGAAGAAGGATGAGAACAAGCTAAGAAAACCCATGCTCACCACCAAGCGCTAATAAAATCCTCTTTTGACTCAAGCATAATGACTAGAAAAAACTTTCAGATGGGGGATTTAGTTTTGAAATGGGATAAGGCTCATGAAGAAAAGGGCAAACATATGAAATTTCAGAAGCTGTGGCTTGGTCCTTTTCAGATTGTAGAAGTCATAGGCCCATCGACGTTTTTGTTGCAGGATTTGGTAGGTAGAAGAGATTCTTTGCCTGTGAATGGACAGATTCTTAAAATGTATTTTCCATAGAAGATCATTCTTCTATTTTTGTAGGATAGTTTTAGTTTTTTATTTGTGTTTCTCTTTCTTATAAATAAAACCGGTTGTAAATGATCATCAAAAAGGATTCATGAAAGAGCACACCAATCCTCTATCAGATTTTGATTTCGCTTGTACAAGTAGCAAAAATTTTCGAAAAATCTGATTTTTATCATCGACAAATAGAGTTAACTTTAGCCTGAATATGATGTTAGTTTCAACCTCAAAAAAAAACTTTGATGAAAGCAACCTTTGGTAAAAAATTGTTTTATGTCAGCACAATGAAAGGTATCATCAATAATAAAATAAATATTCTCTGTAAAGTTGCTGTTTTCAAACTCTATTATTGTCGTCCAGAGCTTTCTTAAGGAAAAACAATGACTTCCTCCCTGCTAAAGGAAATCGCAGCATTCAGATAAACAATCCGAGAAAACACTATATCTCAAAGAATAAGAGGTCTCATCACGAGCCGGCTTATCATGATCACAGATATTATAACTTGCTGACTTTGCCAATACTGTCTATCAAAACAGGGCAATGACTCAAGATTGTTGCAATCAAAAGACAAGGGGTCTCATCACGAGCCAGCTTGTTCAGCAAAAGTGTAAATCAAGTGAATGACTGTGTCATAATTTGGCCACCAAACCAAGACATTGTTCTTTAGAGAATAAAAAAGAAAAAAGTGTCAAAAGGGATTTTTCTCTGAAATGTTGTAAATAACCTCAAGCAGGAAAAAGGATCATTGCTGGATAACATGGTAACTCTGTCGAGGCTATGAACGCTTGCGGGCAGCAGACGCTCTACCTATGACAAATGAGCATATTTAAAAAAAAAAGCCAGTACGCAAAGAAGACCTTATTTTATCTTTAAAAAGACCGAGTAATGTCTGCTATGAATGCAAGAACTAAGCCTGAGGAATCAGACAATTAGAATATGAAAAGGTTGAGACAAAGTATCATTGACAGGATAAGGAGTAATGTACTCTATCTGTCCATAACAAAATTTAGACATATGAAAATTTTTCTGTTTCGGAAGTGGAAATTCAATAGAAAAGCAGAGATAACTGGTTCTTCACAGTGAATCGCCATTGTTGTGGCCACCAACAACCCCCCTCTTTGTTTGATATTAGCAATAACACCAAGCAAAGGGGGACCCTTAACAAAAAATCCAAAAAATATTTTTATCAAAATTTTTGTATTTTAACTCCCTAAAAGCTAGATCGCATTGCGAAGAGAGAGTGAAGCGTTTCCTATGCGCATAAATAAGTTGCGAAGAAGCGACGTGAAATTCATCGCATCGCATATATTGAAAGTGCTCTTAAATGAAAAATCTTAAGGAATCGCCGACGGCCGATATGCGACGTCGCATATCGCAACATCGCATAAGTAGCACACAATGATTGAATGAAAAACGCGATCTGCGATCTGTGATCTTACGATTTGCGATCTTGCAATCTGCGATCTATGATAAATGAGGCTATCAATTCCTGCGATGACACTTCTTGACATCGCAATCCTCGATACTGCGATGCGAATCGCAGAAACCACTCATCGCAAGATTTCCTCGACATAGTCTGTAAACCCAAAATTGAGCGCACACCTTAAGGGAAATTAATGATTGTACACCTGAGTATCCAAGAATGATTGTGTCGCGTTTTTCGAAGAGTCAAGTCATTATGAGTGTCATGATTATGCATTCATTAGAACTTAAAGCTTTCATGTCAATCTTTTCGTCATTTCTCTTTTCCTTTGCGTAAACTGTAAGGCAGCAACTAATATAAATCAATATGCAGGAAACATCTAAGGAAAAGGGGAAAGCGCCAATACTAGGAGAACAGAGAGGAGATGCCTTCGCAAATGGTTTCCGCATGCAGTAGGACCGCGGATTCCAGAGGATCACTCAACAGATACTGATGGAAATAGACTATCCAAGACTCAGAGTCAAAGGTGCACAAAAGCAACATGTTTACAAAAGATCCTGAAGCTCAGACTGGGTAAAGCAAAAAGAAAAACGCTAAAGAGGGAGGACGCTCTAGAAAAGCCTGGAATAAAGAACGGAAGCAATTTTCAATACAGAAGATTGTTCAGGCAACGAAATCCCTAACTCATTGAGTCATTCGCACGACCGGAAACCGAAATAGCAACAACAAAATCAGTTTGAAAGAAATCTGGGTTATACTAAGTATACACACAGTGAATACACCCAGCCAGAGGAAGATTTTCGAAAATATCTTCTAGTTTGTCAGAAATAGGTACCAGCTCTTGTTATTTCTACTTTTATTGCTCGAACGAAAGGAAAAGACAACCATCCGACTCTTTCCAGGTGAACGTTGCATTGCTTACAGCACTAAGGAGCAGATACAGAAACGGTTAGAAATTAGATTCAATTTTTAGAAATAAATTTGTTTTAGTAAAAGGGCGGTCATTTGAAGCCATTTCCTAAATTTGTGTAATTAAGATTAATTAGTTAGTAGTATTTAACCCTTCTCATGGCATTTGGAGAAGGGTCCGAAAATTTGTCAAAAAACTTGTCCTCAGAACATGCACTTTTGCACCCTCGGAGGGGGTTTTTGATAAATGGATGGATCGAGATTTATTTATGTTTGCATTTTAATGTCCGCTACTGATGTTGCACTTCTGTACTCTTAGTAGATATTAGAACAAGAAGAGATAAATCGTTATTGCTTGAAGTTTGTGAGTGAAATCAGTCATAAATGGTACTTTTATCTCTTGACCAATTTCTGCTTATATTCTTAGAGTGATATGCAGCTGAGTTGTTTATATGTTAATGTATGAATGTGTGGGTTACCATTTGGCACTTCTGTACGGTGGAGTCATTTATTTGTGCTTGACATATGAATAACGTATTATGCGATATGCTGTTCATAACTGTTTTTCCTAACTTTTTATGCAGAATGGTTTATCTTAATTGATTTCTATTCTTATGATAGCTGAATGTTCTTTATTACCAGTTATTGTTCGAAATCTTTTTAGATCGCATAATAGAGGAAATCTACCCCGGGTTAGCGTAGATTAGATGCGTTGTTTTTGTTAGATTACAATAGCATAGAGTCAGTTTAGAAGTTAGAATTAAATTAGCTTAAAATACTTCTAGATCAGCATCATAAAACTATACACATACACACACCCCTTAGATTGGGAAACTGGTCCCATTATCCCCAGTCAGACCCGCTATACCAAATGGACAAGGAGCTGCCAACCAAGTTCCGGACCGGGTGGGTATCCCCCTTGTTGTTGACCCGATTTCAGGGCCCTCAACACTTTCACAGGGGTCCACACCTACTCCGTTAGGGACAAAGCGGGTAGGTACGCAGCTTTTGTACACAGAAGGTGCGGGACCGCAGGTGACCATGAGAGAAAGTGCGGAACCAGAGTTACATTGATTTTTAATGTCTTTCTCCCACTTCCAAAGCTTGATTTGAAGAGCTGAGGTCTTAGACTTGCTTAGGAGGACAGTACAAGTGATGATAGACCCATACTGACTGCAAATAATCATGGTGAGGATATTTTAGTGTAACAGATTTCCCCCTAAAGTGCGAAGTCTGTAGTAGATGAGGATTTCATTTATCATAAAGGAAGAGTGAAGTACTTTATCATTTCGAGGATCATCTTGTGGAGAGCATGGTCGGAACCTGTAAAAACATTCAATGCAAGATATATATATGAGATCATATCATCGCTAAGGTAGGCATTCCCATACTCAGATCAAAACTAACTAGAAAACTATCTACTGTTCTGATATAGGAATGATCTTGTAAAACATCACAAGTATGGACTCATGTGAACACAGTATGGACGCAACCATCTGTTTATAAATAGTCCACAATACAATGAATACAAAATTCCCTGCAGCCTGGATGGTAGGAACTAGATCTAGGGTCTTCATTTCTACTTCCCAAAAAAGTACAATTCTATCCATGTGAATAAATGTGTTGATGTCGAACATGGTAAAAACCACTTGATTACCAGTCAATGATGTAAACTGTTAACAAGTGTGAGAGAAACCGCCAGTGATGTCAATGGTTCTCAAAGTACCCAGTACAATCCATGAGATGTGAGTAAATGTGTTGATGTCGAACATATCACAGAATCCTTCAATCGAAAGTCAATGATGTAAACTGTCATCAAAGGCAAGAAACCTGCCATTGAGGCATGCAGATCTCAAGGTACTGATGATTTCTAGATCATCTTTCTAGATAATGAGCTGATGTCGATAGAAAGCGATCCGTCGTAGGCAAGCCCACCACACGAAATCATAGATCAAGTTGAAGAAATTTAGTTGCAAGGACTGACTCAGGGATGGTCAAGATGGATGACAAGTATTTTTACATATGAATGGCTTACTGGCAGTGACCTCTTGAACACATAACGACACGACAGATGGCTTGGTGACAATTGACCCAAAGTTAATACCCAGAAACCGGCTGAAGACTTTCAATGTGGTTTGATCAACTGTTAGGCAAAGGATTTCCCAACCCAGGTGAATAAAAGTGTCGTGTTCAAGAGTGGTTACAAAGTATGACAAACAGGCTCATTTTCTTCTCTTTTCCCCCACCATTTCTGGCAAGTACCTTTTTATTTTTGACAAGCTTGAGGAGGATAACATTTGGTTGATTATAAGCTCATCCTTCGGATGAGTCCAACTTAGTTTAAATTTGAACCCTAAGAAGGAGTGGTTCGTTCCTGTTTGTAATTGAACAGGTCCTTTACTGTGGAATTTTAACGAGTCCAGTATAGGAGAAACTCGGTGTTTTTCAATTTTAGAGAGTCTGAAAAAACTTAAGAAGACTCCAGGGTTGAACTTTTTCGTAAATTTGTGTCTCCCAATCCCGAAAAAGTATATAATAATACTTAAGAGAACTGCTTGATCTTTTACGACCAAGGAATACTTTTCGTTATTAGTGTCACTGATCCAAAAAAGTAAAAAAGAAATCAACGACACGTCGTTTTATAACCAATATCGAATTTGAAACGACAAAAATCCGGCAATCTTTTCATGTTTTTATGGTCGGAAAAGAGCTTTAAGTGGACCGTCTTTTAATTCCGTTTTAACGAGTGTAAAAGAAACGCTCGGCAATCTTTTCATGTTTTAGGAGTCAGAAAAGGGCTTAAAGATGACTCTACTTGTTTTTTCGATGAAAATGATAGATTTCGCCTGAATAATCCTTTATTCTGCACAAAAACACAAACATTACTCATACCTGTTTGAAATGGACAATAGCATTGCAAAATACCTTTTCAAAGTGAAACATAAACAAATTTTCGATTTATTTACTCAAAAAACTTATAAAAAGGGCCTTTGTCAATTCATTTTTACCGTTCAAGTTTGGGTGAGGAAATAGTGCTTTTGCTTAGAAAACTTCCCGTGAAGTTTGTGGAAAATCCAACCATCGGAATCGAGCGCCGTCTTCTCCAGGTAATCCACATCATCCTACTCTTCATTTTCAACCATTTATTTTTTTGATTTAGTCCCTCATTTCATTTTTTGGGAGGGTTTTTAGGCGCAAAACCCGCGTGTGCGGGTCCGCAGGTTTACCATTGCGGACCCGCGGACACCGACTTTTTCTCCATTGGGAAAAAGCTCGGGGTCCGCACCTTTCGTGTAGACAAAGTGCAGACCCACACACTGTGTCTAACGCAGAGGGTGCGTACCCCGCCGCAAGGGTTTTGAACCCAAAATTTCTCAAAAATGGACCAATCAAAATGTTTTCTAGCAATCTAATTAATCTTTATACTTGATGCAGAGAGTATATCATGCTAGATTGGCGTGAACGAGAGCATGAGGACATGGATACTGCCGCATGGAATCATCAACCTTCACTTGATGCTTTGAGGGCATGCGGACTGTACAAATTCTAGACCATTCCTGACATGAAGGCTCAGGTAGATTTCTTACAGTGGTTGGTTGACAGATGGAGCATACAGGACCAATGTTTTTTCATGGGCGGGCACCGGATCGAAATCGAGCCGGAGGACATTTATTTCTTGACTGGTTTGCCTAAGAGAGGCGAATACTTGACTCTATTCAGGACTAGGCCAGGTGGCTAGTCTGTCGATAGCCTCCGGCTAGAGTACTGCAACAGCCAGGCTAAAGACAAAGGGATAGACATAAAGACCATATCCCGTCCTCAGCTCATGGTGATTGCGTTTACTGTCACCAGACTTTGCGGAGATGCCGCATTACATATTTCCACTGGATCCCATATGCGTATGGCAGTTGATTGCTTTCGAGGCACCATCTTCAACTGGTGCAATGTTGTGCTGGCCAATGTGAAAGGCCAACTGACCAGGGCCAAGAGCGGACGAATAAAGACCTTTGGTTATGGGGCTTTGGTCATGAGTTTTGGCCTGGAGAGGGTTCCTATGCTGATCCCACAGCACCTTAATGTTGGAGCTGGGCTTCCTCGAGAGCCCAAACTGATGCGATGGGTCGCAGTCATGGCCCGTCACCCGGACGAGAGGACAGAAGTTGCTCGGTTCAAACCTGAGTATTTCCAATGGTTGGAAAGTCAGGTTTTTTCCATTTAGGACTTACCTTACGCTGGGATGGATTTCCGTGGTGACCCAGACATGGCTCTTCCACCAGGAGAGTAGTGGGACGAGTCAGGTAAAATCCTTTTCAACTTTTCCTATTTAAATTTTTTTTTATTTTTCCATCGTCTCAAAACTGATAGTAAAAATTTCAAATGCAGATGTGGGTCCACAGCAACCAGCCGCTCTCCGGCCTTTCGAGAGGAGGCAACCAGTTGCACCCGCGCCAGCCCCACAGGACGAATCAGCAGAGGTTTTGGCCGAGTTGGAGAGTCATCTTGAGCGCTTGACAGGGGATATTCCTGAGACCACTATAGACGACATTCCTCGTCGACTTCAGCGCTATGTGATTGGAGTCCCGGGACCTTTTAGGAGGTTCCTTTGCAAGGTGGCCCGGGCAGTGGTTTCTTATAGAGATCATCACCAGTGATAGGATGATCGCCTTTTGTGGGCACATGTGACATTTTTGTTTTTGTACTTATCATTTTTTCCGATCATAAGGTGTTTTTCAACCTATGATCGAAGACGATGTATTTTTTGACACACTCCTATATATATATATATATCACTATTACTGGCTTATCTTGTAAATCATATTATGGAATGGTTTTAAATTTACATGTATGATTATTGCAAATGTCTATTTAACATTCGAGAAGCAATTGCATCTGCTAATGTATTTAAAGACCTTGGAATATGCTGATATTCAATATAATCAAACTCACATTCCAAGAGACGCACTCTCAAAAATAATCTTAATAACACTGGATTTCTAATGGCATACACTCTATTAAGCTGTAACACAATGAGTTCAGAATATAACCTCACTATCAAACTCCGAATCCCAAATGAAATAGATTCAGACAATAACTCAATCACTGCACTGTACTCTGCAATGTTGTTTGTTGTTTGACCGAGGCTTACCCCATGCATAGAAACTAACTCGTCAGAGGGAAAATAGATAACCCAAGCTGCGGAAGAGATGTTCCGTATATTACGACAAGCACCATCAGCAAACCCAATGTATGTTTGGAGAGGCATCGACATCTGCAATATCAAGAGTAAAACCAAGATGAGCAGGAAAAATGACGGAAAAACACTCTCTAAGCTAAGCACGCTTTTGTTTTTAAACTAAAACACACCAGCTAGAAAGAAAAACTATCCTAACTAAAAATCTCCATACCTCATTCTTTCAAGCATAGTACCTCTTCAAGTAAAGGCCATTTCTGGGTTTACCCAAAGAGTCCCCATCAAAGTCCACCAATTCATAGGCCCCTTTTGCTAGCTTTCGCTTAACAATATAGGGACCATGCCACATAGGAACAAATTTCCCAGCGCCTAATTTATCATTAGCTTGATCATACAATAACACTAGGTCTCCTTTCGAAAAATTTCGAGGGGTCACATTCCGATCATACTAAGCTTTCATACGTTTTGTGTGAGTCTTGATCGCCAATGCAGCATCACGTCGATTCTCATCTAATTGAGCTAAGTATAACAAACGCTTTTCCTCTTTGGAAGTAGCTGGAAGTAACTCGATGGCCATTTGCAGTGACGGGATTTCACACTCAATGGGTAACACAGCTTCCAAACCATAGACTAGTTGGAAAGGAGTGAACCCTGTTGATGTTTTTACTGAAGTTCAGTATGCCCAAAGCGCTGAAAATAGCATGTTGTGCCAATTCGACCGATGAATCCCAATGATTCGTCGGATCATGATAACTAAAACTTTGTTGATGGATTCAACCAGACCATTTGCTTGTGGATAATAAGGAGTTGAACTATCGTGACGTAAACCAAGCTGGCCTGTAAGTTCGGTCATCATAACGTTTCAAAAATGACGCCCATGATCAGTGATTATCGCTTGTGGGACACCAAACCTAGCAATTATATGATTGAACATGAAAATTGCAGTTGTCTTGCCGTCTGCCTCGAATGTAGGCATCGCCTTGGCCCACTTAGTAAAATAATCTACCGCAAGGATGATATACGCATGCCCCCCGGCCGATTGAGGGTTACATGTAATAAAATCGATACCCCATTTGGCAAAAGGACCAACGACAATTATAGGGTGGAGAGGAGCAGGTGGAGCGCGCATCTTACGATCAAAAATCTGGCAGTTGTGGCATTTTCGGATGGCCGTAATACAATCTTTAAACAAGGACGGCCAGAAATAGCCAGCGCGCAATATCTTTTGGGCTGTGGCATACCCAGACATATGACCGCCACATGCTCCAGAGTGATAGTCATTTAGAACCCTCTCAGCCTCTCCGTGAGTTAAGCAACGTCGAAAAATAGAGTCCGCCCCACGGCGATAAAGAGTATCTCCAATAATTTTGAATTGTTGGGACTGGAATCGAATTTTCCGACGTTCCGACCTTGAAATTTCTGGCCAAAAGGATTGGGTCTCGAGATAGGTGATGATATCCCCATACCACAGATCTAAAGTGCTGATTAGAAACAAATATTCGTCCGCAATGGGCTCCTCTGCCACAGTTTCCGTGTCAGCACGCGGGAAGTCACACATTAATTCTGCAAAAACTAAAGCTTACTTAGACTTAGATTTCTCAAACTCCAAGTCGAACTCCTGCAGGATAACGATCCATTTAGAGTACTTTCCCCCTAGAAATTGTTTGGTCAAAATGTAGATCATAGGGTTGCAATCTGAAATTACCGTAGTTTTACGTAGTAAAATGTAGTGACGAAAACGTTGGAAAGCTTGAACGGCTACCAATGCCAATTTCTCCACATGTGAGTATTTTAGCTCAGTTGGATTTAACGTTCGACTAAGGTAATATATCACATGTTCCGTTCCGAATTCATCTTCCTGAACTAAGACCATTCCAATGGTGGAATGGGAGGCGGCGAGATACAAGAAGTAATCCTGGTTGTAGTTGGGAGGATGCAACAACGGTGCATGGGTCAACGCATGTTTGAGTGCATCAAAAGATTTCTGAGCTATCTCATGCCAAGAAAATTGAGCGTTCTGTTTCAACAACCATGTAAAACCCTTTGTAACCTCGGCGTAGTTAGGAATGAATCGTCGTAAAAAGTTTGCTTTCCCCTGCAAACTTTGGAGTTGGCGAAGACTCGAACGAGGAGGCAAATTGACGATAGCTTCGACCTTCGAGGGATCAACGCAAATGCCGGCTTTTGAAACTACAAATCCCAGCAATCGACCCATTTATATACAGAAGACACATTTGTGTGGGTTCAACCGAATACGATAATGCCTACACCTCATAAAGATTGCTCGTAAATGGATGAGGTGATCAGCTTGATGTAATGAATGAGCAGGCAAGTCATCGAGATAGGGTTGCACAATGTGCTTGATGTCATGAAACGCATAAGACATCGCCCTCTGAAAAGTTGCTCCGACATTCTTAAGCCCAAAAGGTAATTTACAATAAGCAAATGTCCCCCATGGACAAATGAAAGCCGTTTTTGGTTGATCGGCAGGTAGAATGTTGATTTGATTGTATCCGGAAAAACCGTCCATAAAGGAAAATATTTTGCTTTCGGCACAATCATCAATGATTTAATCGATATAGGGAGTTGGGTAGTTGTCCTTTGGACATGCTCGATTAATGTCCCTATAGTCGATGCATATTCTTATTGTTCCCTATTTTTTGTTAACCGGAACAATATTCGATACCCAATTTGTTAGCGGGATCGGATAAATGAAACCTGCTTTCAATAGTTTTTCAACTTCTGCTTTAATTGCAGCAGCTTTTCGTGGGTGAATCTGACACAAACGTTGCCGGACGGGTTTAGCATTCGGGTAAGTCTTGATCTCATGAACAACAATCGCGGGATCAATTCCTGGCATTTCCTCATAGGAACAGGCAAACACGTCACAGAATTCTTGAAATAGGGCCTTATATAATTGAATTTCATCATCTGTACACGAGGCACCTATATGAATGTTCTCAACAATTTCGGGCTTAACCGAAATGTCAATGGGAATAGTTCGAGAGATGTTTCCCAAATTTAACTCTGAATCAGGATGTTTCATTGGATTCTGAGGTTCCTTGACATATTCAGTCGTAAAGATTGATGAGAAATCATTTTCAAAATGATCATCCTCAGGTAAAAATGAAGATCTGTGATGGAGATCTTCCCATGGTAAATCATCTACACATAGTATTTCACGAATTTTCTCATCAGAGTGAACAAGTTCAGAAAATGTAGTTAAATCCGAGGTTGATGTGAAAAGTGATTCCTCACGGACCACATTCATTAAGTCATTTTCGGTTGAACACGGGTCGGCAAAAGACTGCACGGCTTCATAGGCAATTTCATATGGACTCAAAGGCATGGAATTACCAAATGAGTCTATTTCAAATCCAGAAGGAACGATCCAAGGATCGTCATAAGAAATAGTGTCTAATGTAATCATATGAATAGTTGCAAATGAAGATGATGCGTTGATTGAAGGAAAAGGAAAAGTTCCCAGAAAACTGGCATCTTTAACTAATCCTACTCCAACATCCTTATATGGGATAGTCGTTTTACCGACATGCCGAATACTCTCCGAAGAGGTCGGGTTGGATGAAAAGTAAGCCAGCTGGTCTATTGTTACGACCTTTCCATTATGTGGAAACTTTATGACTCTAAAGACCGATGAAACGACCGATGTCATAGCGTAAGACCAACTTCGACCCAAGAGAAGGTTGTAGTCTAGAGGGGCATCAACCACCTCCATATCTAGACTAACGATTTTTCCTTCAACCCCTGTAGGCAAATCCTGTAGAATGCCAAAAGGATGAAACCCACGGCCATCAAAGGCCTTAAGAATTGTCGGGGACTGATTTAGTGAAGGAGAACCAAGCGATCTCCAACACTGTATCGACATAATACACGTTGAAGCTCCTTCATCAATTACAGTTCGATGAATAGGCCTGTTTTTTACTATCACTGGGATCTGGAAAGCCATTTGCTGAGGCAAACGTGGTGTACTATTTTCTAGATCAAAGATTATTAGGTTCGGGTCCTGAACATCAACAGATCCTATAGCCGACAAAAGTAATTTACGTTGTGCTGGGCATGATTGCAGCACTTCCAAAGCCGACATTGCTGAGGGTGAAACAGCTAAATCCTCAACAATGTTATAATTCTGAGCTACTCTCGCATGTGGATTGAAGGCTGACTTTCGAAGTATACACTTGGCGGGCGGTTTGATTACTAAGTCTGGATTAGGTTTCTCGATCTGTAGTGGATCGGAACCAGGAACTGAGGTTGATGGATTAGAATGAGAAGATTCTGCTTCTTTACCATCAATAGGAATTTTATTGCCATAATCTTGCGATCGAGTCGCAATCCTTACATGGGACATCATCAATATGGGTTCTTCATTGGCACTCGAGGAAGAACCTATCATCTTGCTATCTTGACTTGGAAATGGATCCTTCAAAACAGCAGGAGTTTGGGAACCTTTGACAATCTTCGCAACCTCTGTTCGATGAGGGCAATCTCTTGTAAAATGTTCTTTGTCACAAATGAGACATGGATAAAGAGGTTTGCGCTTTTCATCATTGGATTCTGCCTTTTCAGATTTCTCTTTTGAACTTTTGTCCGTTTTATTCTTCTTCTTTCCTTTCTTCTTCCCACCGGATTTTGATTTAGCCGTAGATGACTCTACAACGTGAATATCGGCGGAAACCTCTGCAGAAGAATCTCCTATTGGGGAATCAGGCAAGGTTATGATAGGAGAAGAATTCTTGGAAGACTTCTTCTTACTTTTAGTGTTAACCGTACCAATCATATCGTCAAGAGCATGAGATCCCGAAGGAACTGCAGTGATTTGATTTGACCTGGGAAGATCGGGGATCTTTTCGTGTAACGTACCTAACTGAGTATAGACCAAGTCAAGGTACTGTGCTTGAGAAATCACTTGCTCCTTAGTAACAACTCCGGCTTTAGCAACATCTTCAGTGATCCTTGGCAACAAAGATTTTACAAACCACTCAGCCAAGATTTGATCCGGAATAAATACCTTCAATAAACGTCGTCGACATCTCCACTCATGAATATGATCTGAAATGTACGTTGATGTCGATTGTTTTAGCGAAGTTAACAGTTCCGTGCCATTGTCATATCTGACTGGCAACTGAAAATGAGTTAAAAACGAGGTAGCTAACTCACTAAAATTATAAAAAGTGCCTCGCGGTAACTCAATGTACCACTTGGCCGCGAGACCAGTTAGAGTGCACTGGAAAAGTCTAAGACGGATCGAATCATCTGTCATGGAGTTAGACGCACACCATAGGTGGTAAGTCATCACATGGTTCGACGGGTTCTCTCCAGATTTACCTTCGAACTTGGGAATGTCACTGGGAAACTTATTCGGCATTGGCAGCCAAAACGGAAGATAATTAATCGAATCGTTCGTTAGGCGCGACAAATTAGTTAAGTCCAAAGTTGCGATAAATGGTAACTGCCGATTAGGATCCCTAAAACTCTGGGTCATGAGACCAGCCCTAGGAGGAGGATATCCGGGATAACTAGGAATAGGAATCACGTTCGGGATATTGTATCCTCCCGGAAAACCAGGATTAACAGGACCGTACTGGGGTTGTTGAGGTTGTTGATAAGTGTACCCATGATATGGTTGATACTGATAAACTGGCTGCTGGACAGCAGGACCGAATTGGTACTGTCCCTGGTACGGTTGATAGGTGAATTGAGATTGACTTGTGACAACCGTACTTAAACCAGGTTGTCCTACAGGCATCTGACTGTAGTTTGAATCGTGGATCCAGACGGTGGTAAAGATGTCTGAGGAGTAGATACAGGAACAGTAGAAACTGGAGCTGTCGATACTCCAGAAGTAGGTAGGGTAGATTGAACAGACATTGCGGCAGCTGCAGCAGTCGTTTGAGATGGAGTACGAGGCGCAGTAGGCCCAGACTATGAAACTACCGAAGGTACAGAAGTTTGAATGTTAGACTGGACTGGTTGCTGGAATGAACCAGAAACTAAGGGTTGTCCAGTTTGAGATGACAACTGTACACTTGGCTACAACACCTGTTGAGTTTGCGAGGTGATAAGGAGCACGAGGTGGTGAAAAACTTAACACTGGGTTTTCCAAATAATTAGTCAAAGAAAGATACCAAGTAGTACTTCTAGGTGGACTGTAAAAAATTGATTCACGATCCCTTAGATCAATAACAGGTTGATTTTCAAGGATAGGGATGCCTACTTCTTCTTCCGAAGCAAGTTCTTCAATAGCTACCAAACCAGAAGGAAGATTTTCGGTGATTACTCTTTCTACCCTAGGTGAATTAGGACCACTAGAAGTTGGAGAGACAAACCCCGATGTTGGAGTAACAGGTTCAGATATCTCAAGTTCTTCACCTATATCACTAGTAGATGAAAAGCTACCAGCAAGTTCGGAAACCGAAATAGATTCAGGATTATAACCTGTTACTAGAGTTTGGTAATCAGGATGTACAACCAACGAAGACTCTCCTTCTTCAGGTGACCCAACTTTACTGCCACTAGGAGTTACGAGGACTTTCAAGTCTTCACGATGGCTCGGGACTTCTTCAGGGGATTGGCCCCGAAGTCTACGGGACTTCCTCAGTAAATCAGCCACGGTTACAAACTCAGGAGACTGGCCCCGAAGTCTACGGGACTGTCTTGGTAATTCAGCCACAGTTAAAAACTTTTAACTACTTCACACACAAACAAAGTAAAGTCTCAATGAAAACCACCTAAAGCCTCTAAAGAACCAAATAAATTTGAATCACACGCCTAAAGAATCTTGAGATCAAACACACACAAACAGTAACTTTCCGGACTGAAAACACTAGTTGGTGATGAAATCCAATGTCGCAGAATTCAGTACAGAAATGGCAGTTGGAACAGTTACCCCGACAACCTGCTTAATGAATAGACTGGACCAAGTTCCTCCACTTAACCGTCTCCAGTGAAGTGAACCCCCCAGAAAATCCAAGTGAGTCTAGCCGACGTCTGCTCCAGGTACAGTGGGATCTTCCCACCACTGTCACCTTAGGAAGAATCCTAAAGAATATGGCCACTAAGGTTACCAACTGAGACAAATACACCTAGGGGAATAGTCTACGATCCGATACGTACGCAAGGGCAGAGTAGCAAGCTCAATCCCCTTGAAGGCTCCTTGACATAATCCAAGGTTTTCCAAAAAGTGACCCCAGGCTCCTCGACAATGGTTAATTCGAGGTTTACTATTTTTAATACGTGAATATCTGGCGTCGTTCCCAATGAGGAAGGATTGATTCCCACACTGGTTTAGACATGATCTCGTGCTTCTCCTTTAAGAGGAGCTTTCCCAGAGCATAAATGCAACAATTGGATTTCTTCCTACCACAAGATACAACTACTTGTTTGTTTTTACTGTCTTGGAGAGTTAATTACTCTCCTACTCCAAGACACTAGCCTAAGCTAAGTTGGTGTATCAGAGCCCTAGAAATAAAATGTTACTAGGTGAATTTTACTTTAAGCGTTAATTTTAGTGGTTGTTGTTTAAGTCAAGAGGTGGCGGAGATGAAACTCGTGGTGCAACGACTCGACTCCAAATCACTAAAAAAGATGCACCTAAGATGATTTAAACAATCTTTTCTCTTCGATGAACTTCTAAACTAAGAAAGAGTTTGAGAATGCAAATACTTTGTAAACACAAATCTTTCTCAATTAAACAAATTAAAAGAAGAGCTTTTCCTTTCCAAAGCACTCAAAACGAGACAACTAGCTATTTCACACAATTTTCCCTTTTCTTTTCAAAGCGCTCAATCACTACAAAATACAAACTTTTCCAAAAGAGATTTTGTTTTTTATATTTTGTAAATAAAACACTGAAAACTAATGAAAATGACTAATTTTAAGAGCTACAAACTGTAAAAAGCTACTTGAAGTTAAAGCCTACTAAAAGTATTTTTGAGGATGTTTTACTTAGCTAAATGTGAGCTAAGGACTAATTTAAGCAGAATCACAATTTGTCAAAAAACAACCAATCTTTCGTTTTCTTTTTTAAAACATGAAAATTCCAAACTTTCAACTACAAGCTTTTCGAAATTTTGAAATGAGAAAACTCAAAGCGAATTCCTCAACAAGGGGAGATTTCATAAATGGTTAGACTCATAAGAAGACTGGTAGACACCAAGGTAATCTGAGGTCCCTACGGCTTCTAAGCTCAGAGCCACTATACAACCAAAAACGAAAAACAAACCCAACAAGCAAAATTCCTAGGAATTCCACCTAAAACCCTAATGCTAATGAAATTAAACAAAGGAAAGTTTTTGACAGGGAACGAGCAGGTCTGGGCAATGGCTAAAACCTATAAATAAATTCTAAACTTATAAAAAAGAGAAAAATTTAAAAATTTTCAAATTTTTGACAGGGTACGCAAGCAACCTGTTTACACAGGTGCGTCCACGCTCTATGCACAAAGCAAAAGTGCATACAGGTACGCACTGTGCTTAACTCAGAGGGTGCGTACCTCTCCCAAAACTATGAAAAATGAAAACTAACTCAAAATTAACTAAATTCACCCAATCCCACAATCATCAAGTAAAAAACAGAAACATAAAATACAGTTTCTCAGGTCAAAGTATAGACAAGGAAAACAATCAAATCCCCAGCGGAGTCGCCATTTTGTCGCATGGAATGAGTCGATCTTGTGGACAAGATAGACCTTCCTAGAATCTAAAGAAGACCTAACGACAAGCAAACCAACCAGACACTATCTTTCTCTAAATATGCTTCAATAAACAATAGCAAACAAGTGTTTTTAGGGCCTACCTTTGGTCCAACGCAAGCTTGTGGATGCCCTCGCTCTTTTGATCCCAATGAGCTCCTCTTCACGAATCTGCAAACACAAACAAGGCAAACAAATCAAATAGCACCTGAAAAACCAATTGCATAAAACATATTTAACATGAAAGTCAAGGAGTCCATGAAACAAATAACATAAGATACTTGTTGAGAAAAATGAGTTTGATTGTATTAATTCAAAAGAAGAAGAACTTTACAACCTTTGCCTTGACGCTGTACAAGCTCCTCCCAGGGTCCAACAAGATGTCTACTCTACTTTGACAAGTTTCACTCACTCTCCAATGGAACCAAGAGGTATGTGATCTCTCCTCTCAAGCTCAACCAAAGAGTCTTAATTTCACCAGCATTTACCCTCAAAATGTTCAGCTTCTAACCTCCTTAGTCCTCACCCCAATGCCTGTATTTATAGTGCAATGGAGGGAAGTTACTAGGTCCTCCTTCAAAGGGATAAAGCCCTCCTTCAAAGGGATAGCTCCTTTAGTCAAGGGATTAGCTCCTTCTCTTTTGGGATGCATGAACCACCTAAGAACAAACAATCCACGTCAAAATTACTTCTAGAAAACTCTAGAATTAAGCCAAAGTGAGTTTTTTAAGATAAAACTTGCACCTTTTGACTTTCACAGGGGTCCGCGCCTACACCATTAGGGACAGAGCGGGTAGGTACTCAGATTTTGTACATAGAAGGTGCGGGACTGCAGGTGACCATGAGAGAAAGTGCGGAACCAGAGTTACATTGATTTTTAATGTCTTTCGCCCACTTCCAAAGCTCGATTTGAAGAGCTGAGGTCTTAGACTTGCTTAGGAGGATAGTACAAGTGATGATAGACCCATACTGACTGCAAATAATCATGGTGACGATATTTTAGTGTAACAATTGTTTTAGGAAAATATTATAAAAGAAGATATATACATGTCATATTTTTAATTTATTATTTCATTATTTTTATGAATTTTTTATTAAATGGTATATTATAAATTTATTTATAATTTTTATATATTAGTAAGATAATTTTTCAATTAATTTATTATTTACTTATAAATTTATTCACTTATAAGTTGATTCATAATGATTCATATTTCAATCAAATTATTTATAAAAAAAGGTTATATGTAAAATTTAAGCATAACTTTAGATTATTAATATTTTTCCTTGGAATAGGTATTTGTATTACCTTTTGAACAAGAAATTATATGGAAGTTTGAGAGATTATATGGAAGAAGTGAAGGTTTTAGTTTCATTAATCACTCTCCAAAACTAGAAAATATCCAAAAATCTCCTCATTTAATAAAAGTTGAAGATAAAACCCTATTTCATAATTCAAAACACATGAGACATATACTAATATGAAGGCCTTCAAGGTAGGACAAAAATACAAAAAAATAGAAAACAAAAAAACCAAATATATAATAGGAGTGAGGAGACTGGGAATAGTTGTCTCAATCTATTGTTGCAAGGTACATCGCCTACTTATTGTTGCATAGTAAATGACCAATAGTAGGGGGCATGCTAAGGCGATTCCTTTTGCGCTCCATTGTGTGGTCTAGGCCCATCACATGATGCATGTATTCCATTGAGAGGAGGACATTCTCCATACTCTCATGGTGATCTAGGAGAATATTTCCAAGTAGGATATTCAAGTGTCATTATAGGTCCAAAATGTGTACATACTAATTCAAACACCAACTTGTGTGCCTTGTATGAGGTATGTGCTCAAGAAAAATTTCCATTATCTCCATGTCCTAGAGAATGTGCCTTTGGTTGTGTAACGCAACCCCTACTATCAAGGAACTCTCGAGTCACCACCAATAATGTAAACTGTGGAGTCCCCACCGATAATAGAAAAGGGTATGATAGTCACCCAACAGTTGGGAATGTTAAAGACCCAAGCCACTCGGGACTGTTAAATGGTAATTTAAGTCATTATGTTGTTGATTAATGGAGCCCCTATATTCAAGGAGATCAAATGTCGGTTATTAGAGAGACAAGCCTTCATAATACTAGACCTAATCCTCTCTTTACCTTATTCCATTACCTCACATTTAAGAAGGGAAAGTAATGAGGTTGTAGAATCGCTTATGAATTGGGTGAATCTTAAGTCCAACCTAGATTTTGACACACTATGGGCCCCTCCTATGGAGTTGCAGGACCTTGACCAATTGGAAAACATTTTTTAGAAAGATAAACTCTCCCTAATGGGAGTGATTTTTGAAAGATTGGCAGCTATGGAGCTGGCTTACAACCCTCCTCCCACACATCATTAATGTTGCTAGAGTGTGTCATAGATGCTTCACTAGCACTCGCCCATAGAATGATCTAAACAACTTGTTCTATTTAGCTATCAGTGGTCTAGTCATAGTGTGTGTGTTCAAGATTTGGTTGATGAAGGAGAAGTATATGGTGTGGGAATTTGCTTAGGTGAGTTAGGTGTCTTTTTGAAAGAGTCATTTGTTGCTCCCTCCATGAACATGAAGATGTTCTGCTATGTCTACAAGAAGAATGGGCTTTACACAATTCTAGGAATAACAATAGTAATTGTCATTGTGATCCAAGGGCATGGTATTTGTGAGTGTTCGAATGGAGTGTATCACTCGTAGAGAGGGTCAGAAGTTTGGCTGAAACGGGTGGGTTTGTGGGGTTGGGTATCTTAGGAATCCCTTCATCATTCTTATATTTCTTTGAACTTGGCCTTCCGAGGCTCTCCTACCAAATATGTTAAGGGGTCTACTCTGGTGTTCTGTGAGGGAATTGGTAGGAGATGGGTCTTTAGCCAAGTGAGTGTTAAAGATGGTGAAAATTCTCTCTGGTTTTTCCTAGTCACTCAAACATCATTTGGCCACTTCTCTTGGTGTTGCAAGTACATATTTTGGGTTTAATTTGCATTGTTTGTCAATTTTTTCTTTGTGGGGTTCTTACTATGGCAGGTGGAGAGTCTTTGAGTCTCGTTACAACTGTCATTGGGGATAGTGGAATGTCGAGGGCGACGTGTGATTTTTCTTCTTATAACCTTTTGTCCTTGTAGGGTGAGTCTAGTGGGGTGCTCGAATATTTTGGATTTACTCTATCTAAGGTGGTGGGGGTTTCTAGCCATCCTTTATGGAGGAGGGTAAAGAGAGAGATTTATGTAACACTTCTTGAGTCATAATTTTTTTTTTAATACTAAATATAAATTTTGTGAATAATAATGTGTGTAAGTGCATTCATTTAATCCTTTGAACACTAATTCTAGTGCATCAAAGTTGTTAATGAAGGGAAACATTGTATATTCTATAACTATTATTGCATTATCTTTCATGCATACCATCAGATTTACATTAGCTTACATGAATTCTTTTATTCCTCATGTACATAATCTCCATTACATGCAATTGTGGTAGGATAAAGAAGAATATTGATATTTCTCCATTTTTAAGGTCCGAGACACCAAATTGGTGTATGAGACCCCCTTGTTTGTGGGACAAAGGATTGGGCATGTGATATTAATTTTATTATTATCATTGTTATTATTATTATCCAATTTTAAGGTCCCACACACCAAATTGTTGTCTGAGACTAGTGTATGAGACCCCCTCATCTGTGGGACAAAGGATTGGGCATGTGATATTAATTTTATTATTATCATTGTTATTATTATTATCCAATTTTAAGGTCCCACACACCAAATTGTTGTATGAGACCCCCTTGTTTGTGGGGCAAAGGAGAATGTGATATTAATTTTACTATTATTGTTGTTATTATTATTGTCCAATTTTAATGTCCCACACACCAAATTGGTGTATGCGACCCCCTTGTTTGTGGGAAAAGGGGTACACCGCTACGCAACGATTTGACTGCTAAGTCTACGAAGGAAGACATACTCTACCCCCCTCTAGTTTTGAACCTGTGACCTTAATCATTAGGCCCACTCATGCTCTTAATATGCTACGCTATTGGTTCGTGCCATTGTTACAAAGTCTATTTACACATTAACAATATCCATGGTAAAGTTAGGTTAATATGCACGGTTAATCATTTTGTTACATGTTTTTAAATGTATATATATGTTTAACTTATATATTAATTATTTTTATAATTAATAATAGTAATAATAATGAGAAGAATAATAATTCAAAATAAAGTTATAATTTATTTGCCTTTAGTAAATATTTTGATGTTTATGATTGATTGATGCATATGAGCATCACTAGCCATTTAATTTATATGGCTGACCTAGTATTATCTTTATTACACAAGATGACCTCCCCCTTTATAACATCCGAGCTTGAGAAAAATGTGGAAGTTTTGGCCCGAGTTAGAAGAAATCTTAGGAAACATTTTGGATTCTATGTTGTATAATGTTTTCCTATATAGGATATACCTAGTCACACCTATACATTCAATAACGTAAAGATTAACTTCAGTAAAGAGAATATTGTAGGGAATATATAAAATTAATAATTATTTTACAATAGATGACTTCAACTCAATATTATAAGTGAAGATTCCACTTTTTATGTTTAATTATTATTATTTTTTTAATATGTATATTTTTTATAATAATAAAATATTTTTTAATAAGTTTACATTGTAGCTCATAATTTAATTTTTAAAATAATTGACTTCATATTTTATCATTTTTTTTTGTAAACTTGGCAGAACTACATCGTCATCATTGCCAACATATCATCGTGATCAAGCAAGGAATTGAATAGTTGACTTCACATCAAGGAGTATCTTAATAGAGCACCCGATAACCATCTATCCAACACCTGATGGAACATATTTTATCATTATTAAAATAATTAAAATATTTTAAAAATATATATATAATAATTAAAATATTAAGAATAATATCTATATGTTCAATATACTATGTATCATGTTTATATAAAATAATAATAATTTTAAAATACTAATTGAAATATGTGTTAACGGTTCTCATCACATTTAAACATCATCTGATGTAGCTAAAAACCTAGCAATATTTAACTAATTTTATGATGTACTAATTTTGTTTATATTTGGATTTCTTTCATAAGCTTTAATTAATTTTATGAATGTTAATTTTATTTTATATTTTGGTTTCTTTCATCTAGGTGAACGAGATAAGACTCATGGTCGAACTTTGGGATTTATCATAAGACATGGGCCTACCATGTTCAGACTCTAGCAATCAATTTTCTTTTGGCTACCCATTAGTTGATCTTTGACCAACATATTTTATAATTGTCGATTTGAGGCTTCTATGATCTTCATTTTGTGTAGTGATATTTTCCAGAGTCATCGCATTCACGATTTTATTGTATGGACGTTTTGAACCAACCTTTGTGGTTCATCATCACGATGAGATGTGTGAAAACATCAATAAATAATGGAGCAATAAATAGAGGATATGGTTGGGATGATAATGAATGGAGCCGACAGGTTTGCTAATGTTCAGAAATAAATTTAGTTTACTTAATGAAGTATTAATTTATTTGATATTTGTATGTTTATATTTTTCATGATGTTTATTATTTTTATTAATTACTTGATAGGGAAACTAAAGTTTATATAAAATTAAAATTATTTGAATGTAATTTTAATAGAATTTTCATAATTTTTTATTTTTTTTTTAGGGTCCTTGATTAATGTTATTTTTTCCAAAGAAAAAAATCGAACATTTTATTAATCGATAAAAAGTTACATAGTATATGAAAATGCATTCAGTTTGCTGTATGATCAGATCATAAAGCTATTCCAGAAAAGAGACTACCATTTCTGTAAAAAAACCTGGGAAAACAAGGCTTTGGAAACCTCGGCCAAAAGATTTCAGCTCACATTTCCAGATAATCACTAATGTCAGCCCATATAAACCAAAACCAAACATGGATCAAATTCACGCATCTATTCCTGGGTCTCCTCGTTGAGGAAAACAACCCAAATTAGGAAATAGATACCATGAAAGTCAAAAGAAAAGTACCAACAGTTTGCCAAAGGACAAATGTACTCACAACTAGTTACAATAGTTTTGATAGTATATATATATCATCAGACAAAAACCAAAAAAGATTATGCATAGGGAGGCTGATCCGACACACGGATCTGTCCATAATCTTCCTCTGCTATTCTCCAGCTGCCCATATTTTGCTGCAAACCTTCCTTAGAAAGCTTGTCTATTGATTCATTCCGTTCCCTGTATATATGGGAAAGTGAAAAAACATTAAATGAAATCTTTAGATTTAGAATTTCTTCTAATAAAGGTTTCAGCATATAATTTTGACATCTACTTTGTCCATTAACCCATTTTACAACATTTAAAGAGTCCCCAAAAATCTGAACTGTGAAGATGTTCCTGTGGATAAGCCAGCATAAAAGGAGCTTTAAGGCAGACATTTCAGCAAAGTTGTTTGATCCGGTGCCTAGACCCACTGAAGCTTTTAAAATTTGGTTTTCATTTAGGTGAATTATCATCCCTGCTCCTGCTGAATTGTTCTGAGAAGCCCCATCAAAATAGGCCCATGGGACCCCTACTTTGATTTGTTCTTCTCTTATCTGTTTGGGTTTCATTTCTTAGTCTGATTCTGTAATATTTGAAAGAATAATAGTACATTGCAGTGCAATTATTTCAGCAGGAGTTTCCTTGTCCAAAAAGATACACCTGTTCCTTGCAATCTAGACTCCCCAACAAATGATGGGGGATAGGTTACGTAAGTTCCCCTCTGAATACTGTCACCACCACTTTTCCCAAACATCGGATAAATTTTACCCTTCCCAATTTAACATTTTTTGAATGAGTTTTCGGACCTCCCCCCATATCTTTTTGACAGTAGGGCATTCTAAAAACAGATGTCTTATAGTCTCAGAGTCAGATTTGCATAGGGGGCATCTCCCCGGTCCTTGCTTATATCTGGATTGAAGAATGTCCCATGTTGGAATTTTCCTTTTGAGAATACACCAAAAGAATAACCTGGCTTTTGTTGGGCATTTGAGTTTCCATAACAGTTTGGCCCACCATTCTGGTTCTTCCCATCCTTTTTTTGACACTAAAATTTATAACCGAACTTTAGAGAGTAAGCTCCAGATTCCACATGAGCCCATACCAATTGATCTGGTCTGCCTTTCAGTCTTAAATTTGTTCTGGAGAGTTCTTGAGTAAATGCCTTCCACTCATTCCACTAGAAAGGTCTGAGATCTAGTTCTTCTCCTGTTTTCCATGCTTGCCCCTAGATTGAGGACTGACCGATTTTCTCAACCTGATTCAGAAAAAGGATGCCCTTAGATTCAAGATGTCTGATTAGTCCTGGGGATTACCATTGCATCCAACCCATGGATCCTTCCCTATTCTCAGATTTTCTCCACTTCCAACCTGCCAAGCCAAACCTTGTTCGATAACTTTAAAAGCCTCTGTAGTAGCTTTCCATACCACCAAAACATTCCTTCCTTTCTTATTTGGGTTCCTGATCCATTCTTCAAGAGGGATAGGGTCTATATATTTCCGCTTCACCACTCTTGTCCAAAGTTTTTCCATGTTGATGATTCTCCAACCCGATTTGGCAGCCAAGGAGAGGCTAAAATCAGAAAGATTTTTGATTCCCCACCCTCCCCATTCTTTTGGCCTTGCCACTTTCTCCCATGTGACCCAAGGGAGTACTGAGTCCTCCTTTGAGCCAAACAAAAGAAATCTGCTGCAGATCCTTCTTATCTTGTCAAGATTCCCTTTAGGAAGCCAAGTCAAAGCTGCCCAAAAAACTAGCATGGCTTGTAAAACAGAGTTGATTAAGGTCAATCTACCTGCTCTAGATAGCCACTTATAACTCCAATGTGAGATTTTTGCTTCAATTTTAGCTAACAGCCAATTCCAATCATGTTTTTTGTAGTCATTTGGCTTCAGCCAGAACCCCAAATACTTGAAGGGATTTTCCATGTTATATACATCAAAAGGCAGAATTGAAGTAATCAGGCGTTTCTCATGTCTATTGAAACCTTCCATGATTAGCTAAGATTTTCTGAAGTTTACTTGCATCCTTGTCACTTTCATGAATAGGTCAAGAATGTTTTTTAGTTCCTTAATTTTAGTCAAATTCCCATTCGTAAATAATAAGATATCATCTAAAAGGAGGAGGTGTGAAATAAACATATTTGCTGCAACTTCCAAACCTTTTACCGAACCTTCCCTTCTGGCCTCCAGAATCAGTTGACTTAAACCTTTAGCTACTAGAAGAAAGAGCAGAGGCAACAAAGGGCATCCCTGTCTTAGTCCTCTTTGCCCTTTGAAAAAAGAGGATGTTGCCCCATTAATTAAAACTGCAAAACTGACACTAGTGATGCATCCCATAACCCAGTTGATGAATTCCAGGTTAAAGCCTAAATGAGTTAATAACATCCTCAGATATGTCCAGCTGATCTTGTCATAGGCTTTGGATAAGTCAATTTTAATCACAGCTCCTTTCCTGTTCATCTACCTGACTCTGTGAATTGTCTCTTGTGCTATGCCTATGGCTTCATGGATTTGACGACCATCTAGGAATCCAAACTATTCACTTGAAATGCATTTTGATAGAATCGGCTTTAAATGGACAATTATCACTTTTGCAATAATTTTGTATATACTGTTACATAATGATATAGGCCTAAAATCTTCAAAAGATTCTGGTTCCTCCTTATTAGGGATTAAAGCTATGAATGTTGAATTGAAAGGGGTGTAAATCTCTCCTTTCCTCCTCAACTCTTCCACCACCTCAGTTAATTCTGCTCCGATCTGTTCGAAAAAATGTTGGAAGAGTTCTATGGTCCACCCATCCGGGCCTGGGCTCTTATCTTTTGCCATTGATTTTATAATGCTTTCCGCTTCCTCCTTGGAAACTTCTCTGATTAAATTCTCTACTTCTTCCTCCTATACATACCGGGGAAAACATTGGGCAGTTCTGATTACTTCTGCTAAAGTTATCTCTCCTTGGTCAGCAAACAGGTTCTGAAAATGACTTCTTCCCATATTGGAGAGAGACTCAAAAGTGTTGGCCTCTCTACCCTCATCATCTTTTAGCTTCCATATCGTGTTTGCGTTTTTCCTCCCTTTTGCATAATTATGGAAGAATCTCGTGTTTTCATCCCCGGCTTTAAGCCAAATCGCCCTGCTCTTCAGCCTCCATTCCTCCTCTCTGGCCAGCAATATTTGGTTCATGTGCCTTTCAAGCAGCGATATTCTATCCTTGGATTCCTACGTTGCATACCCATCCGACTCAGTACCTTCCAGTTCCCAGAGTTCTGCATCGATTTGGGTAATTTCCTCATTCTGCTTTTGCTTTCTGATCTTCGCCCAATCCATAGTAGCTTTCTTTAGTCTTTTTAAGTTTTCCATGAATAGGAAGCCTTTACTCTCCATTGAATTCCTATCTGGGGTTTTCCATGTGTCTCGAAAGAGTCTATTGTAGGAATCCTCTTGCAACCAAGATGCATTGAACTTAAATGGAGCCGTTGGTTTATGGGGTGGTTTGGAGAGCTCAAGGAGAATTGGGAAGTGGTTCGAATTTCCTCCCTCCCTCACCCATTTTCTAAACATTGGAATTCTGGATGACAAATCTTCACATATCAGGAAGCGGTCTAATCTCTTTTCTATTCTTTCATCCCCTGCTCTTCAATTCCTCTAGGTAGGCTTTAATTTGAATAGGCTGACATCTATCAGATTATGAGAGTAGAGAGTGTTCAAGAAGAACTCAGATAGCAGATCTTCTCTGGCAGAAGGACCCCAGGCTTCGGCATTCCCCATGGAGAAGTTTAAATCACCCCCTATAATCAAATTTTATCTTTTCAGCATTGATTTTGATAGGAGGTCGGTCCAGAAGTTTACCGTCCCATGGCATGGCTCGTAGATGTTTAAGATCAACAGGGGAAAACTGAACTCTGGTGATTGGAACTCCATCCCTAGCGAATGATCCATTCCCCAATGGTTAAGTATTTGCAGCGTTCCTTCCCTGATCCCCATGGTCAAGCCACCCGAATGTCTGACAAAATCTACTGCTAGAAAGTGCCAGCCTGGAAGAATAGATCTTAGGGTCATCTCCACATCTAAGCTTTTACCGAGAGTCTCTTGCAGTAGAAGAACATCAGGATTATAACGCATAACTATCTCCTTGAGAGCCAGTTTTTTGGGTTTACTGGCTAAACCCCTGCAGTTCTAGGATAAAAAGATCATTTAATTACATTCTCATAGGGATTCACTGCTCTAAGCGCCCCAGGGATAGACATTTGTTTTCCGTCAGCCACATCAAACTTTGCTTTTACCTGTGCTTTGGACAGGTTTGATTTCCTGCCCCTAGCCTTCCTTTTAAAAGCCTGAGAAGAGGTTGGGCCTAAACCATCGAATGGTTCTAGATTCGCATGCTTTTTATCAAGGGATCAGAGATTATAATGACATACATGGCGAGGAGGGAACAGGTTCCTCTTTCTTATTTGGATTCATCACAGTTCAGGTCTAATGAAGGAATAGCAACAGTGATGTTATCAAAATTTAATTGTTCATCATAGTTACAGTTATTGATTTGTGAGCTAGATATCAAGCAAGCATCTTTAATTTATGAAGGAGCCAAAGATGGATTACTTGAGTCTAGTTGCATACCCTTTAAGTCTTCAACTGGGGTGACTAATGGTTCATTGATGGGTTCCTTGGTCAGGTTCTCTGATCCACGCTGATCCTCAACCACTTCCTCTCTGCCTGGAGGACCTTCTCGGGCTTGTTCCTTAGGTTTCCCTTCTTGATTTATGTCCACATCCATAGAATCCTCCTCATGGATCTCTTTTGTCCCGTAAACCCTTTTCTGCTCCGCTATCTTCTCCTCCTGCTCGGCATTCTTCTGAGTCCTTCTTCGGCAATTTCCCAAAATACAATCTCTTGCTAGATGGCCATATTCGTGGCATCTATGACATCTAAATGGTAGATGTTCATAGTCCAGATGTTGTTCAAAAACGTAATCTTTGTGCTGAAGTTTGATGGTTTCCACAAGACCTTCTCTTGGGTTTAAACTAACCAGGATTCGAGCCATGGCTCTGTTGTGTGTTTGAATAAAGGACACGTCCGCCTCCAGGAATGTGCCGAGGAAGTTCCCTATAGATCTAAACACCGATTCCACCCAAAGGAAAGGGGGTAGCCCAGGTGCCCAAACCCAAACAGGAAATTCATCAACCTTCTCCCTTTTCGCGTCAAATAGCTGAGTCCACCGTTTGAATAGCACTGGGTGGTTCCCAAAAGCCCAATTCCTCCCCACTACCCAGTTCACCGCTTCCTTTCTCTCAAATCTCACCATAAACCATCCTTTCACTAGAACTGCTACCTTGAAACTTTTAACTGGGGCCGTCTGCCACTGTTGTTCCACCCAATGTTTGATGAATTTTCCTGAGTAACTCTTACCCAGAGCTCTCCCTACCAGTGTGCATTCAACCACCTCTAATGCATTTTCTACCTGAACATCCATACCCAAAACTAAGTTTGGTTCGAATTTTTTCTTCTTGATGGGCTTCTATTTTTTCCTTTTCTCCCTAGTCTTTTCTTTCTCAGAATTCTCCTCCCTATCTTGTGCTTTTAAGGCACTCTTGACCACTTCTTCTAGTTGTTCGTGCTCGGCCTTGTCCTAGGTGGGCCTTCCCTTAGCGGAGATGTCTGCTAAGGTTCTACCTCCAGTTCCTTTATCTAGGCCCTCTGCAAACCCGGTGCCCTCTTTCAGCATTCCATTACCCGATCCAGAGGGTTCCTTCCTGAGCTCCGAGGGTTCACCCATTCCTAAGCCAGCCAATCTGGTGCCTAGACTGGGGCTAAATGACCCTTTTGCGAGTATGGATCTGGTAACTACCGGTGTCCTTCCCCACTCTGGCGCTGCTATGTCGGGTTTTAGACCTCCTTCCACACATCTTTAGATCCCTTGTTTTGACTTGTAATTAACAATGTCTTCAAGCCCTCCAGATAAGAAAGGAGCAGGAAAATAGGGTTTTTCTTTACTTACTTGAGAAATGCAGGGTTTTCCTATTAGATGGAAACCCTCCTCTTGAAAAGTCGGCTCTTGCAGACCCCTAACTCCTTGATTGTTCAGCCTGGCCAACTCCAAGCTTTCCTCCAATAACCCTTTTGGTGCTCTGTAACTCCATGAACCTTCCGAAGTGGATTTCTCGGTTGCATGACTGCCAGCTGACCCAAAAAACTTGTCAATATTCAGGGGAGTTATCTCCTTACCCGAAACTGACAAAATATCTTCCAGTGCAGGGTCGAGGTCGACTGCTTCTCTAGCTTTTACCATGGTTATTAATTTGCTGCAGACAATTACAGGGAACCGCTAATGGTATGTTTCCTCCTATGAATTTTGTATAGAGCCTTGAGTAAACCGGAGATGGTGCCAGCGCATTTACCCCCAGGATTAAAACCATCCTCCTGCACAGTGAAAGGTATAAGCTCCACGTTCCGAGGTCGCCCTGTTGTTAACTCCTAGTTGTCCTCATCATGCTCTCCTTACAATCACCTACCTCGTCGTAGACCCACGTTGTCCCACATCATACGATCCTGCCTTCGTCATCCAACTTGAAAATCTTGTCTGCAGCGCCTTAGGCCATCAGCCTAGGCGGCCCTGGTTCGATTCCAGCTCCTACAGCCAAAAACCTCATATAATTCAAACATTATATGATGTGATAGTTATGATTCTATAATATTTCAAATATTAAAATGTTTAACTAAAAGTTTGAGTATTAATTAATTTTTTGAATTATTGATGTTAAATTTATTTAGTTCTAACATTAATGTTTTGAATGTTGCAAGATAATTAAAACATCTAAATTTTATTGCTGAGGAAGTTCCTAGGTTCTGATGTTTGATTAATTTATATATCTATCCATAAAGGTTTAAAGGTTTCTCGTTAATAATTAATAATTTTTATTATATTAATAATGTTTATTAATTAATTTGGTTTTTTATATATTATCAATTGAATGTTAATTACATTTCTTTTTATTAAATAATAATCTTGAGATAAATTGTTTAAGGAAGTTCCTAGATTTAGATTTTAGATTAGTATTAACTGTTGATTTATAAAGGTTACTGGTTTTTTTCTTAGTACTTGATTCGGTTAATCAAGGTTTGAATAAACTAATTAAAATATTAATTTAATGATTTTAGGGATAGGTGAACCATCAAGAGAAAAAGGGGCTGAGAGTACCTCGGGGACCGTAGAATCCCGAGTTGGTGTAGGAATCCAATTTTCACTAATTTTCTCACCATCATCACGGTTGAGATTATTGGGGTGTTTTCCTATTTCAATAGCTTCTCTAAATTTTCTATGGTGATAATGATCGATTTTGGCCAAAACACTAGAGTTTTCGATATAAATGTGATGATTGGTTTTACTAGAGTGCTTAGCCAAAGCTAAGGTTTTGGAGTTCTTATGTTTGATGTCAACGGCATGCTCTTGAATCCTAGTTAATATAGAACTACGAGTCTCACCAATGCAGGATTCTCCACATGAACACATAACCAAATAAACCCCTTTGTGGTGCCTTCGATCAATGGGATCTTTTACAAATTTAAGAAATTTGCTAATTGTATTCAAGGGTTTGAAAGTGGTTTTTATATTATTCTTTTTTTAAATGTGTGAAATTTTGTCAGTGGTGCCTAGAATGTAGGGAAGGTGAACCTTGTGTGCACAATCATCCAATGGTTGTTTCTTTTTAGGATTCTTTGCTTTTTTGAAATCTTTGATTCTGTGGTGTCTTCTATATCCATTCTTTTCAAAAACATATAAGAGGTGGTTCTTCTCTTGATCAAAATGATCATGATCCGAAATACGAACCGCCTCGTAGCTAAAGTAATGAGCACCCCAAGTTTCTGAGTAGGATGATGGTAAGAGTTGGCATGCACATAGTGTTCTGTGTGGGTTTTCTTGCGATAGACGTGGCAAGATATTGAGTCATCTTGGTTTCTCTTGATTAGGACGTCAAGAAATGGAAGGAAACCTTTCTGTTATACTTCCGTTGTAAACTTGATATAATTTGATTGACTGTTAAGGTGCTCTAGGAATTTGTCTAGGTTTTCTTTTCCATGAGGCCAAATGACGTAAGTGTCATAGACATAACTTTTCTAAAGCTTAGGTTTTAAAGGGGAAGACTCAATCAATTTGGCTTCAAAATGTTCCATGAACAAATTGGCAATGATGGGGGATAGAGGTGATCTGATGGCTAGACCACAAGTCTATTCGTATATATCATCCCTGAAGCTGAAAAAGGTGGATTTCAGATAAATTTCTACTAATTTAGCTGTGTTAGGATCAATGATTTTGTGGACTACTTCCATTGCTTCATCTATAGGAATATTAGTATATAGTGCCTTTACATCAAAAGTTACCAAGATGTGATTTTGGTCTAGTTTTATGTGTTTGATCTCATTAATGAAGTGATTGGAGTCCTTGACAAAGGAGCTAGTGTTTCCTACCATAGGTTTAAGCTTCTTAGCAAGATATTTCACGAGATGGTAAGTGGGACCTCTAATTTTATTGACTGTGGGTCTAATGGGGATACCTTCCTTGTGAATTTTACGGGCTCAATAGGTCCTAGGGGTGTATGGATTGGTTTCAATAAGATTCTTGATATTGTGTTCATTGCTCATTTTTATTAAGTTATTAACATTTTTGGAGATCTTCCTTGTGGGATTCTTTTTTAATTTAATCTGACAGCCACTATTGGTTAAGTGGTTTGTCCTTTTCTCATTGTAATCTTGTGTGTTAAGTATAACAGTGGCACCACCTTTGTATGCTTTTAAGACTACAATGTTAAGGTTTTGGTTTAGGGTTTTGAGAGAAAGGTATTCTTGTTTGGAGATTGCATTTGGGAGGTTTAGCTTTTCTAAGGATGATGGAAAAATCCTGTCTAATGGTCTCTTTGATGTTGTCAGGTAAATTCTTATTCCCATAATCAATGATGCATAAAATGTCTTCTTTGGGGATGGTGCATGGGTAAATAGCAAAATTCAAGCCTCTTTGAAGTAGACCAAAAGTGACTTGCTCAACCTGGGTATTAGAGAGATTGATGATACTTACCTTCCCAACATTGGATGTCACTATCTCAATTCTTGTTTCGATTTCTTGAGTTGTGGATTTAGTCTTATTGGGGTTATTGTTCCCGATGTTCAACATTGAATTAGTGGTTGTTTCATCTGCTTCAATCCCTTTTATTTCTGTTTCAGTGGATGTGATCCTAGTGCCATCGGTCTCATCCCACTTCATAGTAGTCCCTATGGTCTTGTTGTCCAATTGTGATGTTGATCCTTGTGACGCAGGATGCTTTACACCAGCAAATGTTATGTGTCTCTTGTTAGCTATTTGGCCTGCGTTTTCATTCACACGTTCCAACTTTGTTGTTTCAAGCTCATCATTTGTTGTTTTGATTCCAATTTCTGTTGTAATTTTAACATCCTTGTCAGTGGTTTCATCATACGTATCTGCAGTTCCATTTTTCTCACTGCTCAACAACATTGGTAATCGAATGTGTGGTAGATCTATTTCATTTGCCATAATCACATTGTCCACAACATTTAAGATTGATTTTTGTGTTGCGGATCACTCCATCTCACCTGCGTTAGTCAAGACAGCTATTTTAAGCTCAATATTTGTTGTATTCATAGTGTTTTTGTGAGTGTTCCCATCACACGTAGATCCATTCTTCATAACATAGTTGCTCAAATCTGTTCCATCCTCCATATTCACGCTGTCCAATCTCTATTTTGCGGATTGTTACTTCTGAGGAGGACTTGTGTTAGTCAAAATGGTTGCAGAAATGTTTCTAAGGGAGGCATTATGACCTATATTTTGATTCACAGAATCCCCAAATGATGCAGCTAAACTGTTCTTTTTAGGACCAGCGCTAGAATTATGTTACACTATGCTGTGGTTTGACTTAGGAATATTTTCTTGCGTTATAAGCGAATTAAGAAAGGTTATCTGTGTAGGTTTAATTCAGGACAGAGTTTAAGGTTTGTTATATGTTGTCCTAGACATGCTAGATTTCTTTCCAATTTTTTCAAATTTTAGGGTTAGTTTGATGTTTTTAGGTTCTTCAATTTCAAGATATTTCAGAGTTGTGCTTGATGCAGGCAAATGGAGGAATAAAGGAGGCGTCTCTGCAGCATTTGAGAAACATAAGGTCTGACTTATTCATTGCAATTTGTATCGTGGAACATTCTAATGCATTAATTTCTTGTGATTTCTCCCTTCCGTATATGTTGAAAATTGTGGATTTGGATTTGAGACTTCCACGATCTTCATTTTGTGTAGTGATATTTCCAGAGTCATCACATTCATGACTTTATTTTATCGACGTTTCAAACCAACCTCTATGGTTCATCATCATGATTAATACATATAAAATTAACATTGATAAAATAAATCCTGCAGTAAATTTATATGAATTTTAATGAGCACTTAATACTTGATTGTAATTAGAGTACTGCACTTACATGGTTTTGTATCGTTTATTAAACTTCATAGTTAGCGATGCATATCTGGTGTTTCACAATTAATTTGCACATGGCCCCCAACGGTGTAGTCGTCCATGATCAGACCTTCGTTAACAGGATCTTGTACAGTGGTACATGCAGCATACTTGTGTCCAAGCTTGCTGCATGCGTCCACCAGATGGTGGTGATCCCTTATGACACTTGGACCGCTTTACATCCATAGATCTTTGATATGCTATCTCATGGTGGGGAGGGTTTAGGGTTTAACTGTCTAACCAACTTCCCGCATCCGGCACACTATAGTGTCATTTGTTTTCATCGGCCTTTGGTGTTTTGCTACTCTGCAATGAAATTGGTGTGCAATGGTTTCAGGTCGGTTCATGAAACTTTCAGTTGTTTTCCATGGACTTTATGGTCAGTCATGTAAAGGAAGATACCCCCAACAATGTGACCCTATGCCATTCTGATTTTATGTGCTATCTAAGCCCGTTTTCTGCTTCAAATCTCCGTTTGGAGTAGAGTTTAAGTGATTGCCTCCAACGTCCAGGGGTGGCTCGATGGTTTTCCAGTTCTACGAGAAGTATCGAGATCCGAAGTCAATTTCTAGAAGGTAAACATGTAGGTCTTAAATTTCATAAGCTTTATAGATTTCTTCTCACAATCATTCATGGATTTCTGACTCTAAATTTGGCTACTGATAACATTTTTTGTGATGCAAGCGGACCACCCATTGCTAGAATCCTCTAGTCTTAGGTAAGGTCACCACCCTCTCGACATCGTTGTGTTTTTCTTACTTAGCAGGTTTGCCTGCATACTGAACTCTGTGGTTTCTCGCGTTTATGTGCAGGTATTCTACTATAGTTGTCTAGTTATTTGTGTGGTTAAGACATCGTATTTTGTGGTTTTAGGAGCTTATGTTTTCCGTGGTTGTTTCAAGGCTGGAAAACTCACCTTTGGTTCAGGAATGTTTAATTTCTATGTGTTAACATAATGTATATGTAGACTCTCTCTTTCATGAATGTTTAATTTCTATGTGTTAAGCTACATATATTAATTTCTATGTGTTAAGCTACTGTATATGTAGATTGACAATGCTCACGCATGAGACTATGTACTTTTTCTATTCTAGTAAATAGCACAGGCATATGAATTAAATGATTGGTAAATGTGAGTAAGCATGAAAATACTTATTTCATGTTACATATTACATTACTAAAATTGAAAAATATCATAAAATATAACTAAATGATAGTTTTATTTTATATTATTTTTAATAATAAATGTAAAAAATTAATTAATATATAAGTCAAACTTATATACATTTCAAAAAGAATTTAGTAGATTTACCTCACTTTACCATGAAGATTATTAATCTTTAAATACCACATTGTTACAATATCATGAGCCTAAACCACGGCTTCTCAATATTACATGGTGAAAGAACCAAAATTCTTTTGTATGAAGTTTGTTCATATGACATTTGTTTAGTTAATCAATTTAGTTTAACGTTAAAAAAGCACATTAATACTTTGGAGATAAATCTAGAATATTTGATGCACATTATATCTATACCATCCACCTAATAATTATTGATAACTAAATTAAAAATTTGGAAGTCTTATTCCAAAATTCTTATCCCATATGTAGGTAATGTTAGTATCCATACGTGCTATGTTAAGTGTCATCATGGCTTGTTGAGTTGATAATTAAGTGTCATCATGGCTTGTTGAGTTGATAACTAGTACAGATTAGTTTCAATGTTATGTCTTGTCCTATAGAGGTTTTTACTTGCTCAAATTAAATAAAAATAAAAATAAAATAAAATCAATAAAACCAACAATTAAAATAAAATATAAGTAGGATTATTATTTTTGGAGTGGTCTAATGAGGCAGAGGGATTCCAAAAGTGGCCAGAATGTGGGTAAAAAAAATTCAAAAAATCTTGTAGAGCAATGTTTGAATCGTGTTTTTTATGGTCAAAATGGATTCACCACCATCAAAAATGTCTACAATACCCAAAATTTTGAAGTTTAATAATTATAACTTGGATTTACAAAAATCCTTGCCGGATTTTCTTCCCGCTCCTCATTGGTCTACGCAATTATTTTTATATTTAATTTTAACAAACCATAGTATTGTCACATGGTATTCATGTGAAATATAGTCTATTTAAGGGGAAACGTCTCCAATTAAATATGTCAGGCTACACAAAAAATAAAAATTAATTAAATTAAAAGATGTATTGTAATGTAAATATTTTAAATTATTCAAAATAGAATAAAATATAAATATAACGACCTTATAAAAATAGAATAATAATAAGAAAATTGTCCATGGTATTGAGAATCCACTTTATTGATCCATGGTATTCATGTGGAAAGTAGCCTATTTCAAAGGAGAAATTAAACCATGCTCATCCATCTTAACTTTGGATCTCATGTCAAATTTCTATAGACAAAAACGGTCCAAGGTATTGAGAATCCATTGTATTGACCCATGGTATTCATGTGGAATGTAGCCTATTTAAAGTGAGAAATTAAACTACTCTCAATCCATCTTAACTTTGGATCTGTCAAATGCAGAGTCATATCAAATTTCTTTTCACTCTAGAAGAGCTTTGCATATCGAAAGATTTGATAGCTCTTGGAATTTGCTAAATCAAGAGTTATCAAGAGTTAAGATAGATTTGATAGCTCTTGGCATTTGATAATCAAGAATTATAGATCTAGGCTTGTTATTTTATAGGTGACTATATTCAACATAAATCACTTCCTTCCTATTATGACATTAATGATTATGTTTGATATTTTACATTATATGATAAAAACAAATGTTACTGCAACTATGGTTATAATAGAACATTTAATAAATCCTTCCTTTAAAAACTGGTACCAATAATTCTCCAGCAATAAATGTCATATATTTATATCAACATAGTATATTTCAACAACTGTTTTCTTTTGTTGAGAGTACCATTAATATGAATTTCTTATAAACTTCTTAAAAAAATTAATCTTATTGCATTATTGCATTTTACTTTATTGTAAGCTATACATTTATACTTTTATTTAACAATGTGTTGCACTTTCTATGCATTTCCATAATAAATCATTGTCTTTTGTTATTTACTTTTACCGTTAATGAAAAGTGAATGCATACAAGTCCAAATTTACTTGTTCCATAAAATATGTCACTCGAGTTATACTATACTTCCCATGGAAATGGGCACGGTCGCTTCTTTCCTAAAGGTATTATTCTTAAAAAATCCGTCCCCGTCCGGAAACATATTGATCCATTCTTCCAAAGGCCTTCAACCTTTACATAGTTATAGTGGTGTGAATAGTGTAAATTTCAGTAAAAATAAAATAATTTTTAATTTGGAATGAAAATTTATTAAAAAGGAAATTTGTTTATGTAAAATTTGATGAAAATATTAATGAAGTGAAGTTTCAAAATATAAAGATGGTACAGCAGTTTCGGCTTCCTATATTTGTTATCGATCTCTTATGATACTCATATTCTGGCATGTACAAATTCATGCATGAGGCATCGCCTCCACTGTTTTTCTTGATCCATTTCTACATATCTGCCTGTGGCTTCGCGCCGTTTTTGTAGATCTTTATATCACCTTAATATAATACATTTAGATTTTCCTTCTGAAAAAAGAATTTTAAACATATTGCTTAAAAGCTTTAATTAATTAATTAAATTATAAATTTTGATTATTAAAATTATTGTTTTTTATATAAATATTTAATATTTTCAATTATGTGATATAATATTAAATATTAATATTTATCATTTTAATATTTTTAAACTAAAATTTTAATAAAATAATAAAATATAAATGTTTTATAGTATTTTTAAAAACTAATTTAGATCTATCTTATTTTTAGATTTACTACATTATAAAAAATAATAAATTTATTTTTATTTTAAAAAATGTCTACACTTCAAGAAATTTTATCTCTCTAAATGTTTAGTAGATTGTAAATTAAAATAAATTTAAGTTGATTATATTATTAAAATAAAATATTCCATAAATAATAGAGATGATGAAATTATTTAAATGTGTCAAAATCATGCATGTCATTAAAAAAAATGGGAGGGTGCCCAGAAAGTGGGTAGAGATATCTAACACAAATCGAAAACAGAGCAAAAACTACCTCACCATATGTGCGAGTGGCAGGTGAGTGAAGGTGTAGACTTCCTTTTCTGGGCTCTCTGATTTCGGTAGCCACAGAAGATCCCGGACTAGTGGCTAGGTGGAGCAAGCAGCCACTAGTACCTGGAAATTTGCCATTCTCGTGGGCTCATAAAATTGCTAGGTAAGTAGAAAGGAAAATTGAGGTGGAGCAAGCAGGTGAGTGAAGGTGTAGACTTCTTTTTCTGGGCTCTCTGATTTCGGTAGCCACCGAAGATCCGGGACTAGTGGCTAGGTGGAGCAAGCAGCCACTAGTACCTGGAAATTTGCCATTCTCGTGGGCTCATAAAATTGCTAGGTAAGTAGAAAGGAAAATTGAGGTGGAGCAAGCAGCCACTAGTACCTGGAAATTTGCCATTCTAGTGGGCTCATAAAATTGCTAGGTAAGTAGAAAGGAAAATTGTCTAAAATTGTAGACTATAACTAGTGGAATGCAATCACTAAACATAAAGCAGAATTGCAAAGGAGAAAACATTGCAAAAGAAAAAGCCCGCAATTACAAATTTGGATTCAGATGAGTACCCAACATAGTCCTAAGAGTAGCTAAGAGTGTTTTGTAGCTGCACCTTCAATATCATCCTTAACATTTAGCGGTTTAGTTAAATCGCATCAGTGCACACCGAAAATGCACATATGGATTGGTGGTTAATGTGATAAATCATCCAATGATTTTTCCAGAAGAGGGTCAAAAAGCGGAAGTATAATAAAGATTATGTTTACATCGATGCCATTACGATTAACTGGATTATGGAGTAGCTAGCCTGCATCACCCATCAATCTAAGTCAAGAATGTGTTACAGCTGCACCCTCCATCTTACTCTACAAATTTTAGCCTTAAGTGCCTATGTGTATCCTGATATCAAAATATATTTGACTAAAAACCATAAAACAAAATGAAGAGAAAGATAAACTATGAAACCAAATAGTGTTGTACCATTATAATTTTTAAATGATCAAATATATTATATTCCAAAACAGTGAACAATGAAGAAATAAACTATGAAACCAAATAGTGTTGTACAATTATAATTTTTAAATGTTCGAATATATTTTATTTCAAAACTGTTAATAATGAAGAATATTTATTGAAGTTAAATTTAGCCCATTATTTACTTTTGAAACAAAATAGGATATATTTTTTAAAATAGTGAATAATGAAAATTATTTATTAAGATTAACTTTAACCAATTGTCTATTTATGAAACAAAATAGAATATATTTTCCAAAATAGTGAACCATGAAAAACATTTATTAAGATTAAATTTAACTAATCTCTTACTTTTGAAACAAAATTAAAACATCTCATTTCTCAATTTCAATTTTGTAGAATAAAGAATAGTTACTGAGATTAAATTTAAACATCTACATAAATTTTATATTTGATATTATTATTTTTCTTTTGCCAAAATCAAAAATATCAAAAAATACATTTCAGAAATAATATTTAAAACAAACATTCTGAAAATCCATTAACAAATTATTTCCATTAACAATCCATATATGATACCAATATAGTAGCTCTATAAGCCTTACAGCCAAGGACCATCATCAACCCATATCAAGAGAGGGCTGGGACTCACACGGATTATTTTCCAGGATATCCTCATTGTTGTCCAAGATATCATCAGTGTTGGGAGGCTGCTCAAGAAAGGTTGTTGTATGTTGTTGTTGGGAGGCTGTTGTATGGTGTTGCATCAAATTAGTTCTAGTAAGTGGACCTTTAGGGACCCCATTTAAATGAAGAGTTGTTGCAGTCATTAGCAGTGGACTTTTGGGACACCATTTAACTCAAGAGTTGTAGATGACGGGAAATGGGATAGTCTAGACCCTCACTGGAGTAGTTTCCTACTATCCTATTTCCAGTCAACTACAACCCTTCAGTTAAAAGGGGTCTAGAAAGGTCCACTACTACTAGCTACAACAACTTTTCAGTTAAATGGCTTCCAGAAAGGTCCACTGCTACTTAATGGAACTAATTAGATGGAACAACATACAACAGCCTCCCAACAACAACATACAACAACCTTTCTTGAGAAGCCTTCCAAGGATGGGTGCTGCTAACAATAACAATGGTGATATCTTAGACAACCATGATGATATGTGGACACAATAACAACTATATGGGTGACCCTGACATTGTTGCTGACAATAGGCTCATGAGTCCCATTATGTATGGTGTAAACCCTACAACCATAACCATGATGAAGGGAAGCCCTCTCTTGATATGGGCTGATGATGCTCGTTGGATTAGGGCTATTATATTGGTATGCTATATGAATTGTTAATGGATTTTCATAATGTTTGTTTCAAATATTACTTCTTGAAATGTAGTTTTTCATATTTTTGATTTTGGAAAAGAAAATAATAATAGCAAATATAAAATTTATGTAGATGATTAGATTTAATATCAGTAGCTATTCTTTATTATACAAAATCCAAAATGAGAAATTAGATGTTTTAATTTTGTTTCAAAACTAAGAAATTTGTTAAATTTAATCTTAATAAATATTTTTCATGATTCACTCTTTTGAGAAATATATTCTGTTTTATTTAATAAATAAGTAATTGGTTAAATTTTACCTTAATAAATATTCTTAATCATTCACTATTTTAAAAAATATATTCTATTTTGTTTCAAAAGTAAATAGTTAATTAAATTTAACCTTAACAATTATTCTTCATTTTTCACAGTTTGGGAATAAATATATTCAATCATTTAAAAACTATAATTGTACAAGACCATCTAGTTTCATAGTTTATCTTTCCTTTCATTTTCTTTTAATGGTTTCCCTTCAAATATATTTGATATCGGGATAAACAAAGGCACTTAACGATGAGATTTGTGGAGATGTAAAACACTCCATAATCGAGTTTGTGAGATGGCGGAACATTGGATACACAGTAGGAGAACCTCTCCACATAGCCATTTCTGTACACTCCCATGAATCTTTCCAGTTCCTTGATTTTGCATTTGTGGCCCACGAACAAATTGGCAATGATGGGGGATGCCACACCACAAGTTTGCTCATATATATCATCCTTTAAGCTGAAAAAGGTGGATTTCAAACAAATTTCTACCAATTTAGCTGTGTGAGGATCAATGATTTTGTGGAGTACTTCCATTGCTTCATCTATAGGAATATTAGTATATAGCTCCTTTACATCAAAAGTTACTAAGATGTGATTTTGGTTTAGTTTTATGTGTTTGATCTCATTAATGAAGTGATTGGAGTGCTTGCCAAAGGAGCTAGCATTTCCTACCATAGTTTTCAGCTTCTTAGCAAAATGTTTCACGACATGGTACAAGGGACCTCCAATTGTATTGACTATGGGTTCCTTGTGAATTTTATGAGCTCAATAGATCCTAGGGGTGTATGGATTGGTTTCAATAAGATTCTTGATATTGTGTTCATTGCTAACTTTTATTAAGTTATTAACATTTTTGGAGATTTTCCATATGAGATTATTTTTTAATTTAATCTAACAACCAATATTGGTTAAGTGGTCTATAATTTTCTTATTGTAATCTTTTGTGTTAATTATAATAGTGGCACCACCTTTGTATGCTTTTAAGGCTACAATGTTAGGGTTTTGGTTTAGCGTTTTGAGAGAAAGGTATTTTTGTTTGGAGATATTGCTTCTGGGAGGTTTAGCTTTTCTCATAATGGTGGAAAAATCCTATGTAATGGTTTCTTTGATGTTGTCAGGTAAATTCTTAATCCCATACTCAATGTTGCATAAAATGTTTCATTGGGGATGGTGCGTGGGGAAATAGCAAAATTCAACCCTCTTTGAAGTAGACCAAAAGTGACTCACTCAATCTCGGTATTAGAGATATTCATGATACTTACCTTCCCAGGATTGGATGTCACTGTCTCATCTCTTGTTTCGATTTCTTGAGTTGTGGATTTAGTGTTATTGGGGTTATTGTTCCCGATGTTCAACATTGGATCGGTGGTTATTTCATTTGTTTCAATCCCTTTGATTTCTATTTCAGTGGATGTGAGCCTAGTGCCATCAGTCTCATCGCACTTCATAGTAGTCCCTGTAGTCTTGTTGTCCAATTGTGATGTTGATCCTTATGACACAGGATGCTTTACCACAGAAACTGTTATGTGTCTCTTGTTAGCTATTTTGCCTATGTTTTCATTCACATGTTCCAACTTCGTTGTTTCAAGCTCATCATTTGTTGTTTTGATTCCAATTTCTGTTGTAAGTTTAACATCCTTATCAGTGGTTTCATCATATGTGTCTGTAGTTCCATTTTTGTCACTGCTCAGCAACATTGGTAATCGAATGTGTGGTACATCTATTTCATTTTCCATAATCACGTTGTCCACAACTGATGCAGGAAAATTCGAACCCTTAATGAAAAAAAATTGAGAGAAGGAGACAAGTGGACAACCACATGGACAACCAGGCCAACCTTGAACAAGATTCAGTTAATAAAATAATTTTTGTTAAAAAAATCCATTAAAACTGAATGCATCTGAATGTATGTATAACAAGAACTTAAGGATTCATGATTGAATCAAAAAAGGGAGGAAAAAGAAAAATTGTGAGTGTGAGAAAGGGCAAAATGTAGTTGCTGTAAAGTTCTCGATTAAGGCTGAGATGCATTAAGTTGTAACCAAGTTGTAAATAATGAAAATGTGTTTTTGTGAATTTATACGGAAATGCTTCATTTTGAATTTTTGTCTACGTATGTGTAATTATCTTGTTTGAAGGGCCCAATTCTCTGCGTCAGTCAAATATACATTGCAGGTAATCTCCGAGGTGAATACATTTGTTCCAGTGTGAGAAGTAATAGGGAAGAACAACTGAAAGTGAATAGGGACTTGAGTATCGAAGAAGGGAGAGCTCAGCCAGAGAACCACGGAACACCCCCGTAAACATTTCTTGATTAAGTAATGGAATGCTCCTTTTTTTATTATGTCTTTGTATCTCAGTGCAAGCATTTTATTCCACCAGCTCATGTAAAATCCTCGAGAGGCAAATGTGTGAGTTACTGTTGATACAGTACCGTGAAATTCCCGTCACAAGTTACGCCACGCTAAGTGTAAGTTTGAGAGGGCCTGTTCGAGGAGGTCATGTCTGATTCTAGTTTGAAGCGGGTTGAGCACAAGTGTCGAGTGACATTGGGACGTAGGATGGAAAGGCCGTGGATGTTTGGGTTAAACAACATAAATTCTGGGATGTTCATGTTATTGGAGACCAGGGTTTCGAGAAATTTGACTCGGAAATGAAGAGTAACGAAGCGGATAGGCTTTGTAGGCCCATAACTCACAAGCTTTGAGAATGTTTTCATCAAGTGGTATCAGAGCAAAAGATTTGCTGTGGAAAGGAGTGTTTGGATGCGAAGTAAGAAGAGGTACAGTTTGTTGAAGATTTCTAAGCTTGTAATTTTTTTTTGTGAAGGTGAGAAGATTGCAGCAAACCTGGAGGAGGAGTGCTCAATTGGTTCGAGAGGAGAGAACGGCTGATATGTTGAGGGGAGCGAGAGAAGCTTGGTAGCGCATCTAGTAGCAGGAAGTACTTGCTATTGCAGAGGTTTGGTTGCAGCTCACATGAAGGCAATTCCACTGGAGAAGTGAAACAATCGGTAGAATTGCTAAGGAAACGCATATGACCAGGAGGTCATAATTTTTGTACCTTCGGACCATATGACCAGTAGGTCATAATTTTTGTACCTCAGAAGTCTGATGCACCAGCATGGAGGTCATAATTTTTGTACCTTCGGACCATATGACCAGTAGGTCATAATTTTTGTAGCTCAGAAGTCTGATGCACGAGCATCCGAACCCTTAATGAAAAAAAATTTAGAGAAAAAGACACGTGGACAACCACATGGACAGCTAGGCCAATCTTGAACAAGATTGGGTTAATGAACTAATTTTAGTTAAAAAAAATAAGTTAAAACTGAATGTATCTAAATGTATGTATAACAAGAACTTAAGGATTCATCAGTGAATTAAGAAAGGGAGGAAAAAGAAAAATTGTGCTTGTGAGAGAGCACAAAATGTAGTTGTTGGAGAGTTCTTAATTAACGCTGACATGCCTTAAGTTGTAACCAAGTTGTAAATAATGAAAATGTGTTTTTGTGAGTTTATACGGAAATACTTCATTTTGAATTTTTGTCTACGTATGTGTAATTATCTTGTTTGAAGGGCCCAATTCTCTAAGTTAGTCAAATATACATTGCAGGTAATCTCTAAGGCGAATACATTTGTTCAAGTGTGAGAAGTAACAGGGACAAACAACTCAAGGTGAATAGGGACTTGAGTATCCAAGAAGGGAGAGCTCGGCCAAAGAACCACGGAACACCCCCTGTAAACATTTCTTAATTAAGTAATGGAATGCTCCTTTTTTTTATTATGTCGTTGTATCTGAGTGCAAGCATTTTATTCCACCAGCTCATGTAAAATCCTCGAGAGGGAAATGTGTGAGTTAGTGTTGATACAACACCATGAAATTCCTCTCACAATTTACTCTACACTAAGTGTAAGTTTGACAGGGCCTGTCCAAGGAGGTCATATGTAATTCTGGTTTGAATCGGGTTCAGCACAAGCGTTGAGTGGCGTTGGGACATAGGATGGAAAGGCCGAGGAGTTTTGGGTTAAACAACATAAAGTCTGGGATGTTCATGTTACTGGAGACCAGGGTTTCAAGAAATTTAACTCGGAAATGAGGAGTAGCGCAATGGATAGGCTTTGTGGACCCATAACCCACAGTCCTCGAGAACATCGAGAACATTTTATTGGGGAAATGGGATTTTTGGTTCACCCCAGAATCCTGTCCACCATCAACAACATTTAAGATTGATTTCTGTGTTGTGGATTGCTCCATCTCACCTGCGTTAGTCAAAACAGTTGTTTTAAGCTCAATATTTGTTGTGTCCATAATGTTTTTGTAAGTTCTCCCATCACACGTAGATCCGTTCTTCATAACATAGTTTCTCAAATCTGTTCCATCCTCCATATTCACATTGTCCAGTCTCTGTTTCGTGGATTGTTACTTCCTTGGAGGACCTGCGTTAGTCAAAATGGTTGCAGAAATGTTTCTAAGGGAGGCATTATGACCTATATTTTGATTCATAGAATCCCCAAATGATGCAGCTAAACTGTTCCTTTTAGGACCAGCGCTAGAATTATGTTTCGCTGTGGTGTGGTTTGACTTAGGAATATTTTCTTGTGTTATAAGTGAATTAAGAAAGGTTATCTGTGTAGGTTTAATTCAGGATAGAATTTGAGGTTTGTTATATGTTGTCTGGGAAATGCTAGATTTCTTTCCCAATTTTTCAAATTTTAGGGTTAGTTTGATGTTTTTAGGTTCTTCAATTTCAAGAGATTTCAGAGTTGTGCTTGATGTTAACAAATGGAGTAATAACGGAGGCATCTCTGCAGCTTTTGAGAAACGGAAGGTCTAACTTATTCATTGAAATTTGTACCCTGGAACATTCCAATGCACGAATTTCCTTTCATTTCTCCCTTCAGTATAGGTTGAAAATTGCAGAATTGAAGCTTTTGGGATATTCATTCTGTGTAGTGATACTTTCCGGAGTCATAGCATTCATGATTTTATTGTATCAAAATTTCAAGCCAACCTCTATGGTTCATCATTAGGATTAATACATATAAAACAAACAATGATAAAATAGATCCTGCAGTAAATTTATATGAAGTTTTAATGAGCATTTGATACCTGATTATAATTAGAGTATTGCACTTGCATGGTTTCGTATCATTTATTAAGCTTCATAGTTAACGATGCATATCTAGTGTTTCACAATTAATTTGCACATGGACCCCAACGGTGTAGCCGTCCATGATCAAACCTTCGTTAATAGGATCTCGTACGCTAGTACATGAGAATACTTGTGTCCAATCTTGCTGCATGCGTCCGCCAGATGGTGGTGATCCCTTATGCCAACTGGACTGCTTTACATCCATTGAGCTTTGCTATGCAATCCAATGGTGGGGAGGGTTTAGGGTTTAATTGTTTAACCAGTTTCCCGCGTTTGGCATGTTGTAGTGTCATTTGTTTTCATGGGCTTTTGGTGTCTTGCTGCTTTGCAATGAAATTGGTCTGCGCTGGTTTCAAGTCAGCTCATGACCCTTTCAATTGTTTTCCATCGATTTATGGTCAGTCGTGCAAAGGAGGATACCCCCAACAACCTGACCCTATGCCATTTCGATTTTATGTGCTATCTGAGCTTGTTTTCCACTTCGAACGTCCATCTAGCGTAGAGTTTAAGTGATTGCCTCCACCGTCCAGGGGTGGCTCGATGGTTTTCCAGTTCTAGTACCCAAATCGAAATCAATTTCTAGAAGGTAAACATGCAGGTCTTAAATTTCATAAGCTTTATAGATTTCTTCTCACAATCGTTCATGGATTTTCGACTCTAAATTTGGCTAGTGATAACATTTTTTATGATGCAGGCGGACCACCGATTGCTGGAATCCTCCAGTCTCATGTAAGGTGGCCACCTCTCGGCATCGTTGTGTTTTTCTTACTTAGCAAGTTTGCCTACATACTGAACTCTGTGGTTGCTTACATTTGTGTGCATGTATTCTATTGTAGTTGTCCAGTTAATTGTGTGGTTAAGACATCCTCTTTTGTGGGTTTAGGAGCTTATGTTCTCCATGGTTGTTTCCACGTTGGAAAATTCACCTCTGCTTCATGAATGTTTAATTGCAATGTGTTATCCTATGAATTAAATGATTGCACAAACATATGAATTAAATGATTGGTAAATGTGAGTAAGCATGAAAATATTTATTTCGTGTTACATATTACATTACCAAAATTGAAAAATATCATAAAATATAACTAAATTATAGTTTTATTTTATGTTATTTTTATTAATAGACATAAAAAATAATTAATATATAAGTCAAACTTATATACATTTCAAAAAGAATTTAATAGATTTACCTCACTTTACCATGAAGATTATTAATCTTTAAATACCACTTTGTTACAATATCATGGGCCTAAACCATGGCTTGTCAATACTACATGGTGAAAGAACCAAAACTCTTTTGTATGAAGCGTGTTCATATGACATTTGTTTAATTAATGAATTTAGTTAAAAGTTTAAAAAGCACATAACTACTTTGGAGATAAAACTAGAATATCTCATGCAGGTTAAATCTCTACCATCCACCTAATAATTATTGATAACTAAATTAAAAATTTGGAAGTCTTATTCCAATATTCTTATCCCATAAGTAGGTATTGTTAGTATCCATACATGCTATGTTAGGTGTCATGTTGAGTTGATAACTAGTACAGAAGAGTTTTAATGTCATGTCATGTCCTATAGAGGTTTTCACTTGCTCAAATTAAATAAAAATAAAAATAAAATAAAATCAATAAAACCAACAACTAAAATAAAATATAGGTACATGGGCAGAGGAATTGACCGGACGAACAAAAGTGGTAGAACCTAGGTACAAAAAATTCAAAAATCTTGTAGAGGCATGTTTAACAACTATAACTTGGATTTACAAATTCTCTAAATATGACTGGAATTTCCATAACTTTCCGCGCCTCATTAGACTACGCCATTATTTTTTATTTAATTTTAACAAACGTTAGTATTGACCCATGGTATTCATGCAAAATATAGTCTATTTAAGGGGAAACATCTCCAATTAACTACATAAAAAAATAAAAATTAATTAAATTAAAAGATCGTTGTAATGTAATGTAATGTAAATATTTTAAATTATAAATATAAATATAATAACCTTATACAAATAGAATAATAATAAGAAAATTGTCCATGGTATTGTGAATCCATTGTATTAAGCCACGCTATTCATGTGGAATGTAGCCTATTTCAAAGGATAAATTAAACCACGCTCATCCATCTCATATCAAATTTCTATAAACAAAAATGGTCCATGGTATTGAGAATCCATTGTATAGACCTATGGTATTCATGTGGAATGTAGCCTATTTATTTAAGCGAGAAATTAAACCACTCTCGATCCATCTTAACTTTGGATCTCTCAAATGCAGAGCCATATCAAATTTCTTTTCACTCTAGAAGAGCTTTGCATATCGAAATATTTGATAGCTCATCCATCTCATATCAAATTTCTATAAACAAAAATGGTCCATGGTATTGAGAATCCATTGTATAGACCTATGGTATTCATGTGGAATGTAGCCTATTTATTTAAGCGAGAAATTAAACCACTCTCGATCCATCTTAACTTTGGATCTCTCAAATGCTAAGCCATATCAAATTTCTTTTCACTCTAGAAGAGCTTTGCATATCGAAATATTTGATAGCTCTCGGTGTTTGCTAAATCAATAGTTAAGATAGACGTGATAGCTCTTCGCGTTTGATAAATCAAGAATTAAGATAGATCTAGGCTCGTTATTTTATAGGTGACTATATTTAACATAAACCACTTCCTTCTTATTATAGAATTAATGATTATGTTTGATATTTTACATTATATTATAAAAGCAAATGTCATTGCAACTATGGTTGGAATAGAACATTTAATAAATCCTTCCTATAAAAACTGATATCCATAATTCTGGAGCAATAAGTGTCATGTTTATATCAACATATTATATTTCAACAAACTATTTTCTTTCGTTGAGAATACCATTAACATGATTTTTTTGTAAACTTCCTAAAAAATTAATCTTATTTCATTTTACTTTACTGTAAGCCATAGCTTTTATTTAACCCTGTGTTGCACTTTCTATGCATTCCCATAATAAATCTATGCATTCCCATAATAAATCATTGTGTTTTTGTTATTTACTTTTACCATTAATGAAAAGTGGATGCATACAAATCCAAATTTACTTGTTCCAATATCCCACTCGAGTCATACTATACTTCCCCCATGGAAATGGTCACGGTGAGACGCTTCTTTCCTAAAGGTATTATTCTTTAAAAAATCCATCCCAGTGTGGAAACATATTGATCCATCCTTTGCAAAGGTCTTCAACCTTTTCATTGTGTTTTTGTTATTTACTTTTACCATTAATGAAAAGTGGATGCATACAAATCCAAATTTACTTGTTCCAATATCCCACTCGAGTCATACTATACTTCCCCCATGGAAATGGTCACGGTGAGACGCTTCTTCATGGTCACGGTGAGACGCTTCTTTCCTAAAGGTATTATTCTTTAAAAAATCCATCCCAGTGTGGAAACATATTGATCCATCCTTTGCAAAGGTCTTCAACCTTTACATAGTTATAGTAGTGTGAATAGTATAAATTTCAGTATAAATAAAATATTTTTTAGTTTGGGTTGAAAATTTATTAAAAGGAAATTTGTTTATGTAAATTTGATGAAAATATTAATGAAGTAAAGTTTCAAAATATAAAGATGGTAAGGAATGTTAAACATCTTGCTACATTAATTTTTTAAATAAATATTATTAAAAGTTTTAATTAATTAATCAAATTATAAATTTTGATTATTAAAACTATAGTTTTTTGGTATAAATATTTAACATTTTCAATTATTTAATATAATATTAAATATTAATATTTATCATTTTAATATTTTTTAAACTAAAATTTTAATAAAATAATAAAAATTAAATTTCTTTATAATATTTTTAAAAGTTAATTTAGATCTATCTTATTTTTAGATTTACCATAAACTAAAAATAATAAATCTATTTTTATTTTAAAAAAATGTTTATACCCCAAGAGATTTTATCTCTTTAGATATTTGGTAAATTCTAAATTAAAATAAATTTAAAACAATTATATTATTAAAATAAAATATTACATAAATGATGGAGATGATGAAATTATTTAAATGTGTCAAAATCATATATGTGATTAAAAAAAATGAGAGGGTGCCGAGGTGGGTAGAGATATCTAACTCAAATCGAAAACACTAGCAAAGACTGCCTCACCATATGCGCGAGTGGCAAGTGAGTGAAGGTGCAGACTTCCTTTTCTGGGCTCTCTGATTTCGGCAACCACTGAAGATCCCCTACTAGTGGCTAGGTGGAGCAAGCAGCACCCCTAATACCTGGAAAGTTGCCATACTTGTGTGCTCATAAAATTGCGAGGTACGCAGAAAGGAAAATTGTCCAAGATCGTAGACTATAACATTGGTGGAATGCAACCACTAAACATAAAGAAGAATTGCAAAGGAAAAAACATAAAGTAAAATTGTAAAGGAAAAAGCCTGCAAGTACAAATTTGGATTCAGATGAGTACCCAACATAGCCCTAGGAAATGGATTAAGAGTCGCTAAGAGCGTTTCGTAGTTGCACCTTCAAATTCATCCTTAACATTTAGCAGTTGGTTTAGTGGAACCAACTGCTACACCGAAAATGCACATATGGATTGGTGGTTAATGAGATGGAATCAGCTAAAGCCAAAGTGGCCATAACTCATCTAATGATTTTTAGAGAAGTGGGTAAAAAGTGGAAGGATAATAAAAATTATGTTTACGTCAATGCCATTTCGATTAACTCGATTATGGAGTAGCTACCTTTCATCTTCCATAAATCTAAGTGAAGAATGTGCTACAGCTGCACCCTCCATCTTACCCTACAAAATTCAGCCTCAAGTGACTTTGTGTATCCTGAAAACAAAATGAAGAGAAGGATAAACTATGAAACCAAATAGTATTGTACAATTATAATTTTTAAATGATCAAATATATTACATTCCAAAACAATGAACAATGAAGAATATTTAAAACGAAATAAAGAGAAAGACAAACTATGAAACCAAATAGTGTTGTACAATTATAATTTTTAAATGATGGAATATATTTTATTCCAAAACAGTGAATAATGAAGAATATTTATTGAGGTTATATTTAAAGCATTATTTACTTTTGAAACAAAATAGAATATATTTTTTAAAATAGTGAATAATGGATTTCAGAGATCTGTGGCTTGAATCTTTTGAATCATTGACCGGAGAATCCACAGTTTTAACATTTTTGTACCAATGTTTCAAATACCAACTCGGATCCATCATCAAGATATGAGAATGATGATAACAGAAGAGCAACAAAGAAGTAATAAATAGTGAATAATGAAAAATATTTATTAAGATTAAATTTAACCAATTGCCTATTTATGAAACAAAATATAATATATTTTCCAAAATAGTGAACCATGAAAAACACTTATTAAGATTAAATTGAACTAATCTCTTACTTTTGAAATAAAATTAAAACATCTCATTTCTCAATTTCAATTTTGTACAATAAAGAATAGTTACTGAGATTAAATTTAAACATCTACATAAATTTTATATTTGATATTATTATTTTTCTTTTGCCAAAATAAAAAATATGAAACAATACATTTCAAAAATAATATTTAAAACAAACATTCTGAAAATCCATTAACAAAAATAATTCCATTAACAATTCATATATCATACCAATATAGTAGCTCTATAAGCCTTACAGCCAAGGACCATCATCAACCCATATCAAGAGAGGGCTGGGACTCACAGAGATTATTTTCCAGGATGTCATCGTTGTCCAAGATATCATCACTATTTCTATGACGAGCACCCATCCTCGCACTGTTGGGAGGCCACTCAAGAAAGGTTGTTGAATGTTGTTGTTGGGAGGTTGTTGTATGTTGTTGCATCAAATTAGTTCCAGTAAGTGGACCTTTAGGGACCCCATTTAATTGAAGAGTTGTCGCAGTGGTTAGCAGTGGATTTGTGGGACCCCATTTAACTCAAGAGTTGTAGATGAGGGGAAATCGAATAGTCTAGACCCTCACCAGCAACTTGGTAGTATTTTCCTCCTATCCTATTTCCAGTCAACTACAACACTTGAGTTAAATGGGGTCCAGAAAGGTCCAATGCTACTAGCCTCACCAGCAACCTAGCAGCAGTTTCCTACTATCCTATTTCCAGTCAACTACAACCCTTCAGTTAAATGGGGTCGAGAAAGGTCCACTGCTACTAGCTACAACAAATTTTCAGTTAAATGGCTTCAAGAAATTTCCACTGCTACTTACTGGAAGTAATTACATGGAACAACATACAATAGCCTCCCAACAACAACATACAACAACCTTTCTTGAAAAGCCTTCCAAGGATGGGTGCTGCTAACAAAAACAATGAAAATATGTGGACACAATAACAATAATATCGGTTATGCTGACATTGCTACAGAAAATAGGCTCATGAGTCCGATTCTGTATGGTGTAAACCCTACAACCATAACCATGATGAAGGGCAGCGCTCTCTTGATATGGGTTGATGATGCTCCTTGGCTTTGGGATATTATATTGGTATGCTATATGCATTGTTAATGGATTTTAGTAATGTTTGTTTCAAATATTACTTCGTGAAATATAGTTTTTCATATTTTTTATTTTGGAAAAAAAATAATAATAGTAAATATAAAATTTATGTAGATGGTTAGATTTATTATCAGAAACTATCTATTAATATACAAAATTGAAATTGAGAAATGAGATGTTTTAATTTTGTTTTAAAAGTAAGAAATTTGTTAAATTTAATCTTAACAAATATTTTTCATGGTTCACTATTTTGGAAAATATATTCTGTTTTATTTCATAAATAAGTAACTGGTTAAATTTAACCTTAATAAATATTCTTAATTATTACCTTTTTAAAAATATATATTCTATTTTGTTATAAAAGTAAATAATTAATTAAATTTAACCTCAATAATTATTCCTTTTTTTCTCATAGTTTTGGAATATAATATATTCGATCATTTAAAAACTATAACTGTACAACACCATTTACCTTCATGGTTTATCTTTCCCTTCATTTTGTTAGAATGGTTTCTCGTCAAATATATTTGATATCGGGATAAACAAAGGCACTTAATGCTGAGATTTGTAGGGTAAGATGGAGGGTGGAGTTGTAAAACACTCCATAATCGAGTTTGTGAGATGGGGAACATTGGATACACAGTAGGAGAACCTCTCCACATTGTAGTTTCTATACACTCTTATGAATCTTTCCAGTTCCTCGATTTTTGGTGCAAGACATAGGATTTATGGAAATGGTATCGATGTAAACCTAATTTTTGTTATACTTCCAACAACACAAATCTACACTGAACAAGAAATTCTTGTTAATGTTTTTCCTTGGAATAGGTATTTGTATTACCTTTGGAACAAGAAATTATATGGAAGCTTGAGAGAGTATATGGAAGAAGTGAAGGTTTTAGTTTCATTAATCACTCTCCAAAACTAGAAAATTTCCAAAACTCTCCTCATTTACTAAAAGTTGAAGATAAAATCCTATTTCATAATTCCAAACACATGAGACATATACTAATATGAAGGCCTTCAAGGTAGGAAAAAAATACAAAAAAATAGAAAGAAAAAAAACCAAATATATAATAGGAGTGAGGAGACTAGGAATAGTTCTCTCAATCTATTATTGAAAGGTACATCACCTACTTATTGTTGCATAGTAAATGGCCAACAGTAAGGGGCATGCTAAGGCGATTCCTTTTGTGCTCCATTGTGTGGTCTAGGCCCATCACATGATGCATGTATTCCATCGAGAGGAGGACATTCTCCCTATTCTCATGGTGATCTAGGAGAATATTTCCAAGTTGGGTATTCAAGTGCCATTATAGGTCCAAAATGTGTATATACTAATTAAAACACCAACTTGTGTGCCTTGTATGAGGGATATGCTCAAGAAAAATTTCCATTATCTCCATGTCCTAGAGAATGTGCCTTTGGTTGTGTAACACAATCCCTACTATCAAGGAACTCTTGAGTCACCACTAATAATGTGAAATGTGGAGTTCCCACCAATAATAGAAAAGCGTATGATACTCTCCCAACAGCTGGGAATGTTAAAGACCCAAGCCACTCTCGACTGTCAAATGGTAATTTAGGTAGTTAAGTTGCTGATTAATGGAGCCCGTATATTCAAGGAGATTAAATTTTGGTTAGAAGAGAGACAAGCGTTCATAATACTAGACCTAATCCTCTCTTTACCTTATTCTATTACCTCACATTTAAGAAGGGAAAGTAATGAGGTTGCAGAATTGCTTACGAATTAGGTGAATCTTACATCCAACCCAGATTTCGCCACACTATGACAGGTGGAGAGTCTTTGAGTCTCGTTACAACTGTCATTGGGCTCAGTGGAATCACGAGAGTGACATGTGATTTTTCTTCCTATAACCTTTTGTCCTTGTAGGGTGAGTGTAGTAAGGTGCTCGAATATTTTGGATTTACTCTATCTAAGGTGGTGGGGGTTTCTAGCCATCCTTTATGGAGGAGGGTAAAGAGGGGGATCTATGTAACACCTGTCGAGTCATAACTTTTTTTTTAATACTAAATATAAATTCTTTGAATAATAATGCGTGTAAGTGCATTCATCTAACCCTTTCAACACTAACTCTAGTGCATTAAAGTTGTTAATGAAGGGACACATTGTATATTCTATAACTATTATTGCATTATGTTTCATGCATACCATCAGATTTACATTAACTTACATGAATTATTTTATTCCTCATGTACATAATCTCCATTACATGAAATTATGGTAGGATAAAGAAGAATATTTATATTTCTTCAATTTTAAGGTTCGAGACACCAAATTGGTGTATGAGACCCCCTTGTTTGTGGGACAAAGGATTTGGCATGTGATATTAATTTAATTATCATCATTGTTATTATTATTATCCAATTTTAAGGTCCCACACACCAAATTGTTGTATGAGACCCCCTTGTTTATGTTGTTGTGTGTGGAGCATGATTGTTGAGAGGTCTTTGTTTCAGCCGGATGTATACCCCAGGAAGTTTTGTGCACCCCTCCACGCGGGGGGGTGCGGGGGGGACTTGTCCCCCCCCCCGGGGGTCCAAGGGGGCCCATCCCCCCCGGCTGGGGGGTCCGGGGGCCAGCTGTCCCCCAACGGGGGCTCGGGGGCAGCACCCCCGAAGCCAAAAATAAATGTAAAATTGCCTTGTAAAAGTATAGTAATTTCTAGTCAATCTGGGCCGTTCATTAGGCGGATGATCTGACGGTAGAACTTATGTTTAGTTTAGGGTTTTTTGCCCTAGAATGCAACCCCTCTCTTTGTATGAGGGCATTGTATTTGAGGCTGTGCGATAGATGTGTATTCTGTGAGCGAGAAACAGAGAGGTGAGACTGTGAGAGAAAACAGAGGATATTACAGCGGATTTGATGTAGGTTGTGTCTCTTCATTTTGCTGGATAATAGAAAGGAAGGACTGGCTGTTCGGGGTGGACGTAGCCCAAACTGGGTGAACCACGTATATCTGTGTCTCTCTTGTTTTGTGCGTTTTCTGTGTTTATATTGCTGCAATATTTTATGTGTTCCATTGCTCCGTAATATATAATTTTCTAACATATGCGACAAATGATTGGGCATGTGATATTAATTTTATTATTATATTTTTTTGTTAATGCAAGAGTCAGACCTTCTTTTTCATTAATAAAATACATAATTTACATCAATCCACTGGGTGTTGTGGACCAAGGAAGAGACCCAAAAAACAAGTAGAAAACGAGCCCGAGGCCAAAGCCCCCTACAAACCAAACCTCTAAACTCCTAAAAGAAATACATAGTTGAAGCCGACAATGGACCCTAAGCGGAACAAAAGCACTAGTCTAAACCGATATCATGTCTAGAAGACCCACCAGCCCATGAATTTGTAGAATGAACCAAAGCATTATGCATCCCGCCTAGAATAATTTGCATCCCGCCAAGAATGAATGGCATTAACGCTTCCTGCCATCTTCCTAACATGTATCTTTAATCTCCACCATTGAACCTTCTCACCCGATTCAACGACTGTGGCCAGTTTCGCAATGCTAAGAAGTGCATCGCTTACCGACATGGACCACTAACCTGCTCGTTCGATCCTAGCCATCGATCCGCCTCGCTTGATCCTACGACTGACTATCATATTGCACCGGCCAACATCACCAAACAATAGTGTGCGATGAGGGCAGTATTCTAGCCAACTGCACTGCGACGTCCAGCCCACTGAATGGAATCGCTTCAAAATCAGAAATACCATTTCTTGCTTGCGAGGCTCGCGATCACCGAAAAACTACCCTATACCCGGAATATCAATCAAGGACAGAAAACCCATGGTATTGAGGCCGCCGAGAGTGTTCGGATTCCAACCTTTCGCTATGTCTTCTCTTCCAGAACCTAAGCAAGAAGAAACTCCCGCCAACTTGCCTTTCTTCCAAGAACCAGAGCCACCCGCTTGGCTACCACCTGAATTCACTAAAAAAGTGCTTACACGGGTTACAAAGGTCATAATTGGCCTGCAACCCACTGAAGATCTGATAGTGGAAAAATCGATAAACATAAAGCTCTTGATTCAACTGTACTCCGTCTCCATGGCTCTGCTCTGAAACATGATCCTATCTTCATCTGCCTGGTCATGACAATTAAACAATTTCAACCTGCTCATAGGCAGCTCTTGCTAGCTCATCGTAACCATATTCTCTGTGTTGATCACTCCTTGATTGGCTAGAAGATCCGCCAATTTATTGGCTATTCTTCGTACATGTTTAAAACTAATTGTACGAAGGCTCTCGAGGTGACGCTAAATCCATTGAAAGACCTGGATCAACCTCCAATTTCTTGAGACTTTTCTAGCTTTGTTCCCCAGCTAATTCTCTTAACCGATTTGATGATTAACTCAGAATCCGATTCAACAATCAAATTTTATCGGTTTTCCTATTCCAGGAAGTCTAAAGATTGCTCTGTAGTCATCAATTCTACCATGTTATTGGTTTCTCTTCCTAAACGACAATAGAAGATGAAAAGGATACTTGCATTCTCATCCCCTAACACCCCTCCATAACCTGTGGTGCCTGGGTTTCCTTTTGAAGCGCCATCAATGTTGAATTTCAAAAAGCTCTTAGGGGGAGGATGCCAGAAATCTTGCTCAAAATCCATAGAGATTACCTTCCTATCCAGTCCCTGAGGGATAAGTTCCTGCAAACCCAACTCTCTGAGAATTCTCAAATCGGCTACTAAAGGTGGGTTCTCAGGGAGATTTTGCACTATAGTACCGACTGTTTCCTTGAGCTGTTTTAATTTCTACTCAAGGAGGAATTGGGATGGCCTCTTTTCATTCTTGAAGATTCTATTGTTCCTTTCTTTCCAGACATTCCAAATCATGATGCTGGGCATGATGGCCCATGCTGAGCCAAGAACTTCATTATCTGAAAAGTTTATTCTCCATTTTTTTAGGGTGTTGATGATACTCCCTCTGTCCCTATCAGGCTATTGGAAAATGGTGGCAAAATAATCCCACAACCTGGAGGTGAAAATGCAATTGTTGAGAAGGTGCTCCATTGTTTCCGCTTAGGCTTCATAGAGCTGACATCTGGAAGGTCCCAGGACACCCCTCTTCCTAATATTATCCCAGGTCAGAATTTTCCTATGCTGAACTAGCCACATGAAGAGTTTAATTTTCATCCAGCCTTGATGTCTCCATAGGTCTTGCCAAATCCTGTCCGGAGCTTGGGGGTTTAGGTCAAGGAGAATGAGTTTTGTTTCCTTGAGATTAAGGGTACCCTCATTATTGTTGCCCCATCTTAGTTGGTCTTTCCCTTCTAACCTCAAAATCTTCCTTTGTTCTAACATTTTTTTTAGTGTCTCTGCTTTAGCCTTCAGGGGGATATCATCCCTAAAATCAAAGTTCCTCCAGGTTCTCCATTTTCCTATACTATTTGTTTGATCCCAAAAGTCCTTAACTTTAGTTAACCCTTTGGTATCTATCTCTTCCTTGAGGTGCCTCAAGCAGGGAAAATTTTAAGAACCCCCCCTAAATTTATAAATATAATAAATGGGCGAATCTCCATGGTATATAGGAAAAATGGAAGGCGATTTTATCAATAATATAATATGTATATATAATTTTTTGGCGAATCTCTCACCAGGCATGGCGAATATTTTACTCAATTATAAAATATTGTAAGATCTTGGCGAGTCTTTCACTAAATAATAAAACTTTGTAAATTCCTAGTGAATCTTAGCATAGGCTACATGCTGGTTTAATTCCCCCATTTAAATAGGCTACATTCCAGGTGAATACCATGGGTCAATACCATGTGCCATTTTGCTAAATACCATGGGTCAATACCATGTGCCATTTTTGTTTTTATTAATTCTAATATTAGGGTTAATAATGGTTTTTTGCATGGTATTAATAACAATCTAGTCCATGGTATTTGTCCATAGTATTTTGGCCATAGATTTCACCTAAATATAACCCATTTTTTGAGTGTTCGTAAATATAAGGTGACTTATGGAGTAAATATAAAAAAATGTTTTATTTGTTTACCATACCTCTCTTTTATTTATATTTTTATTAATTTACCATACATTTTTTACAAATATGGTATTTGGCCCACAGGATTCACTTAAATAAAACCTCTTTCTTGAGCCTCCATAAATAGAACGAGGGTTATGGACTAAATATAAAAAGAGGTTTTATTTATTTACGATACGTCTAGTTTATTTATATTTTTATTTATTTACCATACCTTTTGAGTAAGTATAAAAATACATTTTATTTATTTACCATACCTCCACTTTACTTATATTTTTATTTGTTTACACCCTTACATGTATATATAAGGTGACTTATGGAGTAAATATAAAAAACGTTTTATTTATTTACCATACATCCACTTTACTTATATTTTTATTTGTTTACACCCTTACATGTATATAAGGTGACTTATGGAGTAAATATAAAAAATGTTTTATTTATTTACCATACCTCTCATTTATTTATATTTTTATTAATTTACCATACCTCTTTTATAAATATGGTATTTGGCCCATAGGATTCACTTAAATAAAACCTATTCTTGAAAATAGGCGAATGGATTCACTTAAATAAAACCTATTCTTGAAAATGGGCGAATGGAAGGTTGTAAGTCCTAATTTCAAGGGCTAAATTTACCTTTTTTACCCTCTCCCTTAAAATAAGGTGGGCTATTTGAGGTGATTTGTAAAAATGTACTATGATACAAAATATTCGCCCACTAAAAATTTAAAACGCCTTAATTTCGCCAAAGGGCGAACATTTGCCCCTAAAATTATCCTTGGCCTCAAGTCTTCTTTTAACAATATAGGTTCTTGTTGCCATTTATCCTCCTAGAGTAGAGCTAGGTCTCCCTCTCTAATTTCCCAGAAGCTGTTTCCTTGAACTAAGCCCCGGTTCTCCCAGGCCTTATTCCAAATGTGTGAGCTCTTTATATTTCCTGACATCCTTATTAGATCATTGTTTTGCCAAGTGTTGGCATATTTTTTGTTCCAAGTCATAGCCCATTGAGCCTTTGGGTCTTTTACCCATCACCACCATAATTTAGCTCCTAAAACCTAGCTTAGAATCTCAAGATCATCCAATCCAAGCCCTCCATGGTTTTTAGCTTTGCAGATTTTTTCCCATGCAACCAAGGCCCATTTCTTTTTTTCTTCCCCCTTGCCCCAAAGAAAGTCTCTTTGTATGGTTTTGAATTGTTGCAGGACTCCTTTTGGTGATTGGAGAGCTGATAGCATGAAGACTAGGATTGATTGTAGGACGCCTTGGTGAGCACCAACCTACCAGCCAAGTTTAAAGATCTAATAGTCCATTTCCTAATTTTGTCTTGCAGTTTGTTAATCACTGGCTCCCAGATGCTCTTGTGTAAAGCTTTGGTAGTTAGAGGACCTCCCAAATATTTTGAAGGGAGGATCTCCCTTTGAAAGCCCAAAATTATGTATATATTTCTCTGAATAGCGATGTGATTATTAAAGAAAAAAATCTTAGATTTGGAGAGATTAATTTCCATACCTGAAGCAATGGCAAAGTCTCTCGGGATTTCTTTATAAGCTAGCAATTCTTTCACAATGGGGATACCCTGCAACATGGTGTCATCAACAAATTTTTGATGAGTCAAGGCATGACCATTTTCAGAAAGTTGGAGACCTTTGACTTTACCAACTACTTTAGCATGCTTGATAGATTGACCCAGCCCCTCCATCATGAGAATAAAGAGAAAGGGAGAGAGTGGATCTCCCTACCTAAGGCCTCTTGAAGGAATAAAAGTCTCCGAGGGAGAACCATTAACAAGAATTGAAAAGCTAGGAGAAGTAATTAGGGCCATTACCAATCTGATCCAATTGTGATCAAACCCAAAAGCAATGAGAACTTTCTTGATATAAGTCCAATTCAGCTTATCATAAGATTTGGCTATATCCAATTGCATGATCATTCCAGCCTTCCTATTGATAGTCAGTGAGTGCACCACCTCATGAGCTTGAATGATGTTGTTGAGGATTTTCCTACCTTCCACATATCCATATTGTTCCACCGACACCAGGGTAGGAAGAAGAGGTTTGAGTCTATTGGCCACAACCTTGGATATTATCTTGTAGACCACATTGCATAAGGCTATGGGTATAAACCTATCAGGAGTTTGAGCCAATTCCTGTTTAGGGATTAAGGAGATAAAGGTGGAATTAAGCGCCTTCAAAATGGTTCTGTCCCTCCTGGAATCTTCAACTACATTCAGAATGTCCTGTTTGACTATATTCCAACAAGCTTTAAAGAAATCTACATTGAAACCATCTGGGCCTGGTGCCTTACCATTTTGCATTTCTTTTAGGACCTCACTAACCTCCTCTTTCGTCACTGGTCTATTAAGGTTGAAATTGTCCTCTCTCGAAACCAGCTTAGGTATATGTCTTGTTAAAACCTTGATGGAGTGTTCTCTATCTGAACAGGTTTCCTCTGCAATACCATGAAAGTGTTGAACTAGCACTACTTCTATTTCTTCATGAGAATTGAGAAGGTTACCTCCCTCATCCTTGATCGAAGAAATCCTATTGTGAGCTCTGTTTGCCATAGTGGATCTGTGAAAAAATCTACTGTTACGTTCTCCTTCTTTTAGCCATTGCACTCTGGATTTGTCTCTAGAATATCTCCTCTTGTTTACATAAGTTCTCCCATTCTTGGTGATATTTGGTTGCCTGATCACTTCTATCTTTATCAAAACCCTCCATGATAAGAGTTTGGTTGAGTTCCTACATTTTGCCTTCAACAGATTTTTTTTACTTCAAAAATATTTCCATATTTCTTCGTGTTCCACTCCTTGAGCCTGAGCTTGATATGTTTTAGTCTTTTTTGAAGAATGAAAATTCTTGTGCCCTGAATATTCAAATCTTCTGCCCACCAGTTGGCTATGTTGTTGATGAAATTTGGGCGGGAGAGCCAGATGTTTTCAAATCTGAAAGGTCTATTCCTGGGGGTACCAATGCCCTGAATCTCGAGTTGAACTAGCCAGTGATCGGAGCCTCCAAAGGGGAGAAATATTGCCACTATGTCCTTGTCCTTGAGTATAAGATCCTCTGAGATTATGAATCTATCTAATTTGGAGGCCACTTGAGACTCTGCTCCTCTTTTATTGTTCCAAGTAAAAATACCATTACTCATTACAATATCCACTAGCTTCATATTATGTATGAAGGTTTGAAATGCCCAAGATTCTTTGTTTAGAATTCTGGTTCCTCCTTTTTTCTCCGAAAGTGATTTGATGATATTCAAATCACCCCCTAAGATCCAATGGATTCCTAGATGTTTATCCGTGAGATCCTTCAGAGAATTTAGAAGCATGAGTTTACCATCCATTCTTTGGGGACCATACACATTCATGGCCAGGTAGGTTTCCTTATCTTCCATAGGCTAAATGACCACTCATAAATAATCCCTAGATGCCTCTACATCTATAATGCCAATTTTTTGGGGGTTCCAAAGCGTGGAACATATTTTATCATTATTAAAATATTTTAAAAATACATATAAAATAATTAATATATTAAGAATAATATTTATATATTCAATATACTATGTATCATGTTTATATAAAATAATAATAATTCTAAAAGACTAATTGAAAGATGTGTTAATGGTTCTCATCAGATTTAAACATCATCTTATGTAGCTAAAAACCTAGCAATATTTAACTAATTTTATGATGTACTAATTTTGTTTATATTTGGCTTTCTTTCATAAGCTTTTATTAATTTTATGAATGTTAATTTTATTTTATATTTTGGTTTCCTTTGTCGAGGTGAATGAGATAAGACTCATGGTCAAACTTTGGGATTTCTCATAAGAGCTAGGCCTTACCATGTTAGGACTCTAGCAATCAATTTTCTATTGGCTACCTATTAGTTGATATTTGACCAACATATCTTATAATTGTCGATTTGAGGCTTATATGATCTTCACTTTTTGTAGTGATATTTTTCGGAGTCATCGCATTCATGATTTTATTGTATGGACGTTTCGAACCAACCACTATGGTTAATAATCAGGGTCAGATGTGTGAAAAAGTCAATAAATAATGGAGCAATAAATAGAGGATATGGTTGGATTATAATGAATGGAGCCGACAGGTTTGCTAATGCTTAGAAATAAATTTAGTTTACTTAATTAAGTATTAATTTATTTGATATTTGTATGTTTATATTTTCATGATGTTTATTATTTTTATTAATTACTTGATAGGGAAACTAAAGTCTATATAAAATTAAAATTATTTGAATATAAATTTAATAAAATCTTCATAATTTTTTATCTTTTGTTTCTAGGGTTCTTGATTAATGTTATTAATTCAACTATTATAATGTTATTTATTCAAACATTATATGATGTGATAATTATGATTCTATAATATTTCAAATATTATAATGTTTAACTAGAAGTTTGAGTATTAATTATTTTGTTGAATTATTGTTGTTAAATTTATTTAGTTTGAGCATTAATGTTTTAAATGTTGCAAGATAATTAAAACATCTAAATTTTATTGCTGAGGAAGTTCCTAGGTTCTCATCTTAGATTAATATTATATATTGATCTATAAAGGTTTAAAGGTTTCTCGTTCATAATTAATAATTTTTATTATATTAATAATGTTTATTAATTAATTTGGTTTTTTATATATTATTAATTGAATGTTAATTATATTTCTTTTTATTAATTAATAATCTTGAGATAATTTGTTTAAGGAAGTTCCTAGATTTAAATTTTAGATTAGTATTAAATGTTGATTTATAAAGGTTACTGGTTTTTTGTTTAGTACTTGATTCGATTAATCAAGGTTTGAATAAACTAATTAAAATATTAATTTAATGATTTTAGGGATAGGTGAACTATCAAGAGATAAAGGGGCTGGGAGTACCTTGGGGATAGTAGAATCCCGAATTAGTGTAGGAATACAATTGTCACTAATTTTCCAACCATCATCACGGTTGAGATTATTGGGGTGTTTTCCTATTTCGATAGCTTCTCTAATTTTTCTATGGTGATAATGATCGATTTTGGCCAAAACACTGGATTTTTTGATATAAATGTGATGATTGGTTTTACTAGAGCGCTCGGCCAAAGCTAAGTTTTTGGAGTGGTTATGTTTGATGTCAGCGGCATGCTCTTGAATCCTAGTTAATATATAACTACGAGTCTCACCAATGTAGGATTTTCCACATGAACACGTAACCAAATAAACCCCTTTGTGGTGCCTTGGATCAATGGGATCTTCTACAAATTTAAGACATTTTATAATTTTATTCAAGGGTTTGAAAGTGGTTTTTATATATTCTTTTTTTAAAAGTGTGAAATTTTGTCAGTGGTGCCTAGAATGTAGGGAAGGTGAACCTTGTGTGCTCAGTCATCCAATGGTTGTTTCTTTTTAGGATTCTCTTGTTTTTTTAAATCTTTGATTCCGTGGTGTCTTCTATATCCATTCTTTTCAAAAACATCTAAGAGGTGGTTCTTCTCTTGATCAATGATCATAATCCAAAATACGAACCGCCCTGGTAGCTAGAGTGATGAGCACCCCGAGTTTCTGAGCAGGATGATGGTAAGAGTTGGCATGCACATAGCGTTCTGTGTGGGTTTTCTTGCAATAGACCTAGTGAGATATTGAGCCATCTTAGTTTCTCTTGATTAGGATGTCAATAAATGGAAGACAACATTTCTCTTATACTTCCATTGTAAACTTGATATAATTTCATTGACTGTTAAGGTGCTCTAGGAATTTGTCTAGGTTTTCTTTTCCATGAGGCCAAATGACGTAAGTGTCATCGACATATATTTTCTAAAGCTTAGGTTTTAAAGGGGAAGACTCAGTGGATTTGGCTTCAAAATTGATGCAGGGTTAAACCCTTATGAAAAACCCAGAATCGCACTCTTCTTCCCAAACACTTATACATCAAATTCTTTGTATAAAATTCCTGCTTGCTAGCAATTTCATACTATCTTGTGGAAGATTAAAATTTCAAAGCAATGATTCAACATACATTATATTCCCACTTCAATTAAATTCTAACCATAATAACGCACAATTCGCTTTGGACTTACCACACACACTGCTTCATGCTTAAAATCCATTTGACACCGTTAAACATTTTTATGCCCATTTCAAATTCACCCCAACAATTCCTGATCTAGTCGATTCGACCCCTAAGTTAACTTGCAAATAGTCGATCCTTAACTTATTCATAAATTGTGTTGATCGCTCTTACCAACAGAACGTTAAGAAAATTCTTGCGCTCAGATCCACGTCTTCGAGGTTCCTGTCTATGAATCACTACGGCCCTATCAAAGACATCAATTCACAAACTCAAATCACCTGATCCAATGTTTCGGATTGATTTCCCTTTCACTGTGCAAAAACGTTCCAATTCCGGTTGACCTGACAATTTAAAACACTTAGCAAATCGGATAGTTCGGTATGCTATCAATCTGACGTTCAACTGCTCTGACTCGATACCATTGCCTTTGTGCAATTAAACTGACATTTAACTACTCTGAATTGAATCTGCCCGATATAATAACAATCGGCGGTCTTTTGAGTCACTACTAAAAACATTACAATGTTTTGACACTTCTATAATTTCCATGCGATACCATCGGAAGTCACAAATCGCCGAAATCTTCTAACACCCAAACTGTCAAACATTATTCAGCGCCGATGCGATATTTCGCCCCTACTCCGTCCAATTCAGATTTCATACAAACTTCGTTACACCGATCCGATAAGATTGATCTCGGAATTCACCATGAATTAAATGCCAAGTTGTCAAGAACCCAACAACCCTGATCCGATCCAATCGGATCCCAGAAATCGCGTTGCAATACGATGTTACACCGATCTTCCAGAGTATCAGAGCGATCCGATGCACTTCAAACTGTCTCATATGTTAGTTCATCTTCACTTCAAAAGTTCCACAACGTCTTTTCAAATTATTTTCCTGTGTAAAGGCGTTTCCCAACTAACAGAAATTGATAACGCCGGATTGCAATACATATAGAATTCTCAATTTAAAAACACAAATGAAACTCAATTCAGAACGCATCAACCTTATACTCGTCTTACATCAACATTCATTTTTTCCATAACAGAGCCTCGTTCTTTCCTCCGCTCCAAAGTTTCGATCCGATCCAAATTGGGATCGGAAATTGCCAACCCTCAGCGCTAATTTAACACGCCCAACTTCAATCGATCACTGATATTCTTATGATTTAAATCGAAATCATGCCCAGACTATTACGAATTCAACCCAATTCACATAAATCACAATTCAAAACCCATGTGCATCACACACAAAAAAAACACCCGAATTTTATTCATAACAGAGTAAAAGACAGAGTTTCACCATGCCAATCCTACAAATAATGAAATCTGTATTTATTTTTTTTAATCTACACAGTCCTCTAATATGAACTTTCACTCCACCTCCTCACACACCAACACTTTGCACTCAACTCTAACTAATTTCCTCTCTAATGCTTCTCGCTCTCTTCCTTTTTAACACAAAAGAGATTGCGTATATACTCACTTAACCATCTCCTCCATATTTGGAGATCTAAAATATATATTTAGAATTCCTACCTTATCCTAATCTAAAAAAAACTGGATTACTTGGCTTGATCTCCACGCAGGGAAGACCACTTGCCATTTATCCAATTTCAATTCAGAATTAAGCCACTCTTAACTAATTACATTTAATTGAAATTAATACAAGATTAACAACCAAATCTTCCTTCAAACTTGTATTAGCCACAACATGTGACCATTCCATCACATTGCTGGCTAGGTCTAGATGCTCCTGCATCAGACTCCCAAAGTTTAAATTAACCATGATCTCCTGATCATGCATTTCTGGTTTGCGTCCTCCCGGATCCCATACTTGATTTGATAGCCTGTTCTTGATTACTGCTGCTATTGTTTGTCCTTCAAGTCTCTGTCCACTATGTGGTAATGCATCACTATCTGCTGCTGTCCTTTTCACATACCTTGCTGCTGTTTTGCTCACTTTAATTTGCAATTCTTCATTCCTTGTTGGCTTCCTCATCAAAAGATTCGACTTATACAAATCTGCTATCTCATCTGGAAGTTCTCTCAAAAGTTCTGTATCATCTTTACTAACTGCGTTGTTCGCAATATTTGTCTTTAATCCTCCTGCACTCTGGCTTTCTTCAAGATCAATGATCTTCAATGACTCAGTGTATCCTTTGAATTCAAAAATTCTTTTGCCATCCTCCTTAGTCTGCATATGACTATGAGTAGTCATTTCTTCAACAGTCTTCAATAACTGTTTGTCTTTCTTCAAGTTAATGTGACCTGCAAACACACAACAACCTTTAGTTTTCAAAATACAATACCTTCCATTTTCTTTTGATGCTTCAAGCACCAATCCTCCATCATAATTCTTTTGGATTTCAGCGGATCCTTCTTGCTGTGACCCCATTTCTCTGAGTCTTTCTTTCTTCAACAAATCAATATGAATTTGCCCAAGTTTCCTGAACTTATTCATCAGCTTGCCATTCCACCTCCGTTGCAATAGCTTCCACTTCACCCTTTTCTTCAGTCTCCATCTGTATCTTCGATCTTCACTTATCTTTCTTTGTACTACCAGACCGATTTCTGGTTCTTCATTCTGCTGCCAGCTTCTATACTTCTGCAATTTGATGCCTTTCTCAAATTCACTCTCATGTAGCTGATCATTCCTTCCAAATTTCTGATTACTTCCATCTTGCTGAGTTAATATTTCTGCCTCCTTCATGCCTCTGAGGACATAACTCCCTTGTTGCTCCTGATCTTTCATCTCACCTTCAAATAATCGCTGCTCAATTTCTCTGATTTTAGCATCATATTTATTAATGTTGTCTTCCACACCTTTTCCTCCATCAGGTTCTGTAAGATTTGTTTCTCCTTTGGGTTCCTCGAGTAATCTTTCTAAGAATTCTATCTCCTTGTGAAATCTCTCCAGCAGATCATCACAACTTTCCTTCTCAGCTTCATTCTTTTCTTGGCAATCCTCCTGAGTTAACCTGCTTTCTATATCATCATGTTGCAAGCATCTTTTATCAATTCCATTAAACAAATTCATTGGTTTACCTTCTTGTAGTCCCACCATGGAATTGTCATTAGACTTCTCACCTATATCAATCTCATCTGACTCAAGAGCTTCATTCTTGGTTGTGACAATTTCAATCGACTGTCCATCATCCTCTGCATATCCTGCAAACATACACAAACTGTAAGAATCAAAATCACAAGGCTTCATTGTCTCATCTGTTTCCTTTGTCAACATATCTTCGAATTGTTTTGAACTCTGCCAATAGTCCATGAGATCTTCAGCTGACCTCTCATTATCCTCTTCCCTTAACATCTCACCCTATTCTGGTCTGCAAATGGAAACTTCCATTTCTACTCCTGCTTCTCTGAGTTTCTCTGATTCCTCTTAAGCACTCAATATCTGCTCAATCTTTCTCAATTCTTCTACTATCTCGGACTTCACTTGCTGATTTCTCCTTTCTCGTAGCCTTGGCCACTGTACTCTTTTCCTCATGATCCAAACACTTTTCTGCAACATTGTTGAGTCTTGAAAATGTCATTCATTTCCATTACACTTTCACTATTATGTCCATTATATCACCTCCATTTCACCTCCATTTCACTACTATGTCACCACATTCATCTCACTTTCATTATCATTGGGCCACCTTTATGTTTTTCCAATATTTATTATTTCTAAGCCTTTTAAGTGAGTTTGTGGTTAAACATTAGAAAATAATGTGCATATGCTTATACCTAACAAATGGGTTGAGATTGTTGACATGTGTACGTTGAAAGGAGGCTTCTAGAAGACCCTTATGTGGCACCCCAAGGCCAAATTCGAATTTGGTTGGAAAGAATCATGGGATCATGAGGATATGTGTCACATCTCCTAATTGTATTGTAACTCTAAAAAGACATGTGTCTTATCAGTTCCTATTTTGATTAGGACTCTAGAGGTAGAGGGAGAGATTCATGGACTATCATTAATGAGATGGCTCTCATCTTTTTGTATAAATAGGAGATCTCTCTCCTTCATTTGTTAGTCTTTAGTTCCTAGTTCTTAAGTTTGTAGTTCTTCCTTGATGGCTTTTGAAAGCTTTGGAGAACTTTGTTGTACTTTGTACTTTTGAAGAAATTGAATAAAGCTTTGATGTTCTCAACATGGAAGGAGATGTGAAGTAGATGTCTGGAGCATATTAGGATGTAAGGTAGAGTAGATTTCATTTTGTAAATATTGCTTTGTAGAATGTAAGGTAGATTAGATTTTTCTTTCATGCAATTTTAATTCATGCAAGTGTGTTTAATTTTGCTTTGATTTCATAGGTGGTAGAGGGCCCCTGCCTTGTATAGTTGTCATTTAATTTTTCATTTTATTTTTCTCATGTATATTAGTTGTACATAACAAAGTTGTTTTAATTACTGTTGCTTTACATTTTTCTCATGTATATTAGCTGTACATAAATTGCTTTCAAGTTGATTGTAGATTAGTGATGCACATAGCCTTTTAATGACTAATGACATGATAGAATCATCTTGTCCTTTTGCTGAAGCAGCAAGGATACTGGGTCTCATAGTCACTAGCTCATTGTTTGGTTATTGCATTTTATTTTGAGTGAACTAATGACATGATAGAATCATCTTGTCCTTTTGCTGAAGCAGCAAGGATGTTGGGTCTCATAGTCATTAGCTCATTGTTTGGTTATTGCATTTTATTTTGATTGAACTAGTTGTATATTTACACTTTTGTTTAAATACTAATTCCATCAATAACATGTTTTAAGTTCTTTTGAAGTGCTAAGTTTTGGAAGTTACCATTAGGGACATAGGCCTTGTCTTGAAATCTTTATCCATACTTGTCCTTTAAAAGTATTCTTAAGACCTTAGAATAGGATTTCCATTTGCATTAAACACTTTAGAAAACCAACAAGAACAAAACCCCAAAAACAACATAAACTATAAAACAACGAAGTAAGAGAAAGGTTAACTAAGCACATATGGTGCACCACACTTCATCAGTTTGCGATACCCGGATTGATAATTTATGTAGAGCAATTTAAGACATTAAATTGACTAGACAAGCATCTTCATCAATATTGCAATCTGGAAATTTATCTCAGCTTTCTCTCGGTCAAACTCTTCTTGACACATCCTCATGCCATTTGCTATGGCATCTTCCCTTCTGCTGTGGCTTCTTTGTGAACTTCTGCTATGACTATCTGTAGTCATTTTCTGCTCCTCGCACCTCTGCAACAGTAAGTCCTTCTCACTGCAATCTTACCTCACTAAGCTCTCCTCACTCAGTCTTTTGGTAAGCACGATCCCCTATCTGGAATCTTCTCTTGAGCAACACCTTTGCTCCCTCTAGGCTTCTGCAATCTCTCACTCTCTCTTTCGAAGACACTTCAATTGTCCTCTCTGTCCAATCTCTTGTTGGAATCTTCAGGTTCACTGCCACTTCTGCTTTTAAGAACGCATCTGGTTCTTCTCTCACAGCTTCTCTTGATTTATATTGCTGCAGTGTTCAATTCTTTCTTATGCTGTCACCTGTGCTTTGAATAGATTTCCCTGCTGCAATCTGGTACTAAACTTCATTCAGAAAAACAAACTTATTCAATTACAACAGAGCCAGGCTCTGATACCAAAAATTAATGCAAGGTTAAACCCTTACAAAAAACCCAGAATCGCACTCTTCTCCCCAAACACTTATACATCAAATTCTTCGTATAAAATTCCTGCTTGCTGGCAATTTCATACTATCTTGTGGAAGATTAAAATTTCAAAGCAATGATTCAACATACATCATATTCCCACTTCAATTAAATTCTAACCATAATAACACACAATTCGCTTTGGACTTACCACACACACTGCTTCATGCTTCAAATCCATTTGACACCGTTTAACACTTTTATGCCCATTTCAAATTCACCCCAACAATTCCCGATCTAGTCGATTCGACCCCTAAGTTAACTTGCAAATAGTCGATCCTTAACTTATTCATAAATTGTGTTGATCGCTCTTACCAACAGAACGTTATGAAAATTCTTGCGCTCAGATCCACGTCTTCGAGGTTCCTGTCTATGAATCACTGCGGCCCTGTCAAAGACATCAATTCACAAACTCAAATCACCTGATCCAATGTTTCGGATCGATTTCCCTTTCACTGTTCAAAAACGTTCCAATTCTGGTTGACCTGACAATTTAAAACACTTAGCAAATCGGATAGTTCGATATGCTATCAATCTGACGTTCAACTGCTCTGACTCGATATCATTACCTTTGTGCAATTAAACTGACATTTAACTGCTCTGAATTCAATCTGCCCGATATAATAACAATCGGTGGTCTTTTGAGTCACTACTACAAACATTACAGTGTTTTGACACTTCTATAATTTCAATGCGATACCATCGGAAGTCACAAATCGCCGAAATCTTCTAACACCCAAACTGTCAACCATTATTCAGCGCCGATGCGATATTTCTCCCCTACTCCGTCCAATTCAGATTTCATACAAACTTCGTTACACCGATCCGATAAGATCGATATCAGAATTCGCCATGAATTAAATGCCAAGTTGTCAAGAACCCAACAACCCCGATCCGGTCCAATCGGATCCCGGAAATCGCGTTGCAATACGATGTTACACCGATCTTCCGGAGTATCAGAGCGATCCGATGCACTTCAAACTGTCTCATATGTTAGTTCATCTTCACTTCAAAAGGTCCACAAAGTCTTTTCAAATTATTTTCCTGTGTAAAGGCGTTTCCCAACTTACAAAAATTGATAACGCCGGATTGCAACACATACAGAATTCTCAATTTAAAAACACAAATGAAACTCAATTCAGAACGCATCAACCTTATACTCGTCTTACATCAACATTCCATTTGTCCATAACAGAGTCTCGTTCTTTCCTCCGCTCCAAAGTTTCGATCCGATCCAAATTGGGATCGGAAATTGCCAACCCTCAGCGCTAATTTAACACGCCCAACTTCAATCGATCACTGATATTCTTATGATTTAAATCGAATCATGCCCAGACTATTACGAATTCAACCCAATTCACATAAATCACAATTCAAAACCCATGCGCATCACACACAAAAAAAACACCCGAATTTTATTCATAACAGAGACAGGGTTTCACCATGCCAATCCTACAAATAATGAAATCTGTATTTTTTTTTTTAATCTACACAGTCCTCTAATATGAGCTTTCGCTCCACCTCCTCACACACCAACACTTTACACTCAACTCTAACTAATTTCCTCTCTAATGCTTCTCGCTCTCTTCCTTTTTAACACAAAAGAGATTGCGTATATACTCACTTAACCATCTCCTCCATATTTGGAGATCTAAAATATATATTTAGAATTCCTACCTTATCCTATTCTAAAAAAAACTGGATTACTTGGCTTGATCTCCACGCAGGGAAGACCACTTGCCATTTATCCAATTTCAATTCAGAATTAAGCCACTCTTAACTAATTACATTTAATTGAAATTAATACAAGATTAACAACCAAATCTTCCTTCAAACTTGTATTAGCCACAACATGTCATCATTTCATCACATTGCTGGCTGGGTCTAGATGCTCCTGCATCAAAAATGTTCCATGAACAAATTGGTAATGATGGGGGATAGAGGTGACCTAATGGCCACACCACAAGTCTGTTCGTATATATCATCCCTGAAGCTGATAAAGGTGGATTTTAGACAAATTTATACTAATTTAGCTGTGTCATGATCAATGATTATGTGGACTACTTCCATTGCTTCATCTATAGGAATATTAGTATATAGCGCCTTTACATCAAAAGTTACCAAGATGTCATTTTGGTCTAGTTTTATGTGTTTGATCTCATTAATGAAGTGATTGGAGTCCTTGACAAAGGAGCTAGTGTTTCCTACCATAAGTTTAAGCTTCTTAGCAAGATGTTTCACGAGATGGTAAGTGGGACCTCCAATTTTATTGACTATGGGTTTAATGGGGATACCTTCCTTGTGAATTTTAGGGGCCCAATAGATCCTAGAGGTGTATAGATTGGTTTCAATAAGATTCTTCATATTCTGTTCATTGCTCATTTTTATTAAGCTATCAACGTTTATGGAGATCTTCCTTATGGGATTCTTTTTTAATTTAATCTAATAGCCACTATTGCTTAAGTGGTCTATCATTTTCTCATCGTAATATTTTGTGTTAATTATAACAGTGGCAACACCTTTGTATGCTTTTATGACTACAATGTTACGGTTTTGGTTTAGGGTTTTGAGAGAAAAGTATTCTTGTTTGGAGATATTGCTTCTCGGAGGTTTATTTTTTGTAAGGATGATGGAAAAAATCCTGTCTAATGGTCTCTTTGATGTTGTCAGGTAAATTCTTATTCCCATAATCAATGATGCATAAAATGTCTTCTTTGGGGATGGTGCATGGGGAAGTAGCAAAATTCAAGCCTCTTTGAAGTAGACCAAAAGTGACTTTCTCAATCTGGGTATTAGAGAGATTCATGATACTTACCTTTGCAGCATTGGATTTCACTGTCTCAATTCTTGTTTTGATTTCTTGAGTTGTGGATTTAGTGTTATTGGGGTTATTGTTCCCGATGTTCAACATTGGATTGGTGGTTGTTTCATCTGTTTCAATCCATTTGATTTCTATTTCAGTGGATTTGAGCCTAGTACCATCGGTCTCATCCCACTTCATAGCAGTCCCTATGGTCTTGTTGTCCAATTGTGATGTTGATGCTTGTGACGCAGGATGCTTTACCCCAGCAAATGTTATTTGTCTCTTGTTAGCTATTTGGCCTGTGTTTTCATTCACATGTTCCAACTTCGTTGTTTCAAGCTCATCATTTGTTGTTTTGATTCCAAATTTTTCTTTAATTTTAACATCCTTGTCACCAGTTTCATCATACGTATCTACGGTTCCATTTTTCTCCCTGCTCAGCAACATTGGTAATCGAATGTGTGGTATATCTGTTTCATTTTCCATAATGACATTGTCCACAACATTTAAGATTAATTTCTGTGTTGTGGATCACTCCATCTCACCTGCATTAGTCAAGACAGTTGTTTTAAGCTCAATATTTGTTGTATTCATAGTGTTTTTGTGAGTGTTCCCATCACACGTAGATCCGTTCTTCATAACATAGTTGCTCAAATCTGTTCCATCATCCATATTCACACTGTCCAATCTCTATTTTGTGGATTGTTACTTCTGAGGAGGACCTGCGTTAGTCAAAATGGTTGCAGAAAAATTTGTAAGGGAGGCATTATGACCTATATTTTGATTCACAGAATCCCCAAATGATGCATCTAAACTGTTATTTTTAGGACCAGCACTAGAATTATGTTTCATTGTGTTGTTGTTTCACTTAAGAATATTTTCTTGCGTTATAAGCAAATTAAGAAAGGTTATCTGTGTAGGTTTATTTTAGGATAGAGTTTGAGGTTGTTAACGGGAAAAGTGTCTACTCAGAACGACCCTATCCCACTAAGGTGTGACAGTGGCCTTAGAAACAAACAAGGAAAACTACTTTCGTATTCTTCTTTATGAACTATAAACGAAGATGAATAGGATGAACCAACATGTGTCTTGCGCTAGTCCTTTTGATCCAATTTCTCTTCTCTTTAACAGCTTCCAACTACCTACTCCCTTACTTGCCCAGCTTCACCAAGTTCCTGTAAGATCACAGAAGAAGAAAACTACACAAAGACATGGATTTATATTCATAAATAGCTTAGGATCAGATTTAAGCTAAACATGCAAATATAACAAACATCAATGATACACAAGCATGTAGGAGAAACTCAAATAGTTTTATTGATATGACAAGAAGGTCCAGGAGGAGTTACAACCGATGATTCCTGATCCAGCATCAACCTCCCAGCAAAGGAATCCCCTCTTCACCTCCAACAAAGCATAAATCACCCAATACTCTGATATCTATCTCAAAACCAACAACAATTCTCTGCAATGTACAAAATTCCAACCTCTGGATCTCTGGGATGAGGGATCCATATATAGATGTATGCAAAGAGGATGAGTCAGCTTATGATCTGACTAGTGGCTTCTCTCTGTCAGTTCTTGCTTCCACTTGGAGACTGAGAGCCTCTTACTCATCCTTGGTCGAACTCAGTGAGGCAAGTGTCATTGGGGAAGATTCTGGAAGCTTCCATTGTCTGTCCACCTCGCGGAATGACACTTCCATTTGTCATTTCCCGCTCAACGCACCCTGGTAGTGCATTTAGGTGCGTTGCAACGCACCTAGCTAGTGTACTTGGGTGCTATGCAATGCAGCTAGCTAGTGGAGCAGCTGAAATGATCCTGATTTAACTGATTCTGAGCAGTTTCTGGTGGAGAACTTCTGGGAGAAGCTGTAATTTGTTGACCTTGTTCCTTTAGGGGCCGGAACAACACTTTTAGGGACTTAGGATCCCTTGGTTTATGGACATTTCATGCTTAGAGCTGTAAGGCACAAAAATGTCTATAACAGTTGCCCCCTAAAGTATGAGGCCGTTTATCGGGTGAAATGATTTATTAGGAGGATCCGAAGTTCTTTCAATGTTGGGAGGAGACCTGTAATAAGATACAATACAATACATTATCTTCATACTGTTTTCATGATCTAGCTGAGGCGGGCATTCCCATGCTCAGCTTTATAAATTCATTTTCATGTACATAGGAAAGACAATCGTCTGATGGTAAACTGATGATTCTGATAGAGCCACCATCCTTTTGGTAGGATGATTATCTATGCTACAATGCTGTACATTTCAATGTCTTTATTCTCCTGAATATATATCGCAACCCGGATGGATGAAACTAGATCCGGGGCCCTCAATCTCGTTCGATCTTCACTACAAGTCGATCCATGTGAGAAATGTTTTGAAGTCAAACATGGAAAGACATCGCTTGATTAACAGTCAATGATGTAAACTGTTAACAAGTGCGAGAGGAATCACCGATAATGATGATGACCCTAAAGGTACTGCAGTACAATTCACGTGGTGTGAATAAAGGATTTGGCGTTGAACACCACGGAAAATCTTTCAGTCGAAGGTCATTGATGTATACCTGTCGCCGGAAGTGAGAAACTTGCCATTGAGGCATGCAAGCTTCAAAGTACTAAATGGGGTGTTCCTAGATCAACTTTTTGGATAATGAGCTGATGTCGACAAGAAGTGATTCGTCAAAGGAGGGCCTTGATGAATCCCACATCAATGACACTGAACGGAGCAAATGATTTTGATGGAGGTGAAAACGATCTGATGATATATGGTTCAGGATGGCGGTGATGAAAGAATGAAGTATAATGTATTGTAGTGGATGGGATATGGGTGACTTCTCTGGATGACTTCTCTTGAACATGTCGGCGACACTTATGTGATGGATTGGTAGCATTTACCCCAGATGTGGATGGTATGGCGTGACCATGGTGATGTGACCGGTGAATGAAACAACCCAACCCGACTTAGGCACGGAATGGAAGTGTCATGTTCAAGAGTGACTTGATACCAATAAAGATTCTTTGAGTTTCTTCCCAATTTTTCCCCAGTCATTGCTGACCAGTACCTCTTTATTTTTGTCAAGCTTGAGGAGGATAACATATGCTTGTTCTATAATTTTCCCTTCGGGGAAACCCATCGCTATGTTTTAATGAGCCTAGCGATAGTGAAACTCGTTCTCGTCTAAAGACAAGTTTGTCGCTATTAATCTTTTTAACGAGTTTAACAACAAAGATAACTCGGTCCTTTTCATTTTTAGAGAGTATAAAAAGGTGCGTAAAGGTAACTCCGAAATTCCTTTTTCGTCATCTAATCCCTTAAGTCCGAAAAAGTATAAAACAATGCATAAGGGATGAATTTTCGATAGTTTTAACGAGCCGAACAAAACAAGCGCTCGATCTTTTTGTGCAATAATCCCTCAGGTCCAAAAAGATTAAAATCTAGAGGAGGGATAGCGCTTCCGGTCTCTTTAACGAGCTGGAAGGCCAAAACTCGGCAATCTTTTCATATTTTACGAGTCAGTTGAAAAGAGCTTAAAGAAGACTCGTCTTTTGAGAATCGAGTGATAAAATGGGTAGCAGCTGATTCCAGGTTTGGAATTTTCCAATCACGACAGTGTCACAAGGATGGCTAGTGAAATCACTCTTCGCAGCTGTTCCTCAAAATGGGTAAACAATCAAATGGAGGTGAATGATCGGCCAATAGAAAAGTGGAGGTGACGGTGCAAACACGACCAAGGCTTTAATGGCTGAAATGTTTCATTCACGGTGGTTATTTACCGGGGAATAGTTCATTTTTTAATGAGCTTAAACGCGGGTGGAAACATTTGCTCATGTCTTATGTTTATTTTTTAACGAGCTTGAACTATGTGCTAAAACTGCTCGATTAGATGGTCTTGTTTTGATTTTTACCATAAATAGCTTCGTCCTTCCAAAGATAGTACTGTATTTTCAACTACTTCATCAAACTAGTTAGAAATGAACAATATTTGCTTGAAAACGAGATTAAAACACTAATATTTTACTTTGAACTACGTAAAAGCAATCAAAAAGTGTTTTTTACCTCTCATTTTACCATTTCATTTGAACTTGGTTTGTTGGAGCTTTAGAGGTGCCTTTTCCCCCTCGACTTTCATCAGCTGATTTCGAGAGATTCTGTGGATGATTCTCGGCGCCGTCTGGACCAGGTAGGAGCTAAACCCGAGCTCTTTCATTTCATGGTTTCCTATTTGCATTCTGTGCTTCATTTCCTGCTTTTCTGAGCCCCTGGGGTTTGAGGGATTCGTTCTGCCATCAACGCACCCTTAGTACATCGAAACCTGCACTGAATGTTGGCCTGTATGAAGGTAGTTTGACATTCAACGCAGCTGGAACACTGTTGCAGGTGCGTTGGGCGCAGAAAGGGAATTTGTTGCACAATTTTTGATGGAATTTTTTCCTGTTTCTCATCAAAATCAGGATCTAACTCCTCTCTTGTTTTTTTTTCCAGAGATCTCGGAGCAAGATGACCCTTACATGGTGAGAACAAGAACATGAAGAAGAGGACATGATTGCCCTACATGATCCAGTTACAGTGAACGTGCTGCGGAACTGTGGCTTGGTGAAGTTCTTCCGCATCTCTAGCATGAGACAACAGATTAATTTACTGCAGTATTTGCTCGATGCTTGGGATCCTATCAATCAAGTTTTCCAGATTAGGGGAAAATCTATCCCCTTGACTGCAATAGAAATCTACTTCTTGACTGGCTTGTCGAGGCGAGGTGCCCCCATCTCTTTGTCAGGTTCGGCCCGAGGAGGTGACTCTGTGAGAGATTATGTCTGCCAGTATTGCAGGCAAGGATCTCAGCCGAGTAAAGACGACAAGATCATCATCCGTGATGTCACTGACAGGTCCCTTAGGACTATCCTATTTACTTTTGGTAGGATGGCCGGTAGTGCGTCTCTTCATGTAGCCAACAGATCCTATATGCAGCATGCCTTGGAATGCCTCCAACCGAAGGTATTCAACTGGTGCGACACAGTACTTCTTGTGATGAAAGAACAATTGACCAAGATAAAGAATGGAAGGTTGAAGAAATTTGGGTTCGGTTCTATTTTGACCGCCTTTGCCTTGGAGAAGATACCACTGATGCAACCCCAGTACATTGCACTCGATTTACCTTCTCCTACTGAACCACGTATGCAGAGATGGGTTGACCATATGTCTAGGCATGCTCGCCAGTCTTAGATTTCGTTTTTTGATACCTTCTTCAGGTGGTTTGATTGTCAGGAGATGGTTTATGCCAAGTATCCATATGCTGGCATGGACTTCTGGGGTGATCCAGATTTAGTACTACCGGATGGCGAGCAGTGGGGTGCTATTGGTAAAATCTTTGACCATATCGCTGCTTACTATTTTTGTTTATAATGTCGTTGTGTTTTATTCTATCAAGACTTTAATCAAACTCATGTGTACATGCAGATGTTGGTCCTGTTCATCCAGTAGTTCGCCTGAGAGTACCAGCTGTTGCCCCGCAGGAGAGGCCGCCGGGACAGTTATTCTTCATGACCTCGATGTGGACGAGACTCTCACAACTGTGCAGGAGCAGGTTGAGAGCCTTATTCTCGGTATTCCAGATGTGAGGATCGACGAGCTACCTTTGCAGTTACAGCGGCATACTACTGGTGTGCCTAGACGATGGACTCATCTCTTATGCATGATCGCACAGGCTGTGACTTGCTATCATGAGCATCATTAGACTAGGGTGCCCCCTAGCATTTTGAGTTTTTGGGTCATGTGACCGATTTTGTCTTGGTTACAGAACATTATATGTAAACCATAAACAGCTATATATATTTTGATTTTCGGGGTTTTATTTTGGTTGAGCTATATGATCCACATGTAAAACATTGATGATGTGTTTCTTTTTATAAATGTTGCAAATGTCTATCTAACACATAGTTCGCTAATGAGTCGGTTAATGTGTTTAAGTTTCTGGAAATATGTTGGTATTGAATAAGATCAAATTGTCTTTCCAAAATATTAACCCTTAGGAACATGCGATAAATAGCTGGGTTTCGGACGGAATATATACCATTGAGTTGTAGTATTACGAGTTGTGAGTCTAGCCTGACAATTAGTCGGCATATACCATGGGTGATGGCATCAGAGAGAAGTTCTATCAATGCACTATACTCAGCGATGTTATTCGTTGATTAACCAATACGTGCACCTCTGAAACTTACTAACTCGCCGCTTGGATCAAAAATGGCCCAGGCTGCGGAGGACAGGTTCCGCGAACTACGACTTGCTCCGTCGGCATATCCAACACATGGCTCCAAAAGGTTTGACATCTGCAATAAATGTAAAAAGGTGGAATACTCGACCAAAACAAACACTTTAGCGAAAACAAAAATATAACAAAAGCATATTGGTTACTATTTATGCATAGTAACGCTTGAGGTACAACCCATTATGAGGTTGCGCCAGTGGAATTCCTTCATAATCCATTAACTCGTAGGCTCCTTTTGCTAACACTCGTTTAACAATATAGGGGCCCATCCATAAAGACTTAAATTTACCTGCTCCCAATTTATCGGATTCTTGGTCGTAAAGCAAGACCAAGTCACCTTCCGAGAAGACACGGGGTTTGACATTTTTGTCGAACTGTGCCTTGAATCGTTTCTTATGGGCTTCGTCAGCCAAAGCGGCATCACGACGGGTTTCATCCAATTGGATTAATTCCAAGAAATGAGCCTCTTCTTCTGAAGTTTCGGGGAGGAGATCAATTGCGAGTTTGAGAGACGAGATTTCACACTAGACTGGTAAGACTGCTTCCAGGCCATATACCAGTTGGAAGGGTGTGAACCCGGTTGTATTCCTTACCAATGTTCGGTAAGCCCACAAGGCTGAGTACAGGATTAGGTGCCACCTTCTTTTATGAACTCTGACCATTCTTTGCAACATGTGCTTCAGGACCTTGTTGATCGCTTCAACTTGTCTGTTGGCTTGCGGATAATACGGAGTAGAGCTGTCGTGAGATAACCCTAGTTTGGCAGCTAATTCGAGCATCATGTGATTACGAAAATGCGACCCATGATCTGTGACTATAGCCTGTGGTACACCGAATCTGGTGACTACATGAGTGAAAAAGAAAAGGGCAGTTGTTTCACCAGTATTATCTAATGTAGGCATTGCCTCGGCCCATTTGGTAAAATAGTCAACTGCGACTATGATATACCCATGCCCCTAGGTCGAGGTGGGGTTCCATGTCATGAAATCGATGCCCCATTTGGCGAACGACCCAACAGCAACTATTGTCTGTAGAGGTGCGGGTGGTCTTCTGGTTTTGCTATCAAAAATTTTACAAGCATGGCAACTTCTGACTGCGGTTATGTAATCTTTGAACATTGTTGGCCAGAAGTATCCTGCTCGTAAGATTTTTTGTGCTGTAGCATATCCAGATTGATGCCCCCCACAGGCACCTGAATGACACTCATTCAGGGCTTTTTCGGCCTCCTCATGTGTGAGGCACCTTCTTAGAACTGTATCGATACCACGACGGTAAAGTGTATCACCGACGATCATGTAGTCTTTTGCTTGGTATCGAATACGTTTTTGTTCAGAGTGTGAGGTGTTTGGCCTAAATTTCTGGGTTTGGAGATAAATTATTATATCTCCATACCACTCATTGCTTGTAGATATCAGAAACAAATTCTCATCCACGATTGATTCTTCGGATGTTTCATTGTTGGACGACGATGGGAGATCGCATAATAGTTCTGCAAAAACTAGAGCTTTCTTTGACTTGGATTTTACAAATTCCAGATCAAACTCTTGAAGGATCGCTATCCATTTCAAATATTTTCCCCCCAGCAACTGTCGCGACAATATATAAGTCATGGGGTTGCAATCTGACAGAATGGTAGTTTCCCAAAAGAGGACATAGTGTTGAAATCTTTGTATCGCTTGAACAGCTACAAGCGCTAGTTTTTCAACATAAGAATATTTGCTTTCTGTATCATTTAAGTTCTTACTTAAATAATATATAAGATGTTCAATTCCATCGACTTCTTGAACTAAAACCATTGCGATGGTTGTATCTACTGCAGCCAGATACAGGTTAAAATCTCTTTGATAATCAGGGGCGTACATTAATGACGCTTTCATTAGGGAATGTTTTAAAGCATCAAAGGAAGCTTGCGCAACCTGATCCCAGACAAAGGGTACCTCCTTTTTCAAAAGACATGTATAACCTTTAGCAAGTTCGGCGTAATTTGGAATGAACCTCCTCAAAAAGTTTTCTTTCCCTTGGAGTTTCTGAATCTGAAGCAAATTTGAAGGTGGAGGCAAATTTATGATTGCCTGGACCTTACACGGGTCGAGACGAATCCCATCCTTGGAGACTACGAAGCCGAGTAATCGACCAGAACTGACGCAAAATACACATTTGTGCGAGTTGAGTCGTATCTTGTAGTGTCGGAAACGTAGAAATATCTCTCTTAAATGTTGCGGATGATCAGTCCGCTTTCGCGAATGAGCCAGAAGGTCGTCGAGGTATGGTTGAACGATGTTTTTGATGTCATGGAAGGCATAATTCGTTGCCCTCTGAAACGTCGCCCCTGCGTTCTTTAATCCAAAGGGTAATTTTCGATATGTGAATGTGCCCCACGGACAAATGAATGCAGTCTTTGACTGGTCCTGTGGGCGGATATTTATTTGATTATACCCGGAGAATCCATACATGAATGAAAAGATTTCGCATCCGGCGCATTCATCAATTATTTGGTCGATGAAGGGTGTAGGGTAGTTGTCTTTTGGACAAGCTTGATTTACATCTCTATAATCGACACACACTCTAATCGTCCCTTGTTTCTTCATAACAGGGACAATATTCAATACCCAATCGGATAGAGGAACCGGGTAGATGAAACCAACATGGAGAAGTTTTTCAACTTCTGCCTTAATGGCAGCGGCTTTCTTGGGGTGCACCTGCCTTAGCCGTTGTCGTACTGGTTTAACATCTGGATACATCTTAATTTCGTGTTCAACGATACTCGAGTCGATGCCTGGCATTTCACTGTATGACCAAGCAAAGACATCTCTTAATTCGTGAAAAAGAGCGTTATATATTTCCAGTTCTGATGGAGAACAACATTTGCCAACATAAATATTCTCTACGACAATTGTTTTGGTCAAGATATTTATGGCTATAGTCTCTTCAATGTTGGATAAGTTTCGCTTGGAATCCACCGTATTTATAGTATTTGAAAGAAAATCAAATACTGAGGGATGATAAAGGTCATGTTGAGTCTCTTCTTCACAATCCGGAAGAAGGGAACGATGGTGGGAATCATTCCATGGTGCTCCTTCAATTACCATAGCTTGGAGAATTCCCTCGTCGGTGACATGCACTTGCGACCAAGGATCTGAAGGAGTACCATATTCTCTAGACCTATCTATCCAAACGCTTGATGAGCATTCATTTGGGTTTGCCTCCCATGCTAGAAACAATGATTGCTATAATATTTCTATTGGGCCTGGGGGCAAAACCATTGCATGATCCATGTTGATATCATTTTCTGAGATCTTTGTTGAAGATATCATGTTGCAAGTTCCTATTGACGCTACTTCCGCCAGATTGATTGGATGTGGAAGAGCGAAAGTTCCCATTAGTATAGGATCTTTTAGTAGGCCTACTCCGATATTCTAAAGCGAATGGGGGCTTCCATGGATCATGGGAATGCTTTCTGTAACTTCAGAACCATTGGGGAGGAAGTTTTGTTGATCGACGATTGTAATCCCTCCTTGAAAGGGAAACACAATCTTTCTAAAATAGGTTGACACAACAGCTGCCATGGCATATATCCATGGTCTTCCTAGTAGGATGTTGTAATCAAGATTCCCATCGATGACTTCAACATCTATTTCTACCGTTTTCCCTCCTAGTTCGACTTTAAAGTTATTTAGGATACCATATGGGGTATATGTCCTTCCGTCGAATGCTTTTAACGTCGTCGCAGATCGCGACAAGGTTGGAGATCCTAAAGTTTTCCAGCAACTCATCGACATAATACATGTAGATTCCCCCTCATCAATAATTGTTCGATGGACAGTTTTGTTGAGGGCTTTCACTTGAACAAGGAAAGCTAGTTGAGCCGGTAACTAAGGATCGTATCCTTTGTGGTCGAAGGATACAAGATTGGAATCCTTTGGATCAATCCCACCAATGGCCGATAATAAAGCCTGCCTTTGGGATGGGCAATTTTTTAGTACTTCAAGAGTCGACATAGCGGATGGCGATTGGGCCAAATCTTCCACTATGTTATAATGTTGCGCCGCTCTAGCGCAGGGATTAAATGTCGACTTGTGTACTACTCCCTTCAGCGGTTTTATTGTCAATTCAGGAATGTTGGGTGGTACAACTTTTGTCGAAGTTGTTGTCGAACTACTTGGTTGATCTTTATCCTTGTCGTTCGACAGCTGCGGATTCCCGTAATCTTTGTTCCTTGTCGAAATCAAAGCATCATTCTGCTGTTTCGAAATTGACAACATTAGCACTTGAGATGGGGAAGCATTTCCACTTTCAACCAGATTTGCTCTTGGATTTGGAAACGGATCAGTTAACACTGTCGAGGTTTTCTTAAAGAATTTTTTAAGCTCAGCTTTGTACGGACATTCTGATGTCCAGTGATCCTCATCGCATATATGGCATGGAGTTTTTGGTTTCCTATTTCCAGGAGGGTTCGAAGAAGATTTTTCAGGAGATGACTCATCCTGTTTCTTCTTCTTCCCCTTGCCTTTCTTCTTGCTTCCTGGTTGTTTGGTTTCTTTGCCCTTATCTGTCAATACGGCATTTACTTCCGAAGCAAGAAGTTCTTCTTTTGCATTTTGATCTGAAATCTTACGGGCCTTCTTGGATGTAGCCTTTGTCGATTTCGTGTCTGTTGTGCCAATCACGCCATCGCCGGCGTGAGAGTCACTGTTCGATTTAGGAGGAGGAGGAATTGAGAATTCTGGTCTAGGGACGTCAGGTATTTTGTCGTAGAGCGTGCCAGACTGAGTATAGATCAAGTCCAGATATTGTGCGCAAGCGATAACTTGCTCTTCCGTTACAACTCCCCCTTTTGCCACATCTTCCGTGATGGAAGGCAGTAATGACTTGATAAACCATTCAGCTAATAGCTGATTGGGAACGTACGTTTTTACCATCCTACGACGACGTCGCCACTCATGTATATGATCAAATATGTGAGTGGCCGTTGTCTGTTTGAAGTTGGTAAGGAGTTTTGTTCCCGTTTCGTACCTTATTGGTAATTGAAAATGGGTTAAAAAGGTTGTGGCTAAAGTACTGAAGTTGTCGAACGAAGCTCTAGGAGATTCAATGTACCATTTTGCCGCTGGACCCGTTAACGTCCTCTGAAAAAGGTGAAGTCTTATCGAATCATCATTTAGGGTGTTTGACGAACACCATAGATGAAATGTCATCACGTGATTCGATGGATCTTCACCCGGATTTCCATTAAATTTAGGAATATCGGATGGAAGTTTATGTGGAATCGCTGGCCACCAAGGGGCGTAAGCAATTGGATCGTTTGTTAACCAGTTTAAATCAGGTAACTCTAAAGTTGCCACGAATGGTAACTGTTGATTCCAGTTAAGTGAAGCATACCCAGGATACGATGGGATCGCCTGAGCAGTTGGTCTTTGCATACCTGCATAATGCATTTGATGCTGGTATGACTGATAAGGTTGGTGGACATGACCATTGTAAAATGGTTGATTTTGACCGTTTTGAATGTACGGCTGTCCGTTGTTCGCAAAGATTTGCTGCTCAAAACCTTGGTATACTTGTTAGAATTGTGGTTGATGGTATTGCACCAGCCATTGTTGAGAAGCCATGTGCTGTTGCGCTATACTTACCGTTGGACCAAGGTGTGGGGTAATTGTACCCGTCTGGACCTGTGTCGCCCCACTAGTTGGCGATTGTGGTTGAGTCACAGGGTCAAGGGGTTGTTACATTACAACCTGTGAAATCTGAGGTTGGCATACAACAAGCAACGTTTGAACTTGTGACACCGTCACAATAGCTGGTGTAGTCGGGATATTCGACATAGGTACACATTGTTGCATCGAATACACAACCCTTGGTTGTTGGGGTAGTATAGGTACCCAACCACTTGAGGTAATTCCAGTATAACCTGAATATTTTTGTGAACTCCCGTATGGATATCCTCCCGGAGGTGATAAGGAAAGGGCGTATTGCCCCCCATACGGTGGTAATCCAGAACTCAAGGGAATTGTTTGTCCTTGGGGACCGGACTGCCCAAATTGACCTCCAAATGGATCAATTTGTTGAGACTCAACATAAGACTTTTATGGATATTATTCCGGATGAACAAACAGGAATGGACCAGACTGTCGAAATAGCCCCTGAGTGGGCTCCTTCTATCGGTTGAGAACTAGTTGGGACAGATGGTATGCTAGCGAACATTGTCGGAGTGACGACAGGGAGTTCTGCTGTCGCTGTGTCAGACGACACAGTCCTAGATGTTGACGGTTGTTCAGACATCTCAAGTCTATTCAAAAGATTACGTAGCGATTCTACAGGAACTCCCGCTGGTGGTAGACTAACTTCTGATGAAGAAGGATATAGAGTGACCCCGACTCCAAAGTGCGTTGGAGTACTTGTTTGAGGATCTTCTATAATTTCTTCAATTGCAATCAGACCAGGTGGAAGGGGAAGACCATCAGGTCCGTAAAATATTTCTGGTGCCGAAGAAGGGGTGGAATCGACACCGACAGATGTTTGAAGAGCAAGACTCTCCGAACCGGTTGTAGATGGAACTGGTTCGGTAACACAAGTGTTTACTCTCAGACTAGGATCAGTATCACTGTCCCTCTGTGACTGTTGAACTTCTTCTGTAGAGGCAGGGATTCCAGAAATGTTTGGAGTAACCGGAATCTCGGATGTTGTTGGAACACTTGTTCTAACATTAATAGGAGATTTTGAACCGGTTAAACGAGTTCGCTTTGTCCGTACTGGTTTCGATTCCGGAGACAAAGATAGTTGACTCGTAAGTCTCCACGAACGACGGGGTTTCAATTGACTTTCTTCCACGATTGCGGATTACTCGATCAACTAAAATAAAAAAGGGAAGTATGTTTCCGAATTAAATGAATTTTAGACGCTTTTGACACAACTTGTTTTTTCAGCTTTTAAGAGTCGAGAAAAAACAAAAGATGACTCTAGTCTCCTTCGATTTTTAATGAGCCTGAAGTGACAAGTGCTCAGATGGACCTTTTCCGTTAAGGAGTCCGAAAAGGAACGAAAGGGACTGCTCTGGAGATCTAGGTAGAGGGAGTACCAAACCAATCGCAAAACTGCAGAATACTTTTTACGGTACGGCAGTCAATCTTCCCGAATGTTGTGTTCGGTGCATTGCGATCAATAGGGCGGCTGACACGGCTTCCTATGGATAAAAGGTTTTAAGCCTATAGGGGTCTCCCAATATATACTCGACGGTACGTGGGAGCACAAGTCCGTACTGGCACTTATCGTCTCAAAGTGGAGGAATCACCCAACCATCAGTGAGGACAACAGTTACCAGGCTTTATGATGCCTGAATATGTTTCTAGCCTAGACCTCTAAATGTGGTGCGTTAAGTTCCAAAGAGTTGTTAGATTCATTCAATTTATTTTAAGTTGATCTTTCTTAGAAGTTTGCCTTTTGGGATCACCACGAGATGTAGATGTAATTCCTAAAAATGCAATCTAAAGATGATAAGCAAACTTTTATCTCTTTTCAGCAATGAAAATCCTAGCTACAAGGGGAAAAGAAAGACACAATATTTTCTCAAAGAGCAAAGAGCACACTGTAAATGCACTTTTCCTAAATCAAGCCAAACAGATTATCAATATGCAAATGCACATGTGCATGTATTTGTTTTCACTTTCTTAATATTGCTGCCTAAAAAGAAAGTTGATGTACAAATCTGAATTTGCTTTCAAATGACAAACACAAACAAGCTTCTTTTCGAAATCAAAAGGTAGAGATGATTACGACACTTTATGATTTTGAAATAAATACTCGTTTCGACACTAGAAAGTCACAAATTCAAACCAAAGGCAAAAGTAAAAGCATAATCGACTGTCAACAGCAAATAAAGTTTCTCCTAAGATGAAAATCGACACTTACGACAGATCTAAATCAAAGGATGACAGTATGACTATTCTACTTTTTCAATGGAAAACTGTAAATGATGTAACAAACACACAAAGAAAATCTACAGTCTTTTTGTACAAAGGAAGCGGAATTAAGGCAAAGAAAAGGAGTTTTTAAACAAACACACACTGATCACAGGCTGCAAAAATCAGAGACAAAACCGAAAAAAAATGAAGCAAAGAACCTCAGCTGCACAGGGCTAGGCTTATCAACGCACCTGTTACACAGAGAAACTGGATTGCAGCGCAGGTAGCCCTCTCGGGAACTGCATTGAAATGCAGAATCTCTTCATGGAGCCTGCGCTGGGGCAGAAACTAGAATTCTATCCAGGTTCTGGGTCACGATTTGCAGTTTAATCTATGGTTTTTGGCCGAGCAAAAGCAATCAGTAATGCACAATCAGAGGGTTGATTTAAAGGAGGTCTAAGAGCTATCACAAAGGGTAATCAGATCATTTGTGAATCAACTGTTCAAATCATAAACAGATCCAGTGAATGGATTGAAGTAGAAGATGTCTACTTTGCATTTGATAATGGCAAATGCAGTTCGATTGCTACTTCTATGTTTATGAAACAAACAACAAGAGAAACACAAACAAACTAACTAGACACGATCCCCAGTGGAGTCGCCATTTTGTTAACGAGAAAAGTGTCTACTCAGAACGACCCTATCCCACTAAGGTGTGACAGTGGCCTTAGAAACAAACAAGGAAAACTACTTTCGTATTCTTCTTTATGAACTATAAACGAAGAGGAATAGGATGAACCAACCTGTGTCTTGCGCTAGTCCTTTTGATCCAATTTCTCTTCTCTTTAACAGCTTCCAGCTACCTGCTCCCTTACTTGCCCAGCTTCACCAAGTTCCTGTAAGACCACAGAAGAAGAAAACTACACAAAGACATGGATTTATATTCATAAATAGCTTAGGATCAGATTTAAGCTAAACATGCAAATATAACAAACATCAATGATACACAAGCATGTAGGAGAAACTCAAATAGTTTTATTGATATGACAAGAAGGTCCAGGAGGAGTTACAACCGATGATTCCTGATCCAGCATCAACCTCCCAGCAAATGAATCCCCTCTTCACCTCCAACAAAGCATAAATCACCCAATACTCTGATATCTATCTCAAAACCAACAGCAATTCTCTGCAATGTACAAAATTCCAGCCTCTGGATCTCTGGGATGAGGGATCCATATATAGATGTATGCAAAGAGGATGAGTTAGCTTGTGATCTGACTAGTGGCTTCTCTCTGTCAGTTCTTGCTTCCACTTGGAGACTGAGAGCCTCTTACTCATCCTTGGTCGAACTCGGTGAGGCAAGTGTCATTGGGGAAGATTCTGGAAGCTTCCATTGTGTGTCCACCTCGCGGAATGACACTGCCATTTGTCATTTCCCACTCAACGCACCCTGGTAGTGCATTTAGGTGCGTTGCAACGCACCTAGCTAGTGTACTTGGGTGCTATGCAACACAGCTAGCTAGTGGAGCAGCTGAAATGATCCTGATTTGACTGATTCTGAGCAGTTTCTAGTGGAGAACTTCTGGGAGAAGCTGTAATTTGTTGACCTTTTTCCTTTAGGGGCCGGAACAACACTTTTAGGGACTTAGGATCTCTTGGTTTATGGACATTTCATGCTTAGAGCTGTAAGGCACAAAAATGTCTATAACAGAGGTTTGTTATATGTTGTCCTGGAAATGCTAGATTTCTTTCCCAAGTTTTCAAATTTTAGGGTTAGATTGATGTTTTTAGGTTCTTCAATTTCAAGATATTTCATAGTTGTGCTTGATGCAGGCAAATGGAGGAATAATGGAGGCGTCTCTGCAGCATTTGAGAAATATAATATCTGACTTATTCATTGCAATTTGTATCGTGGAACATTCCAATACACGAATTTCCTATGATTTCTCCCTTCCGTATAGGTTGAAAATTGTGGATTCGAGACTTTCGTGATCTTCATTTTGTGTAGTGATATTTTCCAAAGTCATTGCATTCATGATTTTATTGTATCACCATTTCAAACCAACCTCTATGGTTCATCATCCGGATTAATACATCTAAAATTAACATTTATAAAATGGATCCTGGAGTAAATTTATATGAAGTTTTAATGAGCACTTAATAATTGACTGTAATTAGAGTACTGCACTTACATGATTTTGTATCATTTATTAAACTTCATAGTTAGCGGTGCATATCTAGTGTTTCATAATTGATTTGCACATGGCCCCCAACGGTGTAGCCGTCCATGATCGTACATTCGTTAATAGGATATTGTACGATGGTACATGCAGCATACTTGTGTCCAAGCTTACTCCATGCGCCCGCCAGATGGTGGTGGCCCCTTATGACACCTGGACCACTTTACATCCACTAATATTTGCTATGCAATCTGATGATGGGGAGGGTTTGGGGTTTAACCGTCTAACCAACTTCCCGCATCCGGCACGTTGTAGTGTCATTTGTTTTCATCGGCCTTTGGTGTCTTGCTGCTCTGCAATGAAATTGGTGTGCAATGGTTTCAGGTCGGCTCATGATGATTTCAGTTGTTTTACATGTATTTTATGGTTAGTCGTGCAAAGGAAGATACCCCCAACAACGTGACCCTATTCCATTTCGATTTTAAGTGCTATCTGACCTTGTTTTCTACTTCAAACCTCCGTCTGGAGTAGAGTTTAAGTGATTTCCTCCACCGTCCAGGGGTGGCTCGATGGTTTTCCAGTTCTACGAGAAGTATCTAGATTTGAAGTCAATTTATAGAAGGTAAACATGTAGGTCTTAAACTTCATAAGCTTTATAGATTTCTTCTCACAATCGTTCATGGATTTCTGACTCTAAATTTGGCTAGTGATAACATTTTTGTGATGCAAGTAGACTGCCCATTACTGGAATCCTCCAGTCTCAGGTAAGGTCACCACCCTCTCAACATCGTTGTGTTTTTCTTACTTAGCAGGTTTGCCTGCATACTGAACTCTATGGTTGCTCGCATTTGTGTGCAGGTATTCTATTGTAGTTGTTGAGTTAATTGTGTGGTTAAGACATCGTATTTTGTGGGTTTAGGAGCTTATGTTCTCCGTGGTTGTTTCCAGGTTGGAAAACTCACCTCTGATTCATGAATGTTTAATTGCTATGTGTTAACCTAATGTATATGTATACTAACAACGCCTGACGCATGAGACTATGTACTTTTTCTATTCTAGTAAATACCACATGAATATGAATTAAATGATTGGTAAATGTGAGTAAGCATGAAAATACTTATTTCATGTTACATATTACATTACTAGAATTGAAAAATATCATAAAATATAGCTAAATTATAGTTTTATTTCATATTATTTTTATTAATACATGTAAAAAAATAATTAATATATAAGTCAAACTTATATACATTTCAAAAATAATTTAATAGATTTGCCTCACTTTACCATGAAGATTATTAATCTCTAAATACCACTTTGTTACAATATCATGGGCCTAAACCATGGCTTGTCAATACTACATGGTGAAAGAACCAAAACTCTTTTGTATGAAGCATGTTCATATGACATTTGTTTAATTAATGAATTTAGTTAAAAGTTAAAAAAACACATAACTACTTTGGACATAAATCTAGAATATCTCATGCACATTAAATCTCTACCATCCACCTAATAACTATTGATAACTAAATTAAAAATTTGGAAGTCTTATTCCAAAATTCTTATCCCATAAGTAGGTAATTTTAGTATCCATACATGCTATGTTAAGTGTCATCATGGCTTGTTGAGTTGATAACTAGTACAAAAGAGTTTTAATGTCATGTCATGTCCTATAGAGGTTTTTACTTGCTCAAGTTAAATAAAAATAAAAATAAAATAAAATGAATAAAACCAACAATTAAAATAAAATATAGGTAGAATTATTATTTTTGGAGTCGTCTAACGAGGCACAGGAATTGCACGGACGACCCAAAGTGGCCAGAATCTAGGTAAAAAAATTTCAAAAAATCTTGTACAGCCATGCTTGAATCGTGTTTTTGATGGTCAAAATGGATCCACCACCATCAAAAACGTCTAAAACACCTAAAATTTTTAAGTTTAACAATTATAACTTGGATTTGCAAAAATCGTTGCCGGATTTTCTCTAACTATGACCGGAATTTCCGTAACTTTCCATGCCTCATTAGTCTAAGTGATTATTTTTTATTTAATTTTAACAAATGAGAGTATTGACCCATGGTATTCATGTGAAATATAGTCTATTTAATGGGAAACGTCTCCAATTAAATATGTCACCCTACATAAAAAAATAAAAATTAATTAAATTAAAAGATCATTTTAATGTAATGTAAATATTTTAAATTAGTCAAAATAAAATAAAATAAAATATAAATATAAATATAATGACCTTATAAAAATAGAATATTAATAAGAAAATTGTCCATGGTATGTGGAATGTAGCCTATTTCAAAGGAGAAATTAAACCATGCTCATCCATCTTAATTTTGGATCTCATGTCAAATTTCTATAAACAAAAATGGTCCATGGTATCTAGAATCCATTGTATTGACCCATGGTATTCATGTGGAATGTAGCCTATTTAAAGTGAGAAATTAAACCACTCTTGATCCATCTTAACTTTGGATGTGTCAAATGCAGAGCCATCTCAAATTTCTTTTCACTCTAGAAGAGCTTTGCATATTGAAAGATTTGATAGCTCTCGGCGTTTGCTAAATCAAAAGTTAAGATAGATTTGATAGCTCTTGGTGTTTGATAAATCAAGAGTTAAGATAGATCTAGGGTTCTTATTTTATAGGTGACTATATTCAACATAAATCACTTCCTTCCTATTATAGCATTGATGATTATGTTTGATATTTTACATTATATGATAAAACAAATGTTAGTGCAGCTATGGTTATAATAGAACATTTAATAAATCCTTCCTTTAAAAACTAGTACCAATAATTCTTCAGCGATAAATGTCATATTTAGATCAACATAGTATCTTTCAACAACCTGTTTTCTTTTGTTGAGAGTACTATTAATATGAATTTCTGGTAAACTTTTTAAAAGAAATTAATCTTATTGCATTTTACTTTATTGTAAGCCATAAATTTATACTTTTATTTAACCATGTGTTGCACTTTCTATGCATTTCCATAATAAATCATTGTCTTTTTGTTATTTACTTTTACCATTACTGAAAAGTGGAGGCATACAAGTCCCAATGTACTTGTTCCATAAAATATGCCACTAGAGTCATACTATACTTCCCCATGGAAATGGGCATGGTCAAACGCTTCTTTCCTAAAGGTATTATTCTTAAAAAATGCATCCTCGTCTCGAAACATATTGATCCATCCTTTCCAAAGGCCTTAAACCTTTACATAGTTATAGTGGTGTGAATAGTATAAATTTAAGTAAAAATAAAATAATTTTTAATTTGGGATGAAAATTTATTAAAAATGAAATTTGTTTATGTAAAATGTGATGAAAATATTAATGAAGTTTCAAAATATAAAGATGGTAAGGAATTTTAAACATCTTTCTACTTCAATTTTTTAAATAAATATTATTAAAAATTTTAATTAATTAATTAAATTATAAATTTTGATTATTAAAATTATTATTTTTTATATAAATATTTAACATTTTCAATTATTTAATATAATATTAAATATTAATATTTATTATTTTAATATTTTTTAAACTAAAATTTTAATAAAATAATAAGAATTAAATTTTTTTATAGTATTTTTAAAAACTAATTTAGATCTATCTTATTTTTAGATTTATCACACTATAAAAATAATAAATTTATTTTTATTTTAAAAAAATATTTACACTTCAAGAAATTTTATCTCTTTAAATGTTTAGTAAATTCTAAATTAAAATAAATTTAAGTTGGTTATATTATTAAAATAAAATATTACATAAATGATGGAGATGATGAAATTATTTAAATGTATTAAAAGAAATGGGAGGGTGCTGAGAGGGTGAGTAGAGATATCTAACTCAAATCGACAACACTAACAAAAACTGCGTCACCATATGCGCGAGTGCAACTCAAATCGAAAACACTAACAAAAACTGTGTCACCATATGTGCCAGTGGCAAGTGAGTGAAGGTGCAGACTTCCTTTTCTCGGCTCTCTAATTTCGGCAACCACTTAAGATCCCCTACTAGTGGGGGCTCTCTAATTTCGGCAACCACTGAAGATCCCTGACTAGTGGCTAGGTGGAGCAAGCAGCCCCCAATACCTAATACCTGGAAAGTTGCCATACTTGTGCACTCATAAAATTGCGAGGTACCCATAAAGGAAAATTGTCCCACCACTCAATATAAAAAAGAATTGCAAAGAAAAAAACATAAATAGAATTGCAAAGGAAAAATCTCGCAATTACAAATCCCAACATAGCCCTAGGAAATAGATTAAGAGTCACTAAGAGTGTTTTGTGGAACCAACCATAAATCTCATCACTGCACACCGAAACTGTACATATGGATTGGTGGTTAATTAGCTGCAATCAGCTAAAGCCAAAGTGGCCATAAATAAAAATTATAATAATAAAAGCTGAAGTATAATAAAAATTATGTTTACATCGATGCCATTTTGATTAACTCGGTTATGGAGTAACTAGCTTGCATCTTCCATCAATCTAAGTCAAGAATGTGTTACAGCTGCACCCTCCATCTTACCCTGCAAATTTCAGTGTTAAGTGCCTTTGTGTATCCTGAAAACAAAATGAAAAGAAAGATAAACTATGAAACTAAATAGTGTTGTACAATTATAATTTTTAAATGATCAAATATATTATATTCCAAAATAGTGAACAATGAAGAATATTTAAAACAAAATAAAGGGAAAGATAAACTCTGAAACCAATTAATGTTGTACAATTATAATTTTTAAATAATGGAATATATTTTATTATAAATAATGGAATATATTTTTTTTCAAAACAGTTAATAATGAAGAATATTTATTGAGGTTAAATTTAAAGCATTATTTACTTTTGAAACAAAATAGAATATACTTTTTAAAATAGTGAATAATGAAAAATATTTATTAAGATTAAATTTAACCAAATGCCTATTTATGAAACAAAATAGAATATATTTTCCAAAATAGTGAACCATGAAAAACATTTATTAAGATTAAATTGAACTAATCTCTTACTTTTGAAACAAAATTAAAACATCTCATTTCTCAATTTCAATTTTGTAAAATAAAGAATAGTTACTAAGATTAAATTTAAACATCTACATATATTTTATATTTTATATTATTATTATTTTTTTGCCAAAATAAAAAATATGAAAAAATACTTTTAAAAAATAATATTTAAAACAAACATTCTGAAAATCCATTAACAAAAAGAATTCCATTAACAATCCATATATCATACCAATATAGTAGCTCCAAGGACCATCATCAACCCATATCAAGAGAGGGTTGGGATTCACCCAGATTAGTTCCTAGGATATAGTCATTGTTGTCCAAGATATCATCACTATTGATGTAAGGAGCACCCATCCTGGCAATGTTGGGAGGCTGCTCAAGAAAGGTTGTTGAATGTTGTTGTTGGGAGGTTGTTGTATGCTGTTACATCAAATTAGTTCAAACAAGTGGACCTTTAGGGACCCCATTTAATTGAAGAGTTGTAGCACTAGTAAGGAATGGACTTTTGGGACCCCATTTAACTCAGGAGTTGTAGATGAGGGATAGTAATAGACGCTCACCACACCAGCAACCTCGCAGTAGTTTCCTGCTATCCTATTTCTAGTCAACTACAACCCTTGACTTAAATGGGGTCCAGAAAGGCCCACTGCACCAGCAACCCAGCAACAGTTTCTGCTATTACAACCCTTCAGTTAAATGGGGTCTAGAAAGGTCCACTGCTACTAGCTACAACAAGTTTTCAGTTAAATGGCTTCTAGAAAGGCCCACTGCTACTTACTGGAACTAATTAGATGGAGCAACATACAATAGCCTCCCAACAACAACATACAACAACCTTTCTTGAGAAGCCTTCCAAGGATGGGTGTTGCTAACAACAACAATGATAATATCTTGGACAACAATGATGATATGTGGACACAATAACAATGATATGCTTGATGCTGACATTGCTACTCACAATAGGCTCATGAGTCCCATTCTGTATGGTGTAAACCCTACAACCATAACCATGATGAACTGAAGCCCTCTCTTGATATGGGCTGATGATGCTCCTTGGCTTTGGGCTATTATATGGGTATGCTATATGGATTGTTAATGGATTTTAATAATGTTTGTTTCAAATATTATTTCTTGAAATGTAGTTTTTCATATTTTTTATTTTGGAAAAAAAAATAATAATAGCAAATATAAAATTTGTGTAGATGGTTAAATTTAATATCAATAACTATTCTTTAATATAAAAAATTAAAATTGAGGTATGAGATGTTTTAATTTTGTTTTAAAAGTAAGAAATTTGTTAAATTTAATCTTAATAGATATTTTTCATGATTCACTATTTTAGAAAATATATTATGTTTTATTTTATAAATAAGTAATTCCTTACATTTAACCTTAATAAATATTCTTAATTATTAATTATTTAAAAAATATATATTCTATTTTCTTTCACAAATAAATAATAAATTAAATTTAACCTCAATAATTATTCTTCATTTTACACAGTTTTGGAATATAATATATTCCATCATTTAAAAACTATAACTGTACAACACCATTTATTTTCATAGTTTATCTTTACCTTCATTTTGTTAGAATGGTTTCTCGTCAAATATATGAACTTAACGCTGTAAAACACTCCATAATCGAGTTTGTGAGATGGGGGAACATTGGATACACAGTAGCAGAACCTCTCCACACAGCAGTTTCTGTACACTCTTATGAATCTTTCCAGTTCCTCGATTTTGCAGGAAATGGCATCGATGTAAACCTTCTTTTTTTTGGTTATACATCCAACAACACAAATCTACACTCACGCTTTTTGACCCTCTTCTGGAAAAATCATTAGATGATTTATCGCCATATTGGCTTTAGCTGATTGCATCTGATTAACTACCAATGGATATGTGCATTTTCGGTGTGCATTGATAAATACTAAATAATAATCATAATTTCTCTCACACATATGTAAAAGAAATAATCAACATATAACCAGCATTTCAATTTTTCATAAATATTTAAAAGTTTCAAGTGAAACATATTAAAAAAAATTATTTTAATATGATTTATCTGCTATTAATATTTAACCTTCAAATCCCTCTCACACATATATATAATATATAACCTTCAAATGCCTCTCACACAAATATATAATATATGTAAGAGAAATAACAAACCTCTAATCCACATTTCAATTTTTTATAAGCATTTTATTGTTTTAGGAAAATCTTATAAAAGAGGATATATATGTGTCATATTTTTATTTTATTATTTCTTTATTTTTATGATTTTTTAATTAAATTGTATATTATAAATTTATTTATAATTTTTATATATTAGTAAGATAATTTTTTAATTAATTTATTATTTACTTATAAATTTATTCACTTATAAATTGATTCATAATTCTTCATATTTTAATAAAATTATTTGTAAAACAAGTTACATGTAAAATTTAAACATAATTTTAGATTATTAATATTTCAAATGGTTAAACATGTGTTGCCTTATATGTTTGTTTTAATCATATGATGTAAAATACAATTATTAATGTTTTTCCTTGGAATAGGTATTTGTATTACCTTTTGAACAAGAAATTATATGGAAGTTTGAGACATTATATGGAAGAAGTGAAGGTTTCAGTTTCATTAATCACTCTTCAAAATTAGAAAATATCCAAAACTCTCCTCATTTAATAAAAGTTGAAGATAAAATCCTATTTCATAATTTCAAACACATGAGACATATACTAATATGAAGGCCTTCAAGGTAAGAAAAAATACAAAAAAATAGAAATAAAAAAAACCAAATATATAATAGAAGTGAGGAGACTAGGAATAGTTCTCTCAATCTATTGTTGCAAGGTACATTGCCTACTTATTGTTGCATAGTAAATGACCAATAGTAAGGGGCATGCTAAGGCGATTCCTTTTGCGCTCCATTGTGTGGTCTAGGCCCATCACATGATGCATGTATTCCATTGAGAGGAGGACATTCTCCCTATTCTCATGGTAATCTAGGAGAATATTTCCAAGTAGGATATTCAAGTGCCATTATAGATCCAGAATGTGTATATACTAATTAAAACACCAACTTGTGTGCCTTTTATGAGGGATGTGCTCAAGAAAATTTTCCATTATCTCCATGTCCTAGAGAATGTGCCTTTGGTTGTGTAACACAATCCCTACTATCAAGGAACTCTCGAGCCACCACCAATAATGTGAACTGTGGAGTCCCCACCAATAATAGAAAAGGGTATGATACTCGCCCAACAGTTGGGAATGTTAAAGACCCAAGTCACTCGGGACTGTCAAATGGTAATTTAGGTCGTTAAGTTGCTGATTAATGGAGCCCCTATATTCAAGGAGATCAAATGTTGGTTAGCACAGAGACAAGCCTTCATAATACTAGACCTAATCCTCTCTTTACCTTATTCTATTACCTCACATTTAAGAAGGGAAAGTAATGAGGTTGTAGAATCACTTACAAATTGGGTGAATCTTAAGTCCAACCCAGATTTCGCCACACTATGGCCCCCTCCTATGGACTTGCAGGACCTTGACCAATTGGAAAACATTTTGTAGAAAGATAAACTCTCCCTAATGGGAGTGATTTATTAAGGATTGGCAGCTATGGAGCTGGCTTACAACCCTCCTCCCACACATCATTAATGTTGCTAGAGTGTGTCATAGATGCTTCATTAGCACTCGCCCATAGAAGGATCTAGAGAACCCGTTCTATTTAGCTATCATTGGTCTAGTCATAGTGTGTGTGTTCAAGATTTGGTAGATGAAGGAGAAGTATATGGTGTGGGGAATTTCGTTAGGTGAATTAGGTGTCTTTTTGAAAGAGTCATTTGTTGCTCCCTCGATGAACATGAAGATGTTCTGCTATGTCTACAAGAAGAATGGGCTCTACTCAACTCTAGGAATAATAATAGTAATTGTCATTATGATCCAAGGGCATGGTATTTGTGAGTGTTTGAATGGAGTGTATCACTCGTAGAGAGGGTCAGAAGTTTGGGTGCAAGGGGTGGGTTTCTGGGGTTGGGTATCTCCAGAATCCTTTTAGCATTCTTATATTTATTTCAACTTGGCCATTCGAGGTTTTCCTACCAAATACGTCGAGGGGTCTAGTCTGGTGTTTTGTGAGGGAATTGGTAGGAGACAATTCTTTAGCCAAGTGAGTGTTAAAGGTGGTTAAAATTCCTCTGTGGTTTTCACTAGTCGCTTGAAGATCATTTGGCCCCTTCTCTTGGTGTTGCAAGTATATATTTTGGGTTTAATTTGCATTTTTTGTCAATTTTTTCTTTGTGGGGTTCTTACTATGGCAGGTGGAGAGTCTTCGAGTCTCATTACAACTGTCATTGGGGACACTGGAACCACAAGAGTGACATGTGAGTTTTCTTTCGCTAACCTTTTGTCCTTGCAGGGTGAGTCTAATGAGGTGCTCAAATATTTTGGATTTACTCTATCTAAGGTGGTGGGGGTTTCTAGCCATCCTTTATGGAGGAGGGTAAAGAGAGAGATCTATTTAACACTTGTCAACTCATATTTTTTTTTAATACTAAATATAAATTCTGCAAATAATAATGCGTGTAAGTGCATTCATCTAACCCTTTGAACACTAATTCTAGTGCATAAAAGTTGTTAATGAAGGGACACATTGTACATTCTATAATTATTATCGCATTATGTTTCATGCATACCATCAGATTTACATTAACTTACATGAATTCTTTTATTCCTCATGTACATAATCTCCATTACATGCAATTATGGTAGGATAACGAAGAATATTTATACTTCTCCAATTTTAAGGTACGAGACATCAAATTGGTGTATGAGACCCCCTTGTTTTTGGGATAAAGGATTGGGCATGTGATATTAACTTTATTATCATCATTGTTATTATTATTATCCAATTTTAAGGCCCCACACACCAAATTGTTGTATGAGACTCGTGTATGAGACCCCCTCGTTTGTGGGACAAATGATTGGGCATGTGATATTAATTTTATTATTATCTTCTTTTTGCTAATGCAAGAGTGGGACCTTCTTTTTCATTAATAAAATACATAATTTACATCAATCCACTAGGAGTTGTGGACCAAGGAAGAGATCCGAAAAAGCAAGCAAAACCAAAAAATTATGCATCCCTCCAAGAACAATTTGCATCTTGCCAAGAATGAAAAGCATTAACGCTTCCCGCCATCTTCCTGACATGTACCTTTAATCTCCACCGTTGAATGTTCTCACTCGATCCAATGGCTGTGGCCAGTTTCACAATGCTAAGAAGTGTGTCACTTACCCATATGGACCACCAACCTTCTCATTCGATCCTAGCCGTCAATTCACCTCGCTTGATCCTACGACTAAGGATCATATCACACCAGCCAACATCACCAAACAATAGCATGCGATGAGGGCGGTATTCCAGCTGACCCCACTGCCACGTGTAGCCTATTGAATGGAATCGCTTCAAAATTGGAAATACCATTTCTTGCTTGTGAGGCCTGCGATTACTAGAAAATCACCCCATGCTCGGAATATCGATCAAGGATAGGAAACCCATGGTATTGAGGCTGCCGAGAGTGGCTAGATTCTGACCTTTTGCTGTGTCTTCTCTTCTAGAACCTAAGAAAGAAGAAACTCCCGCCAACCTACCTTTCTTCCAAGAACCACAGCCACCTGCTTGGCTACCACCTGGATTCGCTAAAAAAGTGCATACCCTGGTTACAAAGGTCATAATTGGCCTGCAATCCCATTGAAGATCTGATAGTGGAAAAATCAATAAACATAAAGCTCTTGATTCAACTGTACTCTGTCTCCATGGCTCTGCTCCGAAACATGATCCTATCTTCATCTGCCTGGTCATGACAATTCTCTTTTAACTTGCTCAGAGGCAGCTCTTGCCAGCTCGCAACCATGTTCTCTGTGCTAATCACTCCTTGATTGGCGAGAGGATTCGCCAATTTATTGGCCGTTCTTCGTAGATGTTTAAAACTAATTGTACAAAGTCTCTCGAGGTGATGCTAAATCCATTGAAAGCCCTGGATCAACCTCCAATTTCTTGAGACTTTTTCCAGCTTTGTTCCCCAGCTGATTCTCTTAACTGATTTGATGATTAACTCAGAATCTGCTTCAACAATCACATTTTGTCGGTTTTCTTGTTCCAGGAAATCTAAACATTGCTCCGTAGCCATCAATTCTTCCATGTTATTGGTGGCTCTTCCTAAATGACAATAGAAGATGAAAAGGATACTTGCATTCTCATCCGTTAACACCCCTCCATAACCTGCGGTGCCTGGGTTGCCTTTTGAAGCCCCATCAATGTTGAATTTCAAAAATCCCTTAGGGGGAGGATGCCAAAAATCTTCGTCAGAATCCATGGAGATTACCTTCCTATCCAGTCCCTGAGGGATAAGTTCCTGCAAACCTATCTCTCTAAGAATTCTCAGATCTGTTGCTGAAGGTGGGTTCTTAGGGAGATTTCACACTATAGTGTCAACCGTTTCCTTAAGATATTTTAGGATCTACTCAAGGAGGCATTGGGATGACCTCTTTTCATTCTTGTAGATTCTATTATTCCTTTCTTTCCAAACATTCCAAATAATGATGATTGGCATGATGGCCCATGCTGAGCCAAGAACTTCATTATCTAAAAATTTTCTTCTCCATTTGTTTAGGGTGTTGATGATACTCCCTTTGCCCCTATCAATTTGTTGGAAAATGGTGGCGAAATAATCCCACAACTTGGAGGTGAAAATGCAATTGTTGAGAAGGTGCTCCATTGTTTCTTCTTCGGCTTCACAGAGCTGATATTTGGAAGGCCCCATGACACCCCTCTTCCTAATATTATCCCACGTTAGAATTTTCCTATGCTGAACCAACCACATGAAGAGTTCAATTTTCATCCAACCTTGATGTCTCCATAGGTCTTGCCAAATCCTGTCCAGAGCTTGGGGGTTTAGGTCAAGGTGAATGAGTTTTTCTTCCTTGAGATTAAGGTACCCTCATTATTGTTGCCCCATCTCAGTTTGTCTTGCCCTTCTGACATCAAAATCTTCCCTTGTTATCACATTTTTTTAATGTCTCTACTTTAGCCTTCAGGGGGCTATCATCCCTAAAATCAAAGTTCCTCCAGGTTCTCCATTTTCCTATACTGTTGGTTTGATCCCAAAGGTCTTTAACTTTAGTTAACCCTTTGGTATTTGTCTCTTCCTTGAGGTCCCTCAAGTCTTGTTTTAACAATATAGGTTCTTGTTGCCATTTATCCTCCCAGAGAAGAGCTAGGTCTCCCTCTCTGATTTCCTAGAAGCTGTTTCCTTGAACTAAGACCTGGTTCTCCCAGGCCTTATTCCAAATGTGTGAGCCGTTTATATTTCCTAACATCCTTATTAGATCATTGTTTTCACAAGTGCTGGCATATTGTTCCTTCCAAGTCATAGCCCACTAAGCCTTTGGGTCTTTTACCCATCTCCACCATAATTTAGCTCCTAAAACCTTACTTAGAATCTCAGGTTCATCCAATCCAAGCCCTCCATGGTTTTTAGGTTTGCATATTTTTTTCCTATGCAACCAAGGCCCATTTATTTTTTTCTTCCCCCTTGCCCCAAAGAGAGTCTCTTTGTATGGTTCTGAATTCTTACAGGACTCCTTTTGGTGTTGGGAGAGATGATAGCATGAAGATTGGGATTGATTGTAGGCTAGCCTTGGTGAGCACCAACGTACCAGCCAAGTTCAAAGATCTAATAGTCAATTTCCTGATTTTGCCTTGCAATTTTTTAATCATTGGCTCGCAGATGCTCTTGTGTAAAGGTTTGGCAGTTAGAGGAACTCCCAAATGTTTTGAAGGGAGGATCTTGTTATAGACATTTTTGTGCCTTACAGCATGAAGCATGAAATGTCAATAATCTAAGGGATCTAAAGTCCCTAAACATGTTGTTCCTACCCCTAGAGGAACAAGGTCAGCAAACCACAGCACTAAATATCAGTTCTCCACCTGAAAACACTCAAAAACAGGCTAATTCTGGATCATGTCAACTGCTCCACTGAGCATCTGCACTGAATGTCAACTGAAAAGAAGGTTACATGCGCTGAGCGAGTTTGGCGAAGTGGCACAGTCATTCCTCAAGGTGTCGATGCCCAGGAAGCTTCCAAAATGACACTTGGATCAGGGAATTCGACTGGTGATGAGTAAGAGGATCTAGATCTCCAAGTGGAAGCAAGAACCTCCAAGTGGACTCAAGAACTGAAGAATAACTGAAGTGGGAGAGGACACTAGTCAGCTCCATGCCAAGCTCAAGCTGACTCATCCTTTCTCCAAAAATCCTATATATAGATCTCTCTCATGAGGTCTAAGGGGGCTGGAATCTTGTGAATGTAAGGAAGTGCTGTTGGTTTGAGTATAGAACTATTGGGTGATTTGCTTGAAGGAGGTGAAGAGGAGATTTCTTTCTGCTGGGAGGTGATGCTGGATTGGGCCTCTATGGTTGTATCACTTCCTGAACTTTACTTCTTCCATTAATAAAGCATTTGAGGTTCTTCTATATGCATGTGTCTCAATGGTGTATTGATACTTGTATATTTGATTTATTCTAATCCTTGAATCAATTATGAATGTATGCTTCTTGTAGTTTCCCTTTCTTGTTATTTTGCAGGATCTTGGTGTAGCTGGGCCAGTGAAAGAGCAAGGAGCCGGGAGCAAGCAGCAATGAGAGAAGATTGGATCAATCATTAGCGGAAGACATCAGTTAGTGGATCTCTTCCTCCTCTCTCTTACATCTCATAAAGAAGTAATCTCGAATAGCTTTGCTTTGATTGTTGCTGAGGTACTATCACCCTTAGAGTGGGATAAGGTCATTCCGTATTGGATACTTTTCCCAACAACAAATTGGCGACTCCGCTGGGGATCGTATCTTGTTGGTTGTTTGTGTTTTTTCTATTCATTTCATAAACACAGGGAGTACCAAATCGAACTGCATTTGGATCTTTCAAATGCAAAGTAGAGGGCAGCTACTCTAGCTCAGTTTCTGGGCAAGTTTATGATTTGAAGAGCTGATCCACAAGGACTCTGAACAGCTCTTAGTGATAGCTTTTCATCCTCCTTTTCATCCTTTAGTGTGTACTTGACTGATAGCTTCTGATTTGGCCAAAAACTGTGAATTTTTTAGCAATTTGTGACTCGGAAACTGAGAAAAACGAAAGTTTGAATCTTCAGTGCAGGCACTGTGAAGGCAGTCTGCATTTCAGCGCAGTTCCCGAAGGGGCTACCTGCGCTGAAGGTGAAACTGTCAGTGTTCTACCTGCGCTGAACCAGTTTTGCCTAGTGCTACTGGGGTTCCCTCCTGTTTATTGCCCTGTTTTCACCCTTGTTTTTGCAGCCTGTTACCAGTCAATGTACCTATCTGAAACCAACTTTCCTTGCCACTATTCCGCCTCGGTTGTATAAAGAAAATGTGTTTGTTCTTTGTGTATTTCTTATATCATTTACAGTTTCCCATAACGAAAGTGAACTAGTCTTGCTGTGGCCTCTTAGATCTAGACCTGTGATAAGTGTCGTTTTGATCTTAAGAGTTAGTTTGTTTGTTGTTCATAGCTGATTAAGCTTTTACTTTCATCATATGGTTTGAATTTATATATTTCTAGTGTCGAAACAAGTAAATATTAAGGTGTCTTTTGATTTTGGACAAGCTTGTTTGCTTTCACTCGAAATTGAATTCAAAGTTATACAACAGCTTTCTTTTTGTATCACACAAACATTAAGAAAGAGAAAAGAAATACCTGCATTGTGCATGTGCATCTTTGACAGTTTGTATGTTGATTTAGGAAAAAGTGCATTAGTGTGTGCTCTATGATCTGTGTGAAAAGATGTTGTCTTTCTTTTCCCTCAGTAGTTAAGATTTTCAAAGTTGAAAGATTGAAAAGCTTGCTTATCATCTTAGACTGCATTTAGGAGTGTTACTATACATCTCGTGGTGATCCATAAAGGCAAACTGCTAAACAAGATCAACATTAAAATAAATTGAATTTACATAACAACGCATTGAAACATAACGCAAACACATAGAGGTCTAAACTAGAGACGTGTTCCGGCGTCGTTAAACGTGATACCTTAACGTTGAGTGGTTGGGTGATTCCTCCACGGTGAAGCGATAAGTATCAATACGGACTTGTGCTCCCACGTACCGTCGCGTATATATTGGGAGACCCCTATAGGAACAAAGCCTTTATCCATAGGAAACCGTGTCGGCCGCCCTATTGATCGCAATGCAGTGAACACAGCATTCACGAAGATTGACCACTCGTACCGTAAAACGTATTCTGTGGTTTTGCGAAAAGTTTGGCACACCCTCTGCCTAGATCTCCAGAGCAGTTTCTTTTGGCCTTTTTCAAACTCTATAACTGAAAAAGTCCATCCGAGCATTTGTCACTTCGGGCTCGTTAAAACATCGAAGGAGACTAGAGTCATCTTTAGCTTTTTCTCGACTCTTAAAAAGTGAAAAAGCAAGTTGTGTCTAAAGCGTCGTTATAAAATTTATTTTAAACGGAACATAATCACCTCCTATTCCTGCGTTGATCTGTAGGTTGAGAACATGGAACGCCCCGACCAAGGAATTCCACATGATGGAAATCATAGTCCTTTCTCCTCTTGGGGAGAAGTTGGTGCGCCCCACATGGCCACATTGTCGCTTCCAGGACTGACAATTGGCCTGCTGATTTGGCTATTCTCAACCAATGTAGTTCAGAACACCATGGTTCCTGAACAGTCGAGTCAACAGTTAGATCAGTCTAGAGCTGCCCACCAGCCTTCTACTTCCTATAACTCTTCCTCCAATCCTTCGTCTTCGCAAGGTAGAGCCGGCAAAAGCCAAGCTCCCATGGAGAAGAAGGAGAGGAAGAAGAAGGAGCCTAAGGCGACTGGGGGCAAGCAAAAGACATCTGACAAAAATCCACACACAGCACAGACCGGGCCTAAATCGCCATGTGTCATATGTAAAGGAGACCACTTCCATAGAGATTGTCACTGTATTCCCTGGATACTAAGGGACTGGTCCCCTCGTTTGCACAATTCGGGAGCATCAACCTCTGATAGCCATGTTGAATGCTTGCCGTCAACCAGCGAAAGTGAAGGTTCAAGACAAAGGGGGGGAGCAAGATCCCCCTGCAGACTGTGTGAAGGCGATCACGCCATCCACCGTTGTCCCTTCTTAGACGAAGTGAAGAGAGTTTTGGAAGATCGCCCGGTTTCACTGTTGAGACTTCCTCCTGGATACAAAAAACTCGTGCCAAGTCCTTCGTTGGTTGAAAATACAGCTGGCCCGCTCAAGTGGTCAGCTCAAGCGTCAGTCATTGAAAATGAACCTACTGAATCCAGACCAGACGAAAGTCTAAAGGACGAAACGGCAGTTGACCCGGTTCCGCCTTCAGAGGTTTCATCTTCAAATGACACCGTCAATGAAGATTCATCTTCAAATGACACCCTCACTGAAGAGAATAAGGATGACACCATCCAGATTCTTTTCATCAACACCGACTCTGATGAGCATCAGGGCAATGCGCCCATTCCTTTATCGCAGGAAGGAACATCGTCAGGGTCATATTCGGCCGTGTATTCGGTCCCACCACCAAGCAACCTGGTTGTGTCCTTTGATTGGAACCAACTAGGCAGACCCCGGTTGCCAGCCAGTATACCATTCAGAATCATCGTCCAAATTTATAGAATGGTAATGGCTGGAACTATCATTGATGAAGGGGCATCTGTGAATATCCTTTCCTCTATTGCTTGGAAAGCACTGGGTTCCCCGGAGCTTTTACCTGAGATAAGAAATCTCTCGGGTTTTGATAAAGGAACCAGTCGACCATTAGGGATCCTCCCCAATGTACCTGTTACATTGAAAGGGAAGACCGTTCAAATGAACGTGATGGTCGTTCAAGGACCCTTGGATTATAACCTACTCCTTGGACGAGACTATATATATTGCATGGGAGCTATAGTCTCCTCACTCTTTAGAGTAATGTGTTTTCCACACGAAGGAAGAATGGTCAAGCTCGTAGACCAACTTTCATTTCCGGGATCACGCATCGCAAATAGTCATATACCAACCCTCAATGGTCTATTCACTCAAGAAATGTCTCCACCCCAGTCCTCCTTCCCGATGAGCGCGAGTGATTCGGAAAGATGGGACTGGAACCCAGGGGGCATGCATCCTGGTCTGCTTCGGGCAGAAGAAACCTTGGGTATAAGGTAGAATTTCCGCGGGAGAATATGACTAGTCCGTACCCCGTCCGAAAGAAGGAAGAGGGGTTGTTCTGGAACAGGATTCTTTTGTTAAGGTTACTTGTTTGACAAAGGTCATTCACCATTGTCTACTTCGGTAGACAGTGCCGAGGAGATGTTTTCGTTTGATGGTGTTAACAAAACAATCTTTGGGTAACCAGAAAGAGGCAAGCCTCCCTCAATAACATTAATGTTTTGTCTTTGAGTAGTGTTCTTCTCTTGTCGCAAGTAGCTGCTCTCTTGTCGCAAGTAGCTGTTCTCTTGCGATCTTGCAAAAGATCTGTTAAAAGTTAGGCTGACGGGAAGACAAGTACCGCATAAGACCTGTTAAAAATAATGAGAAGACAAGTATCGTTAACATTAGACTGGCAAGACGACAAGTAGCTGTGAACACCCAAAGAAAAACAGAGGTGGGGGAGAGGAGGGGCAGCCTTGAAATTGTATTTTATACCTGGGGGCATGCAAACCTTTTGGAGTGCAAGCCAAGAGCGGTTATTTATCTGTTTTTTGGATTAATCGTTTCCTAACTTGCATAAAGAAAGGATGTGGGGCAAAGGTCAAAATTTGCCAAATTAGGAGCATAGCTTCGTGAGATAAAGCTCCATAAAAAATAGCTATCTCACAGGAGACATTTCTTATCTTATGACTGGTATATTCGAGCGGTTTTACCGCGGAATTTATGCTCGTTAAAAAATAGAAAAGCGAGATCCGAGCAGTTTTAGCACATAGTTCATGCTCGTTAAAAAATAAACATAAGATTGAGCAGTGTTTTGGCGTATTCAAGCTCTTTAAAAAATGAACCCAATACCGGTAAATAACCATTGTGATCGTAAATTTATTAGCCATAAAAAGCCTTGGTCGTGTTTTGCACCTGCCACCTCCATTCCATTTGGCCGATCGTTCACCTCCATCTGATTGTTTACCCTTTTTGAGGAACAGCTGCGAAGAGTGATTTCACCTAGCCATCCTTCTGACACTTCCGTGATTGGAAAATTCCAACCTGTACCTGGAATCTGCTGCTATCCCTGTTTATCACTCGTTCCTCAGAAGACGAGTCTTCTTTGAGCTCTTTTCTCCTGACTCGTAAAATATGAAAAGTTTGCCGAGTTTTGGCCTTCCAGCTCGTTAAAGAAGAGCTATCCCTCCTCTAGATTTTAATCTTTTTGGACCTGAGGGATTATTACACAAAAAGGTTGAGCGCTTGTTTTATTCGGCTCGTTAAAGTTATCGAAAACTCATCCCTTCTGTATTGTTTTATACTTTTTTGGACTTAAGGGATTAGATGACGAAAAAGGAATTTTGGAGTTAACTTTCTGTACCTTTTCAGACTCTCTAAAAATGAAAAGGACCGAGTTTTCCTTGTCGTTAGACTCGTTAAAATGATTAAATAGCGACAAACTTGTCTTTAGACGAGAACGAGTTTCCCTATCGCTAGGCTCGTTAAAACATAGCGATGGGCTTGCCCGAAGGGCAGGTTATAGAACAAGCATATGTTATCCTCCTCAAGCTTGACAAAAATAAAGAGGTACTGGTCAGAAATGACTGGGGAAAAATTGGGAGAACCTCAAAGCTTTAATGGTAGCAAGTCGCTCTTGAACCTGACACTTTTCCTCCGTATCACATTGGGTTGGGTTGTTTCATTCACCGGTCTCATCACCATGGTCTTCGCCAAACCATCCACATTTGGGGTAATGCTACCGATCCATCGCATCAGTGTCGTTATAAGTTCAAGAGATGTTGTTCAGAAAGAGTCAACCATGTCCCATCCACTGCCATACATTATCCTTCATCCACCCATGATCGCCACCCTGAATCATATTTCACAGATTGTTTTCACCTCCACTAAAATCATTAGCTCCGTTCTGTGTCACTGATGTGGGATTCATTAAGGCCCTCCTTTGACGGATCGCTTCTTGTCGACTTCAGCTCACTATCCAAGAAGTTGATCTAGGAACACCCCCCCAAGTACTTTGAAGCTTGCATGCCTCAATGGCAAGTTTCTCACTTCCGGCGACAGGTATACATCAATGACCTTCGACCAGAAGATTTTGCGTGGTGTTCGACGCCAAGTCCTTTATTCACACCACGTGAATTGTACTGCAGTACCTTGAGGATCATTATCATTATCGGTGATTCCTCTCACGCTTGTTAACGGTTTTCATCATTGACCGGTAATCAAGCGATGTCTTTCCATGTTCGACTTCAGCGCAATTCTCACATGGATCGACTTGTACTTAGAGTGAAGATCGAACGAGTTTGAAGACCCCAGATCTAGTTTCATCCATCCGGGTTGCGATATATATTCAGGAAATATAAAGACATTTGACGTGTACATCATTACAGCAGATGATCATCCTACTCAAAGGATGATAATTTCAACAGAGAATTATTAGTCTACCATCAGACGATCGTCTGTTCTATGTACCAAAATGAATTTATAAAGCTGAGCATGGGAATGCCCGCCTCAGCTAGATCATGAAAGCAGAATGAAAAATAATGTATTGTATTGTATTTTATTACAGGTCACCTCTCAGCGATTGAATGAACTTCGGATCCTCCTGATAAAGCATTTCACCCGATAAACGACCTCATACTTTAGGGGGCAACTGTTATAGACATTTTTGTGCCTTACAGCATGAAGCATGAAATGTCAATAATCTAAGGGATCCAAAGTCCCTAAACATGTTGTTCCTACCCCTAGAGGAACAAGGTCAGCAAACCACAACACTAAATATCAGTTCTCCACCTGAAAACACTCAAAAACAGGCTAATTCTGGATCATGTCAACTGCTCCACTGAGCATCTTCGCTGAATGTCAACTGCTCCACTCTATACCTGCGCTGAATGTCAACTGCAAAGAAGGCTACCTGCGCTGGGCGAGTTTGGCCAAGTGGCACAGTCATTCCTCAAGGTGTCAATGCCCAGGAAGCTTCCAAAATGACACTTGGATCAGGGAATTCGACTGGTGATGAGTAAGAGGATCTAGATCTCCAAGTGGAAGCAAGAACCTCCAAGTGGACTCAAGAACTGAAGAATAACTGAAGTGGGAGAGGACACTAGTCAGCTCCATGCCAAGCTCAAGCTGACTCATCCTTTCTCCAAAAATCCTATATATAGATCTCTCTCATGAGGTCTAAGGGGGCTGGAATCTTGTGAATGTAAGGAAGTGCTGTTGGTTTGAGTATAGAACTATTGGGTGATTTGCTTGAAGGAGGTGAAGGGGATATTTCTTTTTGCTGGGAGGTGATGCTGGATTGGGCCTCTATGGTTGTATCACTTCCTGAACTTTACTTCTTCCATTAATAAAGCATTTGAGGTTCTTCTATATGCATGTGTCTCAATGGCGTATTGATACTTGTATATTTGATTTATTCTAATCCTTGAATCAATTATGAATGTATGCTTCTTGTAGTTTCCCTTTCTTGTTATTTTGCAGGATCTTGGTGTAGTTGGGCCAGTGAAAGAGCAAGGAGCCGGGAGCAAGCAACAATGAGAGAAGATTGGATCAATCATTAGCGGAAGACATCGGTTAGTGGATCTCTTCCTCCTCTCTCTTACATCTCATAAAGAAGTAATCTCGAATAGCTTTGCTTTGATTGTTGCTGAGGTACTATCACCCTTAGAGTGGGATAGGGTCATTCCGTATTGGATACTTTTCCCAACAACAGATATCCCTTTGAAAGCCCAAAATAATGGATATATTTCTCTGAATAGAAATATGAGTATTAAAGATAAAGATCTTAGATTTGGAGAGATTAATTTCCATACCTAAAGCCATGGAAAAGTCACTCAGGATTTGTTATAAGCTAGCACTTCTTTGACCGTGGGAATATCCTGTAGCATGGTATCATCAACAAATTTTTGATGAGTCAAGGCATGACCATTTTTATAAAGTTGGAGACCTTTGACTTTACCAACTACTTTAGCATGCTTGATAGATTAACCCAGCCCTTCCATCATGAGAATAAAGAGAATAAAAGTCTCCAAGGGAGAATCATTAACTAGAATTGAAAAGCTAGGAGAAGTAACTAGGTCCATTACCCATCTAATCCAGTTGTGATCAAACCCAAAAGCAATGAGAACTTTCTTGATATAAGTCCAATTCAGCTTATCATAAGATTTGTCTATATCCAATTGCATGATCATTCTAGCCTTCCTATGGATAGTTAGTGAGTGCACCAGCTCATGAGCTTGAATGATGTTGTTGAGGATTTGCATACCTTCCACATATCCAGATTGTTCCACCGACACCAAGATAGGAAGATGTTATATACCTGGGGGGATAATATGGGGTACCAAGGGAGGTACCCAAGGTAATAATGTAATAATGGGATGGGCCATAGTAATAAATAAGGTGGTTAACCCATATCATGTAAGGGAACACAAGTAGTTATTAATAATGTAATGGGCCCATGGTATTAGTTTGATGGTATGAGGGAACCATGGTAATGACCCATGGTATTGTATGTATGAGGCCTATATAGAGGCTAGAGACTCCAAGTCAAGGAAGATTGTGAAGGATTATTGTATGAACAAGCATATGGCTTGTGGAGTGTTCTCCTTCCTTAAAGAGTGAATGTATGGTGTTGCCCTACCATAAGGGTTTGATATCAATAAAGAATCATTTCATATTATTTATGGGTTTATTTGCATTGTCATATATTTTTATATCAGATCTATAATATTTCTGGGTTAGATCTATAACAAGTGGTATCAGAGCAATAACAAGTCGTATCAGAGCTATAACAAGTGGTATCATAGCACTTTCTTGGGCAAAAGTGGAGAATTTTTTTTTTTAATTTTTTGCAAGATTTCGGGGGTGGCGAGTTTGCAGATCAGATCTGTATGTTTTGGTGCAAGGTCTGAAAAATATAATTGAATATCTGGATTTTATGTGAAAAAATACCTGATTTCAAAAAAAAATTGGTTGAATCGGAGTCCGGATGAAGGAGATATCGCTGATTTAAAAATCAGTGGGGTTGTAGACAATTTTTCGGGGTAGCGAAGTTGCGGCACAGATCTGGAAGTCTTGGTGCAATATCTGTAAAATATAATTGTAGATCTGGATTCTGTTTGAAAAAACACTCAATTTCAAAAAAAACAATAGTCAAATCGGAGTCCGGATGTGGGAGATATCGTTGATTTAAAATCAACTCTTTTTTGCAGAAATTTTTGTGACGGCGGGAGAGTTGCAGCGCAGATTTGAAATTCTAGTGCCTGTATCAAGATTTCTATCACATGGGCAGATGCAGAATGATTGTTCCATTTCTAAAAATAGGTCATAATAGGGATTCTGAGCAATATTGACGGAATTGTGACAAATTCAAATTTTCACCATTTTTTTCAAAACCCTCTTCATGGCTTCTAGCAAGGTTCTATTATTTAGAGGAAAAGATAATAGTCCTACTATTGAATAATACATACAAAAGCACAAGTTATTATGGGCACATCATTGGAGAACTTTTGTAGTGTGTAATTTTGAAGATGAGGCAGCCACATTGTGGGGATTACTTAACCAAAAGAAGTGTTCCAACCTACCCGATGAAGAATTTGAAAAATTACTTTTAGACAGATGGTCTCATGCCAGAAAACAAGATAAGGAGAAACATGTGGGGCTATTTCCTACTGGTATATCATTATTGCAGGTTCATGGATTGATTCAGAAAGAGAAGATCATTGTTTCTATAAATCCTAGTTGCAAGCATAATTTTATCAATGTTAATTTGGTAAAAAAATTGCAAGTTCCAGAAAAACACATTGAAAACACACAGGTGGATGATGAGGATGTTCAATTGTATGAGGATTTGAAGATTTCTATGGATAAGTATGTGCTGCATGGTGATTTTTATGCTTCAGATATGGATAACATGGATGTTGTTTTGGGATACCCTTGGATGGAATTAGTGGGTACTATCAATATTAATGTGTAGAAGAAATTCCTGAAGCTCTGGTATAAAAAGAAGAAAATTAAATTACAGGATATTTCCATCAATAAACAGGTAGAGTCCACGAATGTTGAAGTAGAAGATGTCCCAGGGACTGACATATCAGATGATGAGCCTTTGCTGACCGACAATCAAACACAAACAGAGGCTGAATTAGAAAAGGTTACAGGTATATCAGATGAGGGCTCAGCGGTTGAAGTCATATTGGAAAAGAAGACACCACAATAGGCACCACAGCAAGGTGAATTAAAGAAAAAGACACCGTGGGTTAAAACCTCAACATATCATCACCCACATCACCCCGCAAGAAAACAACCAACAAGATGGAAACCAATTAGCCACAAGGACAACAACCCCCGTATGACGGATAACGAGGAGCGAAGATCCACCTACTACACATCAGCACAGAAGAGCTGCCATGGTCAACTTTCATCTCAAGCGAGCGAGGAACTAGCGAGATCGAGGGTTCACCTTTCTCTTGGATGGCTAGATGCACGTGCATGGTACCAGTGAACTACTCTTTTAAGTAGATCTTATTATTTGTGTTCTTCCCATGTTTCAGGGACGAAACATGCTAAGGGGGGTGGAATGTTATATACCTAGGGGGGGATAATATGGGGTATCAAGGGAGGTACCCAAGGTAATAATGTAATAATGGGATGGGCCATAGTAAAAAATAAGGTGGTTAACCCATATCATGTAAGGGACCACAAGTAGTTAGTAATAATGTAATGGGCCCATGGTATTAGTTTGATGGTATGAGGGAACCATGGTAATGACCCATGGTATTGTATGTATGAGGCCTATATAGAGGCTAGAGACTCCAAGTCAAGGAATAATGTCAAGGATTTTTGTATGAATAGGCATATGGCTTGTGGAGTGTTCTCCTTCCTTAAGGAGTGAATGTATGGTGTTGCCTTACCTTAAGGGTTTGATCAATAAAGAATCATTTAATATTATTTCTGGGTTTATTTGTATTCTCTTATATTTTTGGATCATATCTATAACAGAAGAAGAGGTTTGAGTCTATTGGCCACAACCTTGGATATTATCTTGTAGACCACATTGCACAAGGCTATGCGTCTAAACCTATCAGGAGTTTGAGCCAATTCTTATTTAGGGATCAAGGAGATAAAGGTGGAATTAAGAGCCTTCAAAATGGTTTTGTCCCTCCTGGAATATTCAACTACATTCAGAATGTCCTGTTTGACTATATTCCAACAAGCTTTAAAGAAATCTACATTGAAACCATCTGGGTCTGGTGCCTTACCATTTTGCATTTCTTTTAGGAGCTCACTAACCTCCTCTTCCGTCATTGATCTATTAAGGTTAAAATTTTCCTCTCTGGAAACCAGCTTAGGTATATGTCTTGTTAAAACCATGATGGAGTGTTCTCTATCTGAATAGGTTTCCTATGCAATACCACGAAAGTGTTGAACTAGAATTGCTTTTATTTCTTCATGCAAATTGAGAAGGTTACCTTCCTCGTCCTTGATTGAAGAAATCGTATCGTGAGCTCTGTTTGCCATAGCGGATCTGTGAAAATATCTAGTGTTACATTCTCCTTCTTTTAGCCATTGCACTCTGGATTTTTGTCTCCAGAACATCTCCTCTTGTTTACATAAGTTCTCCCATTCTTAGTGATATTTGGTTACCTGATCACTTCTATTTTTATCAAAACCATCCATGAATAGAGTTTGGTTGAGGTCCTGCATTTTACCTTCAACAGATTTTTTGGTTTAAAAATATTGTCATATTCCTTCTTGTTCCACTCCTTGAGCCTGAGCTTGATATGTTTTAGTCTTTCTTGAATAAGGAACATTCTTGTGCCTTGAATATTCAAATCTTTTGCCGACCAGTTGGCTATGTTGTTGATGAAATATATGTGGGAGAGCCAGATGTTTCCAAATCTGAAAGGTCTATTCCTGGTGGTACCAATGCCCTGAATCTCTAGTTGAACCGGCCAGTGATCGGATCCTCCAAAGGGGAGAACTCTTGCCACTATGTCCTTGTCCTTGAGCATAAGATCCTCTAAGATTGTGAATCTATCTAATTTGGAGGCCACCTGAGACTCTCCTCCTCTTTTATTGTTCCAAGTAAAAATACCATTACTCATTACAATATCCACTAGCTTCATATTATCTATGAAGGTTTGAAATGCCCAAGAGTCTTTATTTAGAATTTTGGTTCCTCCTTTTTTCTCCGAAAGTGATTTGATCATAATGAAATCACCCCCTAAGATCCAAGGGATTCCTGCATGTCTATCCCTGAGATCCTTCAGAGAATCTAGAAGCTTGAGTTTACCATCCATTCTTTGGGGACCATACACATTCGTGACTAGGTACGTTTCCTTATCTCCCATAGGCTGAATGACCACTGATAAATAATCCCTAGATGTCTATGCATTTATAATGCCAATTTTTTGGGTTTCCAAAGCGTGAGGATGCCTCTTACTGTATTCTCTACTTTGAATTCCAGAAACTCAAATCTATTGAGCCATTTGCTGTGAATCTCTTTTATTTTTTGAATGGAACATTTAGCTTCCTGGATGAAGATCACATTCGGTGCTACTTGTTTCATCCTATTACTAAGTAATCTTTGTTTTCTTTTACTGCATAGACCTCTAATATTCCAAGAAGTGAACTTCATTATTAAAGATTTGTAAAGGAGTAACTGGTTAGGTCTTCCATCTTACCTGAGTCTATCATTAGCTTTCCACATTCCATCAAAAGCTCGTTCTGCTTTTTCCTGCCTCTTTTCTTTCTTGGGTTTTTGGGTGCTAATCCTGGTGTGGCTTCCATAGTTTTCACACCTTCGCTGCCCTACCTTTTATTATTCCCTTGATTTTCCAACCTTATGGTTTGAGTTTTCCATATAGACGGTTGTTGAACTCTATTGAACTCCTTTGGAGGTAACGAATGCACTCCCTCCCTGGTTCCTTGTTTCAAGAATCCTTCTAGATCTAGATTCTCTTTATCAAGAATCTCCTGTAGTTCATGGTCTTCCATCTCCATCTCACTCTGGGTTATTTGCTGGTCAACTTCCACTTCTGTGTCACTCATCATTTCTTCTTTCCATTTATTGATGTTTTGCATTTTCTCATCATCTTCTTTATTCTCATTATCCACTGGACTTACTCCCTTAGCCTGATCTACTTTCGCTATCACCTCTTCCTCTTCTAGTACTTGAAACCTATTTTGACTGCCTGTTGCCTTTCTGTTTGATGTGGCTTCAGTCCGCTTTTGCTCCCTTTTCCTTTCTGTACCACTTTGTGAAAGCTTTCAGTATCTTTCATGTTGTTCACTTTATGCTTGTTTTCTATTTTACTCAAAGGGCAATCTCTAAATAGATGCCCATGCTCATGGAATTTGCGACATCTGAATGGAATGTGTTCATAATCCACTATTTGCATGCATTCTTCATCAAACACTTCCAAGACTACCTCATCCGGTAGAGCTCCAGAAAGATCCATCTCCACACATATTCTTGCAAAGGATGTATATTTTCTCCTTTTGGTGGCCTTAGAAGCTTCGACAAAATGCCCTAACTTATTTCTGATGGTAGATAAGGATTCCAATTGCCAATAATCCAAAAGTAGAGAGTAGAGTCTAAACCAAACTGGGACCGAGGTAAAAGTCTCACGTTCTGGGAAAAAATTCATAACCCATGGTCGCATATACAGGCCTGCAGTTGCGTAAAAGTAGGGCCCTCCTTCAAACACTCTGTCCTTATCTTCATTATTAGCAAATACCACAGTAAAAAATCCCTTTGACCCAAGATATAGTTCTATGCTTCCTTTTGGTTTCCAGTGGTATTTAATCCATGTTTGTAAAGCTTTTTCAGTGGGCCATAAACCCATGAATTTACGAATGATTGCATATGTTTGCGTGTGGTCCCTATGTGCCTGCAGAGCAGGATCATTCAAAACTACTCTGGCAGTGATCGTAGTTTTGGGTTTGCATGGTCCCTTTTGTGCTTTGTCTTTTGTTCCTTGTTCCTTGTCTGCTTCCTCATTTTCTCTAGTGTTGTTATTCTCCTTGGATTTAGAGCCATCTTGCTCCTCTTCACTATTCCTTTTCCCTCCATTTGAAGGAACTCTATCATATTCTATTGGTTTTTTACCTCTACTGGCCACCGCCTGCTTGTAGGAGGGAGTGGAACTCCCTCCTTTGTGTCCTTCCATGGAGAACAAACTCTGCAAGCCTATAACCCTAGCTCAACAATTTCCTCCTCTCTGCTTTTGGAAGCAGTTTCAATCAACTGTTCATTAATTTTATTATTATCATTGTTATTATTATTATCCAATTTTAAGGTCCCACACACCAAATTGTTGTATGAGATCCCCTTGTTTGTGGGACAAAGGAGAATGTGATATTAATTTTACTATTATTATTGTTATTATTATTATCAAATTTTAATGTCCCATACACCAAATTGGTATATGAGACCCCCTTGTTTTTGGGAAAAGGGATACACCTCTGCGCAATGATTTGACTGCTAAGTCTATGAAGGAAGACATACTCTAGCCCGCTCTGGTTTTGAACCTGTGACCTATGAGGAGGAAACACATGATCTTAACCATTAGGCCCACTCATGCTCTTAATATTCTATGGTATTGGTTCATGGTATTGTAACAAAGTCTATTTACACATTAAGAATATCCATGGTAAAGTTAGGTTAATATGCACGGTTAATCATTTTGTTACATGTTTTTAAATGTGTATATATGTTTAACTTATATATTAATTATTTTTATAATTAATAATAGTAATAATAATGAGAAGAATAATAATACAAAATAAAGTTATAATTTATTTGCCTTTAGTAAATGTTTTGATGTTTATGATTGATTGATGCATATGAGCATCACGAGCCATTTAATCTATATGGCTGACCTAGCATTATCTTTATTACGCAAGATGACCTCCTCCTTTATAACATCCGAGCTTGAGAAAAATGTGGAAGTTTTGGCCCGAGTTAGAAGAAATCTTAGGAAACATTTTGGATTCTATGTTGTATAACGTTTTCCTATATATATGATATACCTAGTCACACCTATACATTTAATAACGTAAAGATTAACTTCAGTCAAGAGAATATTGTAGGGAATATATAAAATTAATAATTATTTTACAATAGATGACTTCAACTCAATATCATAAGTGAATATTCCACTTTTTATGTTTAATTATTATTATTTTTTTAATATGTATATTTTTTATAATAATAAAATATTTTTTAATAAGTTTACATTGTAGCTCATAATTTAATTTTTAAAATAATTGACTTCATATTTTATCAATTTTTTTTTTGTAAACTCGGCAGAACTACATCATCATCATTGCCAATATATCACTGTGATCGAGCAAGGAATTGAATTGTTCACTTCACATCAAGGAGTGTCTTAATAAAGCACCCGATAACCATCTATCCAACACCCGGTGGAACATATTTTATCATTATTAAAATAATTAAAATATTTTAAAAATATATATATAATAATTAATATATTAAGAATAATATTTATATATTCAATATACTATGTATCATGTTTATAGCGAATAATAATAATTTTAAAATATTAATTTAAAGATGTGTTAACGGTCCTCATCACATTTAAACATTATCTTACATCGCTAGAAACCTAGCAATATTTAACTAATTTTATGATGTACTAATGTTGTTTATATTTGGCTTTCTTTCATAAGCTTTAATTAATTTTATGAATGTTACTTTTATTTTATATTTTGGTTTCTTTTGTCTAGGTGAACGAGATAAGACTACGGTCAAACTTTGGGATTTCTCATAAGAGGTGGGCATACCATGTTAGGACTGTAGCAATCAATTATATTTTGGCTATCCATTAGTTGATTTTTGACCAACATATTTTATAATTCTTGATTTGAGGCTTCTAAGATCTTCATTTGTGTAGTGATATTTTCCAGAGTCATAGCATTCATGATTTTATTGTATGGAAGTTTTGAACCAACCTCTGTTCATCATCAGGATCAAATGTGTGAAAAGTCAATAAATAATGGAGCAATAAATAGAGGATATGGTTGGGATGATAATGAATGGAGCTGTCAGGTTTTCTAATGTTCAGAAATAAATTTGGTTTACTTAATTAAGTATTAATTTATTTGATATTTGTATGTTTATATTTTCATGATGTTTATTATTTTTACTAATTACTTGATAGGGAAACTAAAGTTTATATAAAATTAAAATTATTTGAACGTAATTTTAATAAAATCTTCATATTATTTTTTTTCTAGGGTTCTTGATTAATGTTATTAATTCAACTATTATAATGTTATTTATTCAAACATTATATGATGTGATAATTATGATTCTATAATATTTCAAATATTATAATGTTTAACTAAAAGTTTGAGTATTAATTAATTTGTTGAATTATTGATGTTAAATTTATTTAGTTTTAACATTAATGTTTTAAATGTTGCAACATAATTAAAACATCTAAATTTTATTGCTGAGGAAGTTCCTAGGTTTTGATGTTAGATTAATATTATATATCGATCGATAAAGGTTTAAGGGTTTCTCGTTATTAATTAATAATGTTTATTAATTAATTTGGTTTTATATATATTATTAATTGAATGTTAATTATATTTCTTTTTATTAATTAATAATCTTGAGATAAATTGTTTAAGGAAGTTCCTAGATTTAGATGTTAGATTAGTATTAAATGTTGATTTATAAAGGTTACTGGTTTTTTGTTTAGTACTTGATTCGGTTAATCAAGGTTTGAATAAAGTAATTAAAATATTAATTTAATGATTTTAGGGATAGGTGAACCATCAAGAGATAAAGGGGCTGGGAGTACCTCAGGGATAGTAGAATCCCGAGTTAGTGTAGGAATCCAATTGTCACTAATTTTCCAACTGTCATCACGGTTGAGATTATTGGGGTGTTTTGCTATTTCAATAGCTTCTCTAAATTTTCTATGGTGATAATGATCGATTTTGGCCAAAACACTGGAGTTTTTGATACAAATGTGATGATTGGTTTTACTAGAGTGCTCGGCCAAAGCTAAGGTTTTGGAGTGGTTATGTTTGATGTTAGCGGCATGCTCTTGAATCCTAGTTAATATAGAACTATGAGTCTCACCAATGTAGGATTTTCCACATGAACATGTAACCAAATAAACCCCTTTGTGGTGCCTAGGATCAATGGGATCTTTTACAACTTTAAGACATTTTCTAATTGTATTCAAGGGTTTGAAAGTGGTTTTTATATTATTCTTTTTTAAAATGTGTGAAATTTTTTCTGTGGTGCCTAGAATGTAGGGAAGGTGAACCTTGCATGCACAGTGATCAAATGGTTGTTTCTTTTTAGGATTCTCCACTTTTTTTAAATCTTTGATTCCGTGGTGTCTTCTATATCAATTAATTTCAAAAACATCTAAGAGGTGGTTCTTCTCTTGATCAAAATGATCATGATCTGAAATACAAACCGCCTTGGTAGCTAAAGTGTTGAGCACCCTCAGTTTCTGAGTAGGATGATGGTAAGAGTTGTCATGCACATAGTGTTCTACGTGGGCTTTCTTGCGATAGACTTGGTGAGATATTGAGCCATCTTGGTTTCTCTTGATTAGGATGTCAAGAAATGGAAGATAGCCATTCTCTTATAAATCCATTGTAAACTTGATATAATTTGATTGACTATTAAGGTGCTCTAGGAATTTGTCTAGGTTTTCTTTTCCATGAGGCCAAATGACGTAAGTGTCATTGACATATCTTTTCTAAAGCTTAGGTTTTAAAGGGGAAGACTAAGTGGATTTGGCTTCAAAATGTTCCATGAAAAAATTGGCAATGATGGGAGATAGAGGTCATCCCATGGCCACACCACAAGTCTGTTCGTATATATCATCCCTGAAGCTGAAAAAGGTGGATTTCAGACAAATTTCTACTAATTTAACTGTGTCAGGATCAATGATTTTGTGGACTACTTCCATTGCTTCATCTATAAGAATATTAGTATATAGCACCTTTACATGAAAAGTTACCAAGATGTCATTTTGGTCTAGTTTTATGTGTTTTATCTCATTAATGAAGTGATTGGAGTCCTTGACAAAGGAACTAGTGTTTCCTACCATAGGTTTAAGCTTCCTAGAATGATCTTTCGCGAGATGGTAAGTGGGACCTCCAATTGTACTGACTATGGGTCTAATGGGGATACCTTCCTTGTGAATTTTAGGGGCTCAATAGATCCTAGGGGTGTACAGATTGGTTTCAATATGATTCTTGATATTGTGTTCATTGCTCATTTTTATTAAGTTATTAACGTTTTTGGAGATCTTTCGTATGGGATTCTTTTTTAATTTAATCTAATAGCCACTATTGGTTAAGTGGTCTGTCATTTTCTCATTGTAATATTTTGTGTTAATTGTAACCGTGGCACTAACTTTTTATGCTTTTAAGACTACAATGTTAGGGTTTTGGTTTAGGCTTTTGAGAGAAAGGTATTCTTGTTTGGAGATGTTACTTCTAGGAGGTTTAGTTTTTCTAAGGATGATGGAAAAATCCTGTCTAATGGTCTCTTTGATATTGTCAAGTAAATTCTTAATCGCATACTCAATGTTGCATGAAATGTCTTCTTTGGGGATGGTGCTTAGGGAAATAGCAAAATTCAAGCCTCTTTGAAGTAGACCAAAAGTGACTTGCTCAATCTGGGTATTAGAGAGATTCATGATACTTACCTTCGCAGCATTGGATGTCACAGTCTCACTTCTTGTTTCGATTTCTTGAGTTGTGGATTTAGTGTTATTGGGGCTATTGTTCCCGATGTTCAACATTGGATCAGTGGTTGTTTCATCTTTTTCAATCCCTTTGATTTCTATTTCAGTGGATGTGAGCCTACTGCCATTGGTCTCATCGCACTTCATAGCAGTCCCTGTGGTGTTGTACAATTGTGATGTTGATCCTTGTGAAGTAGGATGCTTTACCCCAAGAAATGTTATGTGTCTCTCGTTAGCTATTTGGCCTGCATTTTCATTCACAAGTTCCAACTTCGTTGTTTCAAGCTCATCACTTGTTGTTTTGATTCCAATTTCTGTTGTAATTTTAACATCATTTTCAGTGGTTTTGTCATAGGTATATGCAATTCCATTTTTCTCACTGTTCAGAAACATTGGTAATCGAATGTGTGGTAGATCTGTTTCATTTTCCATAATCACATTGTCCACAACATTTAAGATTAATTTCTGTGTTGCATATTTCTCCATCTCACCTGCGTCAGTCAAGACAATTGTTTTAAGCTCAATATTTGTTGTATTCATAATGTTTTTGTGAGTGTTCCCATCACACGTAGAACCGTTCTTCATAACATAGTTGCTGAAATTTGTTCCATCCTCCATATTCACGCTGTCCAATTTTTGTTTTGCAGATTGTTACTTCCGAGGACAACCTGTGTTAGTCAAAATGGTTGCAGAAACGTTTCTAAGGGAGGCATTATGACCTATATTTTGATTCACAGAATCCCCAAATGATGAAGCTAAACTGTTCTTTTTAGGAATATTTTATTGCGTTATAAGCGAATTAAGAAAGGTTATCTATGTAGGTTTAATTCGGGATAGAGTTTGAGGTTTGTTATATGTTGTCCTAGAAATGCTAGATTTCTTTCCGAATTTTTCAAATTTTAGGTTTAGCTTGATGTTTTCAGGTTCTTCAATTTCAAGAGATTTCAGAGTTGTGCTTGATGTAGGCAAATGGAGGAATAACAGGGGCGTCTCTGCGGCATTTGAGAAATGTAAGGTCTGACTTAAATTCATTGCAATTTGTACCCTGGAATATTCCAATGCACGAATTTCCTGTGATTTCTCCCTTCCGTATAGGTTGAAAATTGTGGATTTGAGGCTTCTGCAATCTTCATTTTGTGTAGTGATATTTTCTAGAGTCATCGCGTTCATGATTTTATTGTGTCGAGTTTTAAAACCAACCTCTCTGGTTCATCATCAAGATTAATACATATAAAACAAACATTGACAAAATGGATCCTGCAGTAAATTTGTATGAAGTTTTAATGAGCACTTAATACTTGATTTTAATTAGAGTACTGCACTTACATGGTTTTGTATCACTTATTAGAAATAATAGTTAGCAATGTATATCTGGTGTTTCACAATTAATTTGCAGATGACCCCCAATGGTGTAGCTGTCCATGATCAGACCTTCGTTAACAGGATCTTGTACACTGGTACATGTAGCATACTTGTGTCCAAGCTTGCTGCATGCGTCCGCCAGATGGTGGTGATCCTTTATGACACCTGGACCACTTTACATCCATTGATCTTTGCTATGCAATCTGATGGTGGGGAGGGTTTAGGGTTTAACCGTCTAACCAACTTGCCATATCCGGCACACTGTAGTGTCATTTGTTTTTGTCGGCCTTTGGTGTCTTGCTGCTCTGCAATGAAATTGGTCTGCGGTGGTTTCATGTTGGCTCATGACCCTTTCAGTTGTTTTCCATGGATTTTATGGTTAGTCGTGCAAAGGAAGGTACCCCCAACAACTTGACCCTATGCCATTTCGATTTTATGTGCTATCTGAGCTTGTTTTCCGCTTTGAACCTCCGTCTAGCATAGATTTTAAGTGATTGCCTCCACCGTCCACGGGTGGCTAGATGGTTTTAGAGTTCTACTGGAAGCATCTAGATCTGAAATCAATTTCTAGAAGGTAAACATGTAGGTCTTAAATTTCATAAGCTTTACAGATTTCTTCTCACAATTGTTCATGGATTTCTGACTCTAAATTTGGCTAGTGATAACATTTTTTGTGATGCAGGCGGGCCGCCCATTGCTAGAATCCTCCAGTCTCAGGTAAGGTGGCCACACTCTCAACATCATTGTGTTTTTCTTACTTAGTAGGTTTGCATGCATACTGAACTCTTTGGTTGCTCGCATTTTTGTGTAGGTATTCTACTATAGTTGTCTATTTAATTGTGTGGTTAAGACATCGTCTTTTGTGGGTTTAGGAGCTTATGTTCTTCGTGGTTGTTTCGAGGTTGGAAAACTCACCTTTGGTTCATGAATGTTTAACTACTTTGTGTTAACCTAATGTATATGTATACTAACAATGTTGACACATGAGACTGTGTACTTTTCTATTCTAGTAAATAGCACAGGCATATGAATTAAATCATTGGTAAATGTGAGTAAGCATTAAAATACTTATTTCATGTTACATATTACATTACTAAAATTGAAAAATATCATAAAATATAACTAAATTATAGTTTTATTTTATATTATTTTTATTAATAAACGTAAAAAATAATTAATATATAAGTCAAACTTGATGATGATGATGATGATAGTGGTTACCGTCCACTGAGACCAAATTGGTCTATCAGACATATAATTTTCTTAGTTTTTAATTGTTTGGCTCCTCATCTTTCTTGGTGAGATTGGTGTTGTAGCTTTCTTTTTTTTTCTCTATGGTCTTTGAACTTCCTTTATGTTGCATCCCCTTCATCTCTTCTGGTTCTTGGGACATTGGTGTCTTAGCTTCGTGATGTATTGTGTTTTTCCTTTCGAAGATAGTTGGAGAAGAAGTTTGGTCTAAGAGATCTGCTTTACTGTTAGATGAAGATTTGTTTTGTGTGGTATTCGAATCCTCATAACTGTTGATGCTTGAGGGGTTGTCAAGTTCACTTTTTTGTTATTGTGCGGGGCTTTCTCCATGTTTGTCTTGAGGGTTTTTTCTTTCTTGCCCGATTTCTTATGATTCAGAGTTTTATGTAGAGTATTCTTCTTTGATGATAGTGTAGTGTTCTTTTTGCGCTCCTTCCCACCATGTCGATCTGTGGTGGTTTTTTCTAGCAGAATTTTTTTGGGAGGCTTTTGGGCAATTTTTGGCTAGATGGCCTCTCTCAAAGCAGGATCGACATCGAAAGAGGACACTTTCATAATCGATTTTTTGGTTCCACACATAGTCTTTACTTGTTAGGTTTATTTCCACTTGGAATCTGGCGCTGAAGTCCATTTCCACACAAATGTGTGCATAGGTGGTTCTGGCATATTCCTCTGTTTCTCGGCACTTGTAGTAAAATTTTCCAATTGCATTTCCAATGGCTTTTAGCAAGGAGAGATTCCAGAGATGCAAGGGTAGGGTTGGCAATCTCACCCAAACTAGTTCTAAGGTTATTACTACTGTTGAGGGATCAAATGATGGGTTCCATGGCTTCATGAATAGGCCTGAGTTTTCCCAAAACCAAGGGCCAAAGTCTAGAGTACATTGTCTACTTTCAGGATTTTCAAAATCTACTATAAAGAAACCCCTAGCACAAGGGTAGATATTAATCTCAAGAGAAATGATAGGCTTCCATACCTCGAAGATCCAATTGTGGAGAGTTGTGAGTCGTGGCCAAAAACAATTGAACCGACAGAATAGGGCACTTTCAGAAAATGTCAAAGCCTCATCAAGTGAGGCCTGGACCACCTGGACAGTGGGAGCTCGGGCTTTAATGACAATATGGGTAGGAGCTTGCCCTCCAGAAGGGGACGGAACTCAGCGATTAGATATAGATCTAGCGGCAGAAGATTAGATCTAAAACCTTGTCGTAGAGTTAGATCTAGATCTAGCCACAAAAGATTAGAACCTAGCTGCAGAGAAATAAGGCAGAAGATACTGAATCCACCTTACTCCCATGAAACTGGATAAAACAACAATGGAGCTGTCGCACCCCAACCCCCTCAACTCCCTTCACACATAGGAATTGACAGCGGCAACCAAAACACCAGTCCCGACGATGACGAACCGAAGCATCAGGGCTGTGGCCCTAGAACCGAGATGCAGAGAAAAGCGATCTATGGAAGAGATCTGAGGAAGAGAACTAGAAGAGATCTACACTGTGAACTGGAAGAGATCTGCGGAAGAGATCTGGACTGTGAACAAAATTTAGTTTTGTAACATATATACATTTAAAAAAGAATTTAATAGATTTACCTCACTTAATGTATATATGTTACCAAACTAACTTTGTTACAATATCATGGGCCTAAACCATGGCTTGTCAATACTACATGGTGAAAGAACCAAAACTCTTTTGTATGAAGCTTGTTCGTATGACATTTGTTTAATTAATCAATTTAGTTAAAAGTTAAAAAATCACATAACTACTATGGAGATAAATCTAGAATATCTCATGCACATTAAATCTCTACCATCGACCTAATAATTATTGATAACTAAATTAAAAATTTGGAAGTCTTATTCCAAAATTCTTATCCCATAAGTAGGTAATGTTAGTATCCATACATTCTATGTTAAGTGTCGTCATGGCTTGTTGAGTTGATAACTAGTACAGGAGAGTTTTAATGTCATGTCATGTCCTATAGAGGTTTATAGTTGCTCAAATTAAATAAAAATAAAAATAAAACAAAATCAATCAAACCAACAATTAAAATAAAATATAGGTAGGATTATTATTTTTGGAGTCGTCTAACGAGGCAGAGGAATTGCCGGGATGACCAAAAGTGGTTAGAATCCGGGTAAAAAAAATTCAAAAAATCTTGTAGAGGCATGTTTGAATCATATTTTTGATGGTCAAAATGGATTCACCACCATCAAAAATGTTTAGGACACCTAAACTTTTGACGTTTAACAGTTATATCTTGGATTTACAAAAATCCTTGCTAGATTTTCTCTAAATATGACTACGCGATATAAATATAATAACCTTATAAAAATAGAATAATAATAAGAAAATTGTCCATGGTATTGAGAATCCACTGTATTTAGCCACAAAATTCATATGGAATGTAGCCTATTTCAAAGGAGAAAGTAAACCACGCTCATCCATCTTAACTCTGGATCTCATGTCAAATTTCTATAAACGAAAATGGTCCATGGCATTGAGAATCCATTGTATTGACCCATGGTATTCATGTGGAATGTAGCCTATTTAAAGAGAGAAATTAAACCACTCTCATCCATCCTAGCTTTGGATCTCTCAAATGCAAATGCAGAGCCATATCAAATTTCTTTTCACTCCAGAAGAGCTTTGCATGTCGAAAGATTTGATAGCTCTCGGGGTTTGCTAAATCAAGAGTTAAGATAGATTTGATAGCTCTTGGAAATGATAAATCAAGAATTAAGATAGATCTAGGCTCGTTATTCAACATAAACCACTTCCTTCCTATTATGGCATTAATGATTTTGTTTAATATTTTACATTATATTATAAAAACAAATGTTACTGTAACTATGGTTGTAATAGAACATTTAATAAATCCTTCCTTTAAAAATTGGTACCAATAATTCTCCAACAATAAATGTCATATGTTTATTTCAACATAGTATATTTCAACAAACTGTTTTCTTTTGTTGAGAGTACCATTAACATGAATTTTTTTTGTAAACTTCTTAAAAAAAAATAATCTTATTACATTTTACTTTATTGCTTTATTGATGTAATAATACTTTATTGTAAGCCATAGATTTATACTTTTGTTGAACCATTTGATGCACTTTCTATGCATTTCCATAATAAATCATTATTTTTTGTTATTTACTTTTACCATTAATGAAAAGTGGATGCATACAAGTCCATATTTACTTGTTACATAAAATATGCCACTCGAGTCATACTATACTTCCCACATGGAAATGGTTACTAAAGGTATTATTCTTAAAAAATCCATCTGAAAACATATTGATCCATCCTTTCCAAAGGCCTTCAACCTTTACATAGTTATAGTAGTGTGAATAGTATAAATTTCAGTAAAAATAAAATAATTTTTAATTTGGGAGGAAAATTTGCTAAAAGGAAATTTGTTTAAGTAAAATTTGATGAAAATATTAATGAAGTAAAATTTGATCCATCCATTCCAAACGCCTTCAACCTTTACATAGTTATAGTCGTGTGAATAGTATAAATTTCAGTAAAAATAAAATAAATTTTAATTTGGGAGAAAATTTGTTAAAAGGAAATTTGTTTAAGTAAAATTTGATGAAAATATTAATGAAGTAAAGTTTCAAAATATAAAGATGGTAAGGAATTTTAAACATCTTGCTACTTCAATTTTTTAATAAATATTATTAAAAGTTTTAATTAATTAATTAAATTATAAATTTTGATTATTAAAATTATAGTTTTTTATATAAATATTTAACATTTTCAATTATTTAATATAATATTAAATATAAATATTTATCATTTTAATATTTTGTCAACTAAAATTTTAATAAAATAATAAAAAATAAATTTCTTTACAGTATTTTTAAAAATTAATTTAGATCTATCTTATTTTTAGATTTACCATATACTAAAAATAATAAATCTATTTTTATTTTAAAAAAAAATTACACCTCAAGAGATTTTATCTCTTTAGATGTTTGGTAGATTCTAAATTAAAATAAATTTAAGTTGGTTATATTATTAAAATAAAATATCTCATAAATGATGGAAATGATGAAATTATTTAAATGTGTCAAAATCATGTGTGCCATTAAAAGAAATGGGAGGGTGCCCAAAAGGTGGGTAGAGATATCTAACTCAAATCGAAAATGCTAGCAAACACTGCCTCACCATATGCGCGAGTGGCAAGTAAGTGAAGTTGCAGACTTCCTTTTTTGGGCTCTCTGATTTCGGCAACCACTAAAGATCCCCGACTAGTGGCTACGTAGAGCAAGAAACCACTAGTACCATGAAAGTTGCCATACTTGTGCGATCATAAAATTGCGAGGTACATAGAAAGGAAAATTGTCCAAGATGGTAGACTATAACATTGGTGGAATGCAACCACTAAACATAAAGTAGAATTGCAAAGGGAAAAAACATAACGTAGAATTGCAAAGGAAAAGACCGCAAGTACAAATTTGGATTTGGACGAGTACCCAACATGGCCCTAGGAAATGGATTAAGAGTCTCTAGGAGTGTTTTGTATCTGCACCTTCAATTTCATCCTGAACATTTAGCAGTTGGTTTAGTGGAACCAACCATAAATCACATGAGTACACACCGAAAATGCATATATGGATTGGTGGTTAATCAGATGCAATCAGCTAAAGCCAATGTGGCAATAAATCATCTAATGATTTTTCCAGAAGAGGGTCAAAAAGTGGAAGTATAATAAAAATTATGTTTACATCAATGCCATTTCCATTAACTCGATTATGGAGTAGCTAGCCTGCATCTTCCATCAATCTAAGTCAAGAATGTGTTACAGCTGCACCCTCCATCTTACCCTACAAATTTCAGCCTTAAGTGCCTTTGTGTATCTTGATATCAAAATATATTTGAGGAGAAACCATAAAACAAAATGAAGAGAAAGATAAACTATGAAACCAAATAGTGTTGTACAATTATAATTTTTAAATGATCAAATATATTATATTCCAAAATAGTGAACAATGAAGAATATTTAAAACAAAATAAAGGGAAAGATAAACTATGAAACCAAATAGTGTTGTACAATTATAATTTTTAAATGATCGAATATATTTTATTTCAAAACAGTGAATAATGAAGGATATTTATTGAGGTTAAATTTAAGGCATTATTTACTTTTGAAACAAAATAGAATATATTTTTTAAAATACTGAATAATGAAAAATATTTATTAAGATTAAATTTAACCAATTGCCTATTTATGAAACAAAATAGAATATATTTTCCAAAATAGTGAACCATGAAACACATTTAGTAAGGCTATGCGAGCTCCAGGCAAAGGAAAATGGTGTACTAGGGTTTCTGACAAACCCTTACGGGGCACAGAGACAGAGCAAGTAGTCTCACAGGACCACGCAGTACTGCTGCCAGTGCAGGTTGGGCGGATCTGGTAGCCACAACCAATGAACATCCCGATGGGGGAGGCAACGGAGCCTCCCCCATAGGCTGCAACAATGAAGACTGGCCACTTGAAGGCAGAAATGAGAAGATTTCAACTGAGAGTGCAGAGTAGCCAGCAGTACAGCCTGTGCAGTAGTAGGAGAAGAACAAACAAGCAGATCTGGACAAGGAAACAGGAAATAACCTTGCAGCATCTGAGCAACCAAAGAAAGCATCATCGTCCACCTGCAAACCCATTGCAATAGTACGACCCAATATTGAGTTACCCAGTCATAGAATGAATGCACAAATACAATACATGAAAGACCATGCACTAATAGGTAAATTTATAGGCTACTGGCCCACCGAAAAAGCTTTGCATGGATGGATAACTTCAAATTCGAAGCCCAAGGGACATTTTACCCTACAGCTAGGCCCCAAAGGCTTCTTCATAGCCATCTTCAACTATATTGAAGACATAAATCATGTCCTAGATGGAGGACCCTATTTCTTTAACACAGCAGGTCTATTTACGAGATTGGATAGAAAGATTCAATCGAGACAAAGAAGACTTCAGCTGGGCACCAGTTTGGATCCTTATGTACTCCTTACCTCTGGAATACTGGGATGAAGAATCACTTAAAGCTATTGGTAATGGGTTAGGAGAATCCATAAGGACTGCAGAGGAAACGAAGCTTCGTTGGTACACCTCATATGCTCGTATCTGCGTTTACATGAAACTTGGCAAGGTGTTCACAGACTCGGTAGGTCTCCTTCACGATGACTTTGAATGGATTCAACCCATAGACTATGAACATGTACCTTTCAGATGCAAGAGATTCCATGCCCATGGACATCTATTCTATGACTATCCTTTAAATGCCCCTCCTAAATCTATAGACAATGGGGGAAAATCTAATCTGGAAGGGTTCACCAAAGTTGCCAGTAGAAAGAAGCATAATAAAAAACCTCCTATAGCACCAAAAAATGTAATACCATCCTCCGATGTGCCATCCTCAAGCATTAACTTTAACATTTTGTCAAACCTAGATATGCCTAAATTAGATCCCTCCATGATAGCAAAGACAACCTCTACACCATCCACTAAACTTTTTGTTGTACCTATCCATAATGGAGCCAGTCAACCATCGATAGCTATCAACTCTGATCTGCAACCAACAACCTTGCAACCCATTCCCATCCATGATCACCACAAAGCCCTTTGGTCCGCAAAAGAAATGGACATTGATAATTTGTTGACATACCCTCTCAAGTCAACACACCACATAGAGGAGAGCAATGAACAAAGTTTAATGGAAGAAGAACCTAAAAGCTTTGATCTCGGGGACCTAGACATTTTCAATCTAGAACAAGCATGCAAGAGGAAAGATTTTGACACAATACTAGACAGGAAACTTGAAAATTTGGAAGTAGTAATCTCAAGAGTGCATCAGCGCAGCACACTAGGCATACAACAAGGAGGTAAATGGGATGGGAAACACTTCACCAAAGATGGGAAAAAAAGAGGCCGAAATAAGGATCTACAACACACTATCCTCATTGGGGAAATGCTAGTGCAGTCCGGAAGGTGCTCCAAGTTTACTAAATACTACCGTTCCTTACCTACTAGTCAACCATGAAGCTCATCTCATGGAATGTTCAAGGACTTAATGGTCTTGGGAAATACAGGATGATAAAGAACATGATTCAGCAAGAACAACCACATATTGTATTTATGTAGGAAACAAAATGTAATACTAGCACATTAACTTCCATCTTATCCAAAGCCTCGGCGGGATGCCAAACTGTTACAGTAGATGCAACAGGAGCTTCGGGGGGGCTTGCTATAGCCTGGAATATGCAACACGTCTCCCTTACAGATTTCTATGCTTCACACCATTTTATCCAAGCAACTTTCCACCTCATTGGAACCAACATACATGGCCACTTGACCAATGTATACTTCCCCCAAGATACAATGCAAAATAATGCGCTACTAAAAATGCAGGAAATTCTCAATTCTACAAGAACTCATCCACTCTGGATCATAGGAGGTGACTTCAACATGATCACTCGGCTGGAGGAAAACTAGGAGGTAGAAGGAAGCTGGACAGTGAAAGTAGCAGCTTCAAAGAATACATTCAAAACAACTGGCTAATTGATTTACCATTTGATAATGGTACTTTCACATGGAACAATAAAAGGACGGGCTCTCAACAAATCTCATCCAATTTGGATAGATATCTTATCTCAGATAACTATATACATTTAGGTAGTGATATCTGCGCCTCAATACTCCTCATTGCCGGCTCAGATCACTGGCCTATTTGCATGGAATGGAAGAATCCTAGAAATTCAAATAGGAAATCATTTAAATTTGAGGCTTTTTGGCTTAGTCACCCTGAGTTCAAAAATATGGTCAAATCAATGTGGGAGAGCTTCATTCCCAATGGTGGCTCAACAATGTATAAATTCTAGCAGATATTGAAGCATATCAAAAGGCAAATCAAGACCTGGAATTACACTACATTCGGCAATATATTTCAAGATCAAAAAGACCTCGAGAAAAGTATGAGAGAGCTACAATAGAAGATCATCACAGGAGGCAGAATAGAGGAACTAGCAAGTCAAGAACAAGCTCTTCTAACACAACTGGAAGAAAGAAGGAAACAAGAGGAAATGCTCTGGAAACAAAAGTCAAGAATCAGATGGCTAAAAGAAGGAGAAAGAAAAACAAATTCTTTTATTGCACAACTATCCAAAGAAGAATGAATAATACCATCTCGCATATTCAAAATCCACAGGGAGACAAAATGGAGAAACAAGAAGATATTGAGGAAGAGCTCACTAATCACTTCCAAATAGTACACCAAGAGCTGCCTACAGATAGACAGCCTACAATAAATGAAATACTTCAACATATTCCCAGAATTATAACAGAGGAGCACAATCAACTTTTGCTACAACTGGTTACCCTAACGGAAGTAGAATAGGCTTCAAATCAATTGAAAGCTGGGAAAGCTCCAGGACCTGATGGTTTTACCTCTAACTTCTACCATCACTTCTGGGATTTAATCAAAGAAGAGGTATGGAATGTGGTAGAAGAATCATGAGCTATGCATTGGCTTCTTCCATCTCTCAATGCGACATTCATCGCTCTCATCCCCAAAGAAGATCAGCCAAGTACTCCGGAGAAGTTCAGGCCCATTTCGCTATGCAATGTCATATACAAAATCATTTCAAAAGTCATTGACAATCGCCTCAAACCACTCCTTCCTCTTCTCATTTCACCAGAACAATCTGGCTATGTTGAAGGATGTCAAATCTTGGATAGCATCATTTTGACTCATGAAATCATCCATTCCTTAAAGAGAAACAAACAGGGTGGTATGCTTCTGAAAATCGATCTTTCTAAAGCCTTTGACAAACTTAGCTGGTCCTATATTAAAAATATGCTGACTGCCTTTGGATTTAGTCCGACCTGGGTTAGATGGCTTATGAACCTCATAACCTCCCCCTTCTGCTCCATCCTAGCTAATGGAATCCCCTCCAAACCCTACTCCCCATCTAGAGGTATCCGTCAACGTGACCCATTATCCCCATTCCTCTTTATTATTATGGCAGAAGGTATGGGTCGCCTCATAAAGTAGGCTATTCAATCTCATGACCTTAGAGGCATCTCTGGTCATGGAACCTCTGCGATAACACATCAAAAGTTTGTTAATGACAATATGCTATTTGGACACCCTTCTGTCAAAGAAGCCCGCACCTACAAAGCTTTTCTAGAAACCTTTTCAAAAGCCTCCAGAACCACTATAAACATTGCCAAATATCAAATATTCTTTTTCCACACTCCTATAGCCACTCAAAGAATAATCACCAGAATAATTGGATTCTCTCAATCTAAAATTCCATCTCATTATTTGGGCGCTCCACTGATAGACTCATCCTTAAAGCATACATCCTCGCAACAACTCATTGAGAAAATTGAAAGTTTCCTATCGTCATGGACCTATAGAACTCTCAACATGGCAAGCAAGCTCATCTTGATCAAGGTAGTTTTACAATCCATGCCTCTCTATCTTTTCTCTGTTCTTGCAGCTCCAAAATGGGTGCTCAAAAAAATCAAAACTTTGTATTGCAACTTTTTATGGAGCTCCACAGGGCAAAATCGAAAATGGTCATTAGTAAAATGGGACACAGTTTGCACACGAAAAAAGCAGGGTGGTCTAGGATTACGAGACCCGCAACACAAAAACACATTAATGGGAGCATGAATATGGTGGAAATGGGTTTCAAGCCCACAGAAGTCATGGGCACAAATTTGGATGACAAAATATGTGAACAATCGTCCCCAGGAAGAGCTGATAAGAGTCACTACCACGGACACAGGATCTCTAATATGGAATGCATCAAAACAACACGGAGATCTCATACGAAAGCACAGCTTTGGGGAGAACTGCATGTTTTTGGATGGATTCTTGACAACAGAGACCAAAAATTGTAGAATTCCTACCCTTCACAAATCATAATGGCAACAACATCAACCAGACTGACCATGTAGCACAATTTTGGACTCAAAGTACCAATCAAGACTTCAGGCAATGGAAACCTACTACACAGATAATACAGCAAGAAATTGAAGCCTATAACTCGGAGCTACACAAAGAACTCACCAATGGGAGAATCAGATGTCACACTAGAAAAGATGTTCTGAGATGGGGATATACTCCTAGAGGAACATACATAACAAAAGAAGTCTACTAGATGACGCTCCAAACAAAGGAACCAATTGATCCTGTTTGGAATTGCATATGGACTATAGGGATATGGCCAAAAATATCTACTTTCACTTGGCTGCTCTATCATCAAAGAATTCTCACTTGGGACAACTTAATTAAAAGAGGATTCTAGGGACCCTCCTACTATCCTAATTGTCAAAATCATGAAGAAATTATTCACCTCATGGACTCCTACCACATGGCTAACCAATTATGGGAAAAACTTACTTTCAGATGTCAGCGACCCTGCAGAACTTTAGGGAATATAAAAGGCACCATTCGCAACTGGACTCCAAAGCCATATAATAGCAAAATTCTAAATAAGCTATGGACAATTCTGTCGGGGTTCCTTTTCTGGACAATTTGGAAGGAAAGAAACAAAAGAATTTTCAAAAACCAAAGAACTACTTTAGAGATCATCCAGACCAATTTATGTTAGAGTATTCAAGAAACTCTAGCTCTCCAACAGTGGAGCGCTGAGGATTTTCCCACCCAGGCACAAGAACAGAGCATATGGGCCAACTTGAAATTAAAGCTCCCGTAGGCACAAATTGATCCCAACAGAGTCTGCACTATCACCAAGCAGCCCTCACATTGGAATCCTCCCCCAAAAAATGTGATAAAGCTAAATTTTGATGGGGCCTCAAAGGGCAACCCAGGTAAAGTAGGACATGGTGGTATCTTCAGAGATCATGAAGGCCGACCTTTGCTAATATACTTCAGCTCAATTGGATGGGACACGAATAACTCCCTGGAAATGGAAGGATTGTGGCAAGGTATGAACTTAGCACACCAACATAATTTTCATCCCATCATAATAGAGGGGGACTCCCAAATTCCGATAAATATGGTTACCCAAATACAACTAGGAATCACATCTTCGCGAGTTGCTACCAGCTGGAGACTGGTGGCCAGGCTTGAACTAATAGAACAATGGATGAAACATAGATGAGCTACCACATTTATTCATGTCAAAAGGGACAACAACAAGGTGGCTGATCTCTTGGCAAATATAGGAGTTGAACATGATCAAGTCCTACATTTTGGCACAATCAACATTTTACATGACCAATCTCAATTGCAAGCTTGCACTGACCTGGTGCACAAGGACGCACATCTCCTGGATGCGGGTGATAAATGAGGAAAGTGAGGTGGCAATAGACTGGGATGGCATATGGTGTGACCACATGGCCTTCCTTAGATTGGCACAGTGGTCCAAAATTGGCATTCACTACAGCCATAAATGCACTTTATGCGGGCGCCATCTCCAACCTGTTAACCGTCACCAACCTCGGCTCTATGCAAACATGAATCCTTGGGAGAATTTCACCTCTGCATCTATCCATCAACCTCTGCGAGTGCAATGCCTCTGCCCTCAAGTAGCGGCGGCACCCAGCTCCTGCACAACCACTAGGAGACGTTGCCACCTCCTTTGCTGCATTGATTTCGGCCCTCACATTCACTTTACCTAGAGTCTCGATTGCCATCTTATCTTCTCTTCAGCCCCGGTAGTTACTCCATCCGCTGAGCGATCCGCCAGTTCAATTGTGTCTCTGCACCACATTGGGCCTAATTCCAGAAGGAATTCTCATACTCCTACAGACAGCATGCCAAGAATGCGACACCGTATGCGCAGCCGCAAGGGTGGAAGCCGAGGGAGCCTGAGTCACCCCCAACGTTCTCCTGCTTCAGACACCACTTCCTCCCTGGTAGAGCAGGCCCCCGGGCATTACCCAAATAGTCGCAGTGGAAGAGGACGCCTCCACTCGGTGCCCCCTGCCTTGCCTCCTAGCAGCTTCCCATCCATTTCTACTTCATCCCCCAGAGGCACTCCACCCCTTCCTCAAATGCAATCCCAGACTACCCAATTCACCTTCTACTCCACCCTAAACAGGCCCATCATCACGGCAACTATATCCATTCTCTTTCACGAGGCAGAGCAGATCATTGAGGAATAGGCCACAGAGGTTGGTGGACGCACAACTATAATTGTGGAGCAGGGAACTATGGGTGGTGGTAGCACCAAAGTACTTGGGATACAGGACATTGCAGGTGGTGGGCGCACCACAGATGGTTGCAGCCACACCAAAGCTGAACCAGATATGGCTCAGACGAGTCTCCAAGAGGCAGGGGAGTGGAACAATGAGCAGAAAACGAGATGTGTAGGGAAGGAGGTAATGGACCAGCATGCAGATGAGGTAATGGAACCTTACTATTGTTTCGTCAAGGAAGAACACCCAGCATTACAGGCTGGCAACACGGAGACCATGGCACAAGTAGGTGGCGAAATGGAGGAGTACAGGTGTTTCATGGTGTAGGAATACCCGCCGTCTCCACCTTGTTCCTAGTTTGCCACCTTTCTTGCCGCGTGTTCACCACACAATATCCCATTTGTCTACCACTCAGTTTGCCACGCATCTGCCACACAATCTGCCACTCAGCATGCTACGTGTCTTAGGTTTTTTGGGACTTTGATTTCTAGTTTTTGTTTCAATGGGGTTTCAGGGAAAAAACTTTGGGTTTTCGGCTCTTCAGTTGGTTCTTTATCTCATTATGAAACTGATAACGAATTGGGTGCTTTGCTAGTTTCCCGTGCGTGGACAACAAACTAATTTTTTGAACTCCTTTCTATTATGGACTGGTTTCCCTTCTTGGGCAGTCCAGATGTAGACTTTGCTAGTTTCTGCCATTCCTTAGGCATGGTTAAGTACAGGCTAAGGCCTCAGTGTATGATATCCTTTTCTCAGTAATAGAATTAGCATAACTTAGAAAAAAAAAACATTTATTAAGATTAAATTTAACTAATCTCTTACTTTTGAAACAAAATTAAAACATCTTGTTTCTCAATTTCAATTTTGTACAATAAAGAATAGTCACTGATATTAAATTTAAGCATCTACATAAATTTTATATTTGATATTCTTATTTTTCTTTTGCCAAAATCAAAAATATGAAAAAATAGATTTCAAAAATAATATTTAAAACAAACATTCTGAAAATCCATTAACAAAAGGAATTCCATTAACAATCCATATATCATACTAATATAGTAGCTCTATAAGCCTTACAGCCAAGGACCATCATCAACCCATATCAAGGGAGGGTTGGGACTCACATGGATTAATTTCCAGGATATCCTCATTGTTGTCTAAGATATCATCATTGTTGCTGTGAGGAGCACCCATCTTGGCAGTGTTGGGAGGCTGCTCAAGAAAGGTTGTTGTATGTTGTTTTTGGGAGGCTGCTGTATGCTGTTGCATCAAATTAGTTCCAGTAAGTGGACCTTTAGGGACCCCATTTAATTGAAGAGTTGTTGCAATCATTAGCAGTGGAATTTTGGGACACCATTTAACTCATGAGTTGTAGATGACGGGAAATCGGATAGTCTAGACCCTCATCAGCAACCTGGCAGTAGTTTCCTGCTATCCTATTTCCAGTCAACTACAACCCTTCAGTTAAATGGAGTCCAGAAAGGTCCACTGCTACTTACTAGAACTAATTAGATGGAACAACATACAATAGCCTCCCAACAACAATATACAACAACCTTTCTGGAGAAGCCTTCTAAGGATGGGTGCTGCTAACAATAACAATGATGATATATTGGACAACAATGATGATATGTGGACACAATAACAATGATATGGGTGATGCCGACATTGCTACTAAGGGCAACAATAGTCTCATGAGTCCCATTCTATATGGTGTAAACCCTACAACCATAACCATGATGAAGGGCAGCCCTCTACTGATATGGGCTGATGATGCTCCTTGGCTTTGGGCTATTATATTGGTATGCTATATGGATTGTTAATGGATTTTCATAATGTTTGTTTCAAATACTACTTCTTGAAATGTAGTTTTTCATATTTTTGATTTTGGAAAAAAATATAATAATAACAAATATAAAATTTATGTAGATGGTTAGATTTATATCCGTAACTATTCTTTATTATACTGAAAATTGAAATTGAGAAATGAAATGTTTTAATTTTGTTTCCAAAGTAAGAAATCTGTTAAATTTAATCTTAATAAATATTTTTCATGATTCACTATTTTGGGAAATATATTCTATTTTATTTCATAAATAAGTAATTGGTTAAATTTAACCTTAATAAATATTCTTAATTATTCACTATTTTAAAAAATATATTCTATTTTGTTTCAAAAGTAAATAATTAATTAAATTTAACCTCAATAATTATTCTTCATTTTTCACAGTTTTGGAATATAATATATTCGATCATTTAAAAACTATAATTGTACAACACCATTTAGTTTCATAGTTTATCTCTCCATTCATTTTGTTTGAATGGTTTCTCGTCAAATATATTTGATATCGGGATAAACAAAGGCACTTAACGCTAAGATTTGTAGGGTAAGATGAAGGGTGGAGCTATAAAACACTCCATAATCGGGTTTGTGAGATGGGGGATCTTGGATACATAGTAGGAGAACCTCTCCACATAGCAGTTTCTGTACATTCTTACGAATCTTTCTAGTTCCTCGATTTTGCATTTCTGGTGTAGGAATTACGGTTTATAAAAAAAAGTTATATGTAAAATCTAAACATAACATTAGATTATTAATAATTCAAATGGTTAAACATGTTTTGCGTTATATGTTTGTTTTAATCATATGATTTAAAACACAATTATTAACGTTTTTCCGTGGAATAGGTATTTGTATTACCTTTTGAACAAGAAATTATATGGAAGTTTGAGAGATTATATGGAAGAAGTGAAGGTTTTGGTTTCATTAATCACTCTCAAAAACTAAAAAAATATCCAAAACTCTCCTCATTTAATAAAAGTTGAAGATAAAATCATATTTCATAATTCCAAACACATGAGACATATACTAATATGAAGGCCTTCAAGGTAGGAAAAAAATACAAAAAGATAGAAAGCAAAAAAATGAAATATATAATAGGTGAGTAATTTAGGTCATTAAGTTGTTGATTAATGGAGCCCCTATATTCAAGGAGATCAAATGTTGGTTATTAGAGAGACAAGCCTTCATAATACTAGACCTAATCCTCTCTTTACCTTATTCTATTACCTCACATTTAAGAAGGGAAAGTAATGAGGTTGAAGAATCGCTTACGAATTGTGTGAATCTTAAGTCCAACCTAGATTTCACCACACTATGGCCCCCTCCTATGGACTTGCAGTACCTTGACCAATTGGAAAACATTTTGTAGAAAGATAAACTCTCCCTAAAGGGAGTGATTTATGAAGGATTAGCAGCTATGGAGCTGGCTTACAACCCTCCCCCCACACATCATTAATGTTGCTAGAGTGTGTCATAGATGCTTCACTAGCACTCGCCCATAGAAGGATCTAGAGAACCCGTTCTATTTGGCTATCATTGGTCTAGTCATAGGGATACACGATTAGGATTTGATTCAGATCACGACCTTCCCACTGAAAAAGATTTTGGACAACCAAAAGTTGGTTTTCTTTTAACCATCAATGAAGTGAGGGTATTACTTCCTCGCTTCCTCAATTTCTATCCATTTGGCACTTCTTGGCTTTGAACCTTTTAGTCCAATCCTGAGGTACTCAACATCCCCTCTGTGCGTAGTTCTTACCTTCCTATCCACAACTGTATCTTCCTGTAATTCATTAAGATATTCAGGCAACATATCATCAATAGAAGGAAATTGACTCTGCTCTTCGGGATTTCCAATTAATGAAGGTTCAAATAGTCTCAAGTTGTCTGCATTAACAACTGAGTAGATGTGCATATAAGCTCATAGATCAAGGCGAAAAGCATTCTCACCAATTTTCTCAAGTATCTTGAAAGGTCCATATCTTATTGGCTTCAGCGTCTTACCTTCACCTTGCATTCTGTCTTTGCTAATATACAACCAGACTTGATCACCAACTTGGAAACTATACTCCATTCAATGCTTGTCACGCCTTCCCTTGTACTTGGCTTGGCTCTTTTCTAGTTGTTCCTGTACTGCCTAGTTAATCTCTTAGATTTGTTCAATGAACTTGGTTGCCTAGTCCACATCACTGTGTCCATCAATTTTTATGTCTTTACCAAAGAGAAAATCCAAGGGAGACCTTGGTGTGAAACCGAAACAGGTCTCAAAAGGAGATCTTTGTGTAGAAGAATGTTTAGCTCGGTTGTAAGCATGCTACACATAACATAAATGTTCATGCCAAAGTTTGGGATGCTTGCTGCAATAGCCTCAAAACAACTGGATCACTGTCCCGTTGACCATTTCTGTTTGGCCATCTGTTTGTGGATGAAAAGTTGTGCTTTTCTTCAGCCTGGTGTCCATCAATTCCCACAAACTTGACCAAAATTTCCCAATAAATCGGGTATCTCGATCATATATAATGGAAGTGGGTAATCCAAAATGAACCCATACATGCTGAAAGAACAACTTTGCAGTTTGTTCAACTGTAATCTATTTGTTACAAGGTATTAGTATACACATTTTGCTGAACCTATCCACAACAACATATAAATAGTCATGACCTTTCCTAGATTTAGGCAGTCCTCCAACAAAGTCCATGGAAACACTTTCCCAAGAATGAGAAGGAACTGGTAGTGGGGTGTACAAGCCTAGTTTTCTATTGCTAGGCTTGCTTTTAGCACACATGGTACACCCTCTTACATATCTAGAAACCATCTCATTCATGTTTGGCCAATAACAAAATCTTTGTAGCTGTGCAACTGTTTTACTTACACCAAAGTGACCTAATATTAGAGAATGTGTGCTTCTCGAATTATCTTTACTCTTTCAGTTTTTGGAATGCATAGCTTCCCAAAATGATACAAGAGTTGGTCCTTAACATGATAATCCAATTCTTCTAATCGTTTTCTTTGATTTAAAGTTGCATATACATCTTTAAAATCTATATCTTGAGCATATTGTTCAATGTAGCTCTCATGCAATACTGAATTATGCTTAAATATAGTAGATGCATTTATAATTGGTTTGGACAACATATCTACAACTTTATTGCATATGCCCTTTTTATATCTGATGGCTAAATAAAATTGTTGTAGAAAACCCATCCATCTATAGTGTCTTGATTACTGCAACTGAGTTTGGGAGTGTAGATATTGAAGTGGTTGATGATCAGTATGTATAACTATCTTTTTGCCCATTAAATAATGTTTCCACGTTTTCACGCTCTGTACTAATGCATACAATTCTTTATCATATGTGGGATAGTTAACTACTACAGAATTAAATGTCTCAGAATGATAACATATGGGTTTTTCACAGTTTTGGAATATAATTATATTCGATCATTTAAAAACTATAATTGTACAACACCATTTAGTTTCATAGTTTATCTTTCCATTCATTTTGTTTTAATGGTTTCTCGGGATAAACAAAAGCACTTAATGCTGAGATTTGCAGGGTAAGATGGAGGGTGGAGCGGTAAAACACTCCATAAGCGAGTTTGTGAGATGGGGGGACATTGGATACACAATAGGAGAACCTCTCCACATAGAAGTTTCTGAACACTCTTATGAATCTTTCCAGTTCCTCAATTTTGCATTTGTGGTGTAGGAATTAGGATTTATGGAAATGGCATCTATGTAAAACTAATTTTTGTTATACTTCCAACAACTGAATTAGGATTTATGGAAATGGCATCGATGTAAACCTATTTTTTGTTATACTTCCAACAACACAAATCTACACTGACGCTTTTTGACCCTCTTCTAGAAAAATGATTAGATGATTTATCACCACTTTGGCTTTAGCTGATTACATCTAACTAACTATCAATGAATATGTGCATTTTCAGTGTGCACTACTAAACACTAAATAATAATCATAATTTCTCTCGCACATATATGTAAAAGAAATAATAAACATATAACCAGCATTTCAATTTTTCATAAACATTTAAAAGTTTTAAGTAAAACATATTAATATTAATATTAATATATTATTAATATATTATTATCACTGCTAAATACTATTAATATTTAACCTTCAAATCCCTCTCACATGTATATATAATATATGTAAGAGAAATAATAAACCTATAATCCACACTTCAATTTTTTATAAGCATTTTATTGTTTTAGGAAAATCTTATAAAAGAAGATATATATGTGTCATATTTTTATTTCATTATTTATTTTTATGATTTTTTTTATTAAATGGTATATTATAAATTTATTTATAATTTTTATATATTAGCAAGATATTTTTTCAATTAATTTATTATTTACTTATAAATCTATTCACTTATAAATTGATTCATAATGCTTCATATTTCAATAAAATTATTTATAAAAAAAAAGTTATATGTAAAATTTAAACATAACTTTAGATTATTAATATTTCTAATGGTTAAACATGTGTTGCTTTATATGTTTGTTTCAATCATATGATGTAAAATACAATTATTAATGTTTTTCCTTGGAATAGGTATTTGTATTACCTTTTGAACAAGAAATTATATGGAAGTTTGAGAGATTATATGGAAGAAGTGAAGGTTTTCGTTTCATTAATCACTCTCCAAAACTAGAAAATATCCAAAAATAACCTCATTTAATAAAAATTGAAGATAAAATCCTATTGCATAATTCAAAACACATGAGACATATACTAATATGAAGGCCTTCAAGGTAGGAAAAAAATACAAAAAAATAGAAAACAAAAAAACCAAATATATAATAGGAGTGAGGAGACTAGGAATAGTTCTCTCAATCTATTGTTGCAAGGTACATCGCCTACTTATTGTTGCATAGTAAATGACCAATAGTAGGGGGCATGCTAAGGAGATTCCTTTTGCACTCCATTGTGTGGTCTAGGCCCATCACATGATGCATGTATTCCATTGAGAGGAGGACATTCTCCCTATTCTAATGGCTATCTAGGAGAATATTTCCAAGTAGGATATTCAAGTGCCATTATAGGTCCAAAATGTGTATATACTAATTAAAACACCAACTTGTGTGCCTTGTATGAGGGATGTGCTCAAGAAAAATTTCCATTATCTCCATGTCCTAGAGAATGTGCCTTTGGTTGTGTAACACAACCCCTACTATCAAGGAACTCTCGAGTCACCACCAATAATGTGAACTGTGGAGTCCCCATCGATAATAGAAAAGGGTATGATACTCGCCCAACAGTTGGGAATGTTAAAGACCCAAGTCACTCGGGACTGTCAAATGGTAATTTAGGTCATTACGTTGTTGATTAATGGAGCCCCTATATTCAAGGAGATCAAATGTCGGTTATTAGAGAGACAAGCCTTCATAATACTAGACCTAATACTCTATTTACCTTGTTCTATTACCTCACATTTAAGAAGGGAAAGTAATGAAGTTGCATAATCACTTATGAATTGGCTGAATCTTAAGTCCAACCTAGATTCCACCACACTATGGCCCCCTCCTATGGACTTGCAAGGCCTTGACCAATTGGAAAACACTTTGTAGAAAGATAAACTCACTAATGGGAGTGATTTATGAAGAACTGGCAGCTATGGAGCATGCTTACAACCCTCCTCCCACACATCATTAATGTTACTAGAGTGTGTCATAGATACTTCACTAGCACTCGCCCATAGAAGGATCTAGAGAACCCGTTCTATTTAGATATCATTGGTCTAGTCATAGTGTGTGTGTTCAAGATTTGGAACATGAAGGAGAAGTATATGGTGTGGGGAATTTCATTAGGTGAGTTAGGTGTCTTTTTGAAAGAGTCATTTGTTGCTCCCTCAATGAACATGAAGATGTTCTGCTATGTCTACAAGAAGAATGAGCTTTACTCAGTTCTAGGAATAACAATAGTAATTGTCATTGTGATCCAAGGGCATGGTATTTGTGAGTGTTCGAATGGAGTGTATCACTCGTAGAGAGGGTCAGAAGTTTGGCTGCAAGGGGTGGGTTTCTAGGGTTGGGTATCTCCAGAATCCCTTCATCATTCTTATATTTCTTTCAACTTGGCCTTCCGAGGTTCTCCTACCAAATATGTCGAGGGGTCTACTCTGGTGTTCTGTGAGGGAATTGGTAGGAGACGGGTCCTTAGCCAAGTGAGTGTTAAAGATGGTGAAAATTCCTCTGTGGTTTTCGCTAGTCGCTCCAAGATCATTTTTCCCCTTCTCTTGGTGTTGAAAGTACATATTTTTGGTTTAATTTTCATTGTTTGTCAATTTTTTCTTTGTGGGGTTCTTACTACGGCAGGTGGAGAGTCTTTGAGTCTCGTTACAACTGTCATTGGGGATAGTGGAACCCCGAGGGCGACGTGTGATTTTTCTTCTTATAACCTTTTGTCCTTGTAGGGTGAGTCTATTGGAGTGCTCGAATATTTTGGATTTACTCTATCTAAGGTGGTGGGTTTTTCTAGCCATCCTTTATGGAGGAGGGTAAAGAGACATAATTATGTAACACTTGTCGAGTCATAATTTTTTTTTTAATACTAAATATAAATTCTGTGAATAATAATGTGTGTAAGTGCATTCATCTAATCCTTTGAACACTAATTCTAGTGCATCAAAGTTGTTAATGAAGGGACACATTGTATATTCTATAACTATTATTGCATTATGTTTCATGCATACCATCAGATTTACATTAACTTACATGAATTCTTTTATTCCTCATGTACATAATCTCCATTACATGCAATTATGGTAGGATAAAGAAGAATATTCATATTTCTCCATTTTTAAGGTCTGAGACACCAAATTGGTGTATGCGGCCCCCTTGTTTGTGGGACAAGGATTGGGCATGTGATATTAATTTTATTAATTAATAAATTTGAGATAAATTGTTTTAGGAAGCTCCTAGATTTAGATGTTAGATTAGTATTAAACGATGATTTATAAAGGTTACTAGTTTTTTTTTAGTACTTGATCCGGTTAATCAAGGTTTGAATATACTAATTAAAATATTAATTTAATGATTTTAGGGATAGGTGAACCATCAAGAGATAAAGGGTCCGAGATTACCTAGGGGACAGTAGAATCTTGAGTTAGTGTAGGAATCCAATTGTCACTAATTTTCCAACCATCATCATGGTTGAGATTCTTGGGGTGTTTTCCTATTTCGATAGCTTCTCTAAATTTTCTATGGTGATAATGATCGATTTTGGCCAAAACACTGGAGTTTTCGATACAAATGTGATGATTTGTTTTACTAGAGTGCTCGTCCAAAGCTAAGGTATTGGAGCAGTTATGTTTGATGTCAGCAGCATGCTCTTGAATCCTAGTTAATATAGAACTACGAGTCTCACAAATGTAGGATTTTCCACATGAACACGTAACCAAATAAATCCCTTTGTGTTGCCTAGGATCAATGGGATCTTTTACAATTTTAAGACATTTGCTAATTGTATTCAAGGGTTTGAAAGTAGTTTTTATATCATTCTTTTTTGAAATGTGTGAAATTTTGTGAGTGGTGCCTAGAATGTAGGGAAGGTGAACCTTGCGTGCACAGTCATCCAATGGTTGTTCCTTTTTATGATTCTCCACTTTTTCGAAATCTTTGATTTTGTGGTGTCTTCTATATCCATTCTTTTCAGAAACATATAAGAGGTGGTTCTTCCCTTGATCAAGATGATCATGATCTGAAATATGAACCGTCGTGGTAGCTAGAGTGAGGAGCACCCCGAGTTTCTGAGTAGGATGATGGTAAGAGTTGTCATGCACATAGTGTTATATGTCGGTTTTCTTACGATAGACCTGGTGAGATATTGAGCCATCTTGGTTTCTCTTGATTAGGATGTAAATAAATGGAAGACAACCATTCTCTTATACTTCCATTGTAAACTTGATATAATTTGATTGACTGTTAAGGTGCTCTAGGAATTTGTCCACATTTTCTTTTCCATGAGGCCAAATGACGTAAGTGTCATCGGCATATCTTTTCTAAAGCTTAGGTTTTAAAGGGGAAGACTCAGTGGATTTCGCTTCAAAATGTTCCATGAACAAATTGGCAATGATGGGGGATAGAGGTGATCCCATGGCCACACCACAAGTATGTTCGTATATATCATCCCTGAAGATGAAAAAGGTGGATTTCAAACAAATTTCTACTAATTTAGCTGTGTCAGGATCAATGATTTTGTGGACTACTTCCATTGCTTCATCTATAGGAATATTAGTATATAGCGCCTTTAGATCAAAAGTTACCAAGATGTCATTTTGGTCTAGTTTTATGTGTTTCATTTCATTAATGAAGTGATTGGAGTCCTTGACAAAGGAGCTAGTGTTTCCTACCACAGGTTTAAGCTTCTTAGCAAGATGTTTCATGAGATGGTACGTGGGACCTCCAATTGTATTGACTATGGGTCTAATGGGGATACCTTCCTTGTGAATTTTAGGGGCTCAATAGATCCTAGGGGTGTACGGATTGGTTTCAATAAGATTCTTGATATTGTGTTCATTGCTCATTTTTATTAAGTTATTAACGTTTTTGGAGATATTCCTTATGGGATTATTTTTTAATTTAATCTAACAGCCACTATTGGTTAAGTGGTCTATCATTTTCTCATTGTAATATTTTGTGTTAATTATAACAGTGGCACCACCTTTGTATGCTTTTAAGGGTACAATGTTAGGGTTTTAGTTTAGGGTTTTGAGAGAAAGGTATTCTTGTTTGGAGATATTGCTTCTGGGAGGTTTAGTTTTTCTGAGGATGGTGGAAAAATCCTGTCTAATGGTCTCTTTGATGTTGTCAGATAAATTCTTTATCCCATACTCAATGTTGCATAAAATGTCTTCATTGGGGATGGTGCGTGGGGAAATAGCAAAATTCAAGCCTCTTTGAAGTAGACCAAAAGTGACTTGCTCAATCTGGGTATTGGACAGATTCATGATACTTACCTTTGCAACATTGGAGGTCACTCTCTCATTTCTTGTTTCAATTTCTTGAGTTGTGGATTTAGTGTTATTGGGGTTATTGTTCCTGATGTTCAACATTGGATCGGTGGTTGTTTCATCTGTTTCAATCCTTTTGATTTCTATTTCAGTGGATGTGAGCCTAGTGCCATTGGTCTCATCGCACTTCATAGTAGTCCCTGTGGTCTTGTTGTCCAATTGTGATGTTGATCCTTGTGACGCAGGATGCTTTACCCCAGCAAATGTTATGTGTCTCTTGTTAGCTATTTGGCCTGCATTTTCATTCACATGTTCCAACTTCGTTGTTTCAAGCTCATCATGTTTTGTTTTGATTCCAATTTTTGTTGTAAGTTTAACATCCTTGTTAGTGGTCTCATCATATGTATCTGCAGTTCCATTTTTGTCACTGCTCAGCAACATTGGTAATCGAATGTGTGGTAGATCTGTTTCATTTGCCATAATCAAGTTGTCCACAACTGATGCAGGAGCATCTGAACCCTTAATGAAAAAAAAATTAGAGAAAGAGACACGTGGACAACAACATGGACAACCACGCCAACCTTGAACAAGATTCGGTTAATGAACTAATTTTAGTTAAAAAAATCAGTTAAAACTGAATGTATGTATGACAAGAACTTAAGGATTCATGAGTGAATCAAGAAAGGGAGGAAAAAGAAAAATTGTGTGTGTGAGAGAGGGAAAAATGTAGTTGTTGGAGACTTCTTTATTAAGGCTTATATGCCTTAAGCTGTAACCGAGTTGTAAATAATGAAGATGTGTTTTAGTGAATTTATACGCAAATGCTTCATTTTGAATTTTTGTCTGCGTATGTGTAATTATCTTGTTTGAAGGGCCAAATTCTCTACGTCAGTCAAATATACATTGCAGGTAATCTCTGAGGTGAATACATTTGTTCTAGCGTGAGAAGTAACAGGGAAGAATAACTCAAGGTGAATAGGGACCTGAGTATCCAAGAAGGGAGAGCTCGGCCAAAGAACCATGAAACTCCCCCTGTAAACATTTCTTAATTAAGTAATGGAATGCTCCTTTTTTTTATTATGTCGTTGTATTTGAGTGAAAGCATTTTATTCTACCAGCTCATGTAAAATCCTCGAGAGGGAAATGTGTGAGTTAGTATTGATACAGTATCGTGAAATTCTCCTCACAATTTACGCTACACTAAGTGTAAGTTTGAGAGGGCCTATCTGATTCTGGTTTGAATCGGGTTAAGCACAAGTGTCGAGTGACATTGGGACATAGGATGGAAAGGCCGAGAAGTTTTGGGTTAAACAACATAAACTCTGGGATGCTCATGTTACTGGAGACCAGGGTTTCAAGAAATTTGACTTGAAAATGAAGAGTAACGCAGCAGATAGGCTTTGTGGGCCCATAACCCACAAGCCTCGGGAACGTTTTATTGGGGAAATGAAATTTTTGGTTCACCTCAGAATCTCGTCACCATCAAGTGGTATCAGAGCAAAAGATTTCCTGTGGAAAGGAGTGTTTGGATGCGAAGAAAGAAGAGGTACAGTTTTTTGAAGATTTGTAAGCTTGTAATTTTTTTTGTGAAGCTGAGAAGATTGCAACAAACCTAGAGCAGAAGTGCTCAATTGGTTCGAGAGGAGAGAACCGAAGATATGCCGAGGGGACTAAGCTCAGGAGAGAAGCTTGGTAGGGCATCTGGTAGTAGGGAGGACTTGCTATTGCAGAAGTTTGTTTGCAGCTCACATGAAGGCATTTCCACTGAAGAAGTGAAACAATGGGTAAAATTGCTAAGGAAATGCATATGACCAGGAGGTCATAATTTTTGTACCTTGGGAGCATATGACCAGGAGGTCATAATTTTTGTACCTCGGGAGTCTGATGCAGGAGCATCCGAACCCTTAATGAAAAAAATTTAGAGAAAGAGACATGTGGACAACCACATGGACAACCAGGCCAATCTTGAACAAGATTCGGTTAATGAACTAATTTTAGTTTAAAAAAATCAGTTAAAACTGAATGTATCTGAATGCATGTATAAAAAGAACTTAAGGATTCATGAGTGAATCAAGAAAGGGAGGAAAAAGAAAATTTGTGCGTGTGAGAGAGAGCAAAATGTAATTGTTGGAGAGTTTTTGATTAAGGCTCACATGCATTAAGTTGTAATCGAGTTGTAAATAATGAAAATGTGTTTTTGTGAATTTATACAGAAATGCTTCATTGTGAATTTTTGTCTACGTATGTGTAATTATCTTGTTTGAAGGGCCCAATTCTATGCGTCAGTCAAATATACATTGCAGGTAATCTCTGAGGTGAATACATTTGTTCCAGCATGAGAAGTAACATGGAAAAACAACTCAAGGTGAATAGGGAGTTGAGTATCCAGGAAGGGAGAGCTCAGCTAAAGAACCATGAAACACCCCCTGTAAACATTTCTTAATTAAGTAATGGAATGCTCTTTTTTTTATTATGTCATTGTATCTGAGTGCAAGCATTTTATTCCACCAGCACATGTAAAATCCTCGAGAGGGAAATGTGTGAGTTAATGTTGATATAGTACCGTGAAATTCCCCTCACAATTTACGCTACACTGAGTGTAAGTTTGAGAGGGCCTGTCCAAGGAGGTCATGTCTAATTCTGGTTTGAATTGGGTTGAGCACAAGTGTCGAGTGACATTGGGACATAGGATGGAAAGGCCGAGGAGTTTTAGGTTAAAAAACATAAAGTCCGGGATGTTCATGTTACTGGAGACCAGGGTTTCAAGAAATTTAACTCGGAAATGAAGAGTAGCATAGCGGATAGGCTTTGTGGGCCCATAACCCATAGGCCTCGAGAACATTTTATTGGGGAAATGGGATTTTTGGTTCACCCTAGAATCTCGTCCACCATCAACAACATTTAAGATTGATTTTTGTGTTGCGGATTGCTCCATCTCACTTACGTTAGTCAAGACAACTGTTTTAAGCTCAATATTTGTTGTATTCATAATGTTTTTGTAAGTGTTCCCATCACACATAGATCCATTCTTCATAACATAGTTTCTTAAATCTGTTCCATCCTCCATATTCACGTTTTCCAATCTCTGTTTCATGGATTGTTACTTCCTTGGAGGACTTGCATTAGTCAAAATGGTTGTAGAAATGTTTCTAAGGGAGGCATTACGACCTATATTTTGATTCACAAAATCCCCAATTGATGCAGCTAAGGTGTTCTTTTTAGGACCAAGGCTAGAATTATGTTTCACTGTGGTGTGGTTTGACTTAGGAATATTTTCTTATGTTATAAGTGAATTAAGAAATTTTATCTGTGTAGGTTTAATTCAAGATAGAGTTTGAGGTTTGTTATATGTTGTTTGGGAGACGCTAGATTTCTTTCACAAATTTTCAAATTTTAGGGTTAGTTTGATGTTTTTAGGTTCTTCAATTTCAAGAGATTTTAGAGTTGTGCTTGATGCAGGAAAATGGAGTAATAACAGAGGTGTCTCTACAGCTTTTAGGAAACGTAAAGTCTAACTTATTCATTGCAATTTGTACACTGGAACATTCCAATGCATGAATTTCCTCTGATTTCTCCCTTCCGTATAGGTTGAAAATTGTGGAATTCAGGCTTCTGTGATCTTCATTTTGTGTAGTGATACTTTCTAGAGTCATCGCATTCATGATTTTATTGTATCGACATTTCAAGCCAACCTCTATGGTTCATCATCAAGATTAATACATATAAAACAAACAATGATAAAATGGATCCTGCAGTGAATTTATATGAATTTTTAATGAGCACTTAACACTTGATTGTAATTAGAGTACTGCACTTAAATGGTTTCGTATCGTTTATTAAACTTCATAGTTAGCGATGCATATCTGGTGTTTCATAATTAATTTGCACATGGCTCCCAACGGTGCAACATCCATGATCAAACCTTCATTAATAGGATCTTGTACGCTGGTACATGAGCATACTTTTGTCCAAGCTTACTGCATGTATCCGCCAGATGGTGGTGATCCCTTATGACACCTGGACTGCTTTACATCCATTGATCATTGCTATGCAATCCAATGGTGGGGAGGGTTTAGGGTTTAATTGTCTAACGAGCTTCCCGCATCTGGCACGTTGTAGTGTCATTTGTTTTCATCGGCCTTTGGTGTCTTGCTGCTCTGCAATGAAATTGGTCTACGGTGGTTTCAGGTTGGCTCATGACCCTTTCAATTGTTTTCCATTGATTTTATGGTCAGTCGTGCAAAGGAGGATACCCCCAACAACCTGACCCTATGCCATTTCGATTTTATGTGTTGTCTGAGCCTGTTTTCCACTTCGAACCTCCATCTGGCGTAGAGTTTAAGTGATTGCCTCCACCCTCCAGGGGTGGCTCGATGGTTTTCCAGTTCTACGGGAAGTACCCAGATCCAAAATCAATTTCTAGAAGGTAAACATGTAGGTCTTCAATTTCATAAGCTTTATAGATTTCTTGTCACAATCATTCATGGATTTTTGACTCTAAATTTGGCTAGCGATAACATTTTTTGTGATGTAGGTGAACTTCCCATTGCATGTATTCTGTTGTAGTTGTCTAGTTATTTGTGTGGTTAAGACATCATCTTTTGTGGGTTTAGGAGCTTATGTTCTCCATGGTTGTTTCCACATTGGAAAACTCACCTCTCGTTCATGAATGTTTAATTGCTATGTGTTATCCTAATGTATATGTATACTAACAATGTATACTAACAATGTTGACAGATGAGACTATGTACTTTTCTATTCTAGTAAATAGCACAGGCATATGAATTAAATGATTAGTAAATGTGAGTAAGCATGAAAATACTTATTTCATGTTACATATTACATTACCAAAATTGAAAAATATCATAAAATATAACTAAATTATAGTTTTATTTTATATTATTTTTATTAATAAACATAAAAAATAATTAATAGATAAGTCAAAATTATATACATTTCAAAAAGAATTTAATAGATTTACCTAAATTTACCATGAAGATTATTAATCTTTAAACACCACTTTGTTATAATATCATGAGCCTAAACCATGGCTTGTCAATACTACATGGTGAAAGAACCAAAACTCTCTTGTATGAAGCGTATTCATATGACATTTGTTTAATTAATGAATTTAGTTAGAAGCTAAAAAAACACATAACTACTTTGGAGATGAATCTAGAATATCTCATGCACATTAAATGTCTACCATCCACCTAATAATTGTTGATAACTAAATTAAAAATTTGGAAGTCTTATTCCAAGATTCTTATCCCATAAGTAGGTAATGTTAGTGTCCATACATGCTATGTTAAGTGTCATCATGGCTTGTTGAGTTGATAACTAGTACATAAGAGTTTTAATGTCATGTCATGTCCTATAGTAAAAATAAAAATAAAATAAAATCAATAAAACCAACAATTAAAATAAAATATAGGTACTTGTAACGAGGCAGAGGAATTGCCCAGATGGACAAAAGTGGTCAGAATCTGGGTACAAAAAATTCAAAAATCCTGGAGAGGCATGTTTAACAACTATAACTTGGATTTACAAAAATCCTTGTCGGATTTTCTCTAAATATGACGGGAATTTCCATAATTTTCCGTGCCTCATTAGACTATGCCATTATTTTTTATTTAATTTTTACAAAAGTTAGTATCGACCCATGGTATTCATGTGAAATATAGTCTATTTAAGGGAAATGTCTCCAAATAAATATGTCACCCTACATAAAAAAATAAAAATTAATTACATTAAAAGATCGTTGTAATGTAATGTAAATATTTTAAATTAGTCAAAAAAAAATATAAATATAAAAATAATAACCTTATAAAAATAGAATAATAATAAGAAAATTGTCCATGGTATTGAGAATCCATTGTACTTAGCCACGGTATTCACGTGGAATGTAGCCTATTTCAAAGGAGAAATTAAACCACGCTCATCCATCTTAAGTTTGGATCTCATGTAAAATTTCTATAAACAAAAATGGTCCATGGTATTGAGAATCCATTGTATAGACCCATGGTATTCATGTGGAATGTAGCCTATTTAAAGCCAGAAATTAAATCCATCTTAACTTTGGATCTCTCAAATCCAGAGCCATATCAAATTTCTTTTCACTCTAGAAGAGCTTTGCATATCGAAAGATTTGATAGCTCTCGGTGTTTGCTAAATCAAGAGTTAAGATAGATTTGATAGCTCTTGGCGTTTGATAAATCAAGAATTAAGATAGATCTAGGCTCGTTATTTTATAGGTGACTATATTCAACATAAACCACTTCCTTCCTATTATGGAATTAATGACTACATTTGATATTTTACATTATATTATAAAAACAAATGTCACTGCAACTATGGTTGGAATAGAACATTTAATAAATCCTTCCTTTAAAAACTGGTACCCATAATTCTCGAGCAATAAATGTCATATGTTTATCTCAACATAGTATATTTGAACAAACTGTTTTCTTTTGTTGAGAGTACCATTAACATGAATTTTTTGTGAACTTCCCAAAAAAATTAATCTTATTGCATTTTACATTATTGTAAGCCATAGATTTATACTTTTATTTAACCATGTGTTGCACTTTCTATGCATTTCCATAATAAATCATTGTCTTTTTGTTATTTACTTTTACCATTAATGAAAAGTGGATGCATACAAATACAAATTTACTTGTTCCAATATGCCACTTGAGTCATACTATACTTCCCCCATGGAAATGGTCACGGTGAGATGCTTCTTTCCTAGAGGTATTATTCTTAAAAAATCCATCTAAGTCTGGAAACATATTGATCCATCCTTTCCAAAGGCCTTCAACCTTTACATATTTATAGTAGTGTGAATAGTATAAATTTCAATAAAAATAAAATAATTTTTAATTTGGGTTGAAAATTTATTAAAAGGAAATTTGTTTATGTAAAATTTGATGAAAATATTAATGAAGTAAAATTTCAAAATATAAAGATGGTAAGGAATTTTAAACATCTTGTTACTTCAATTTTTTAAATAAATATGGTTAAAAGATTTAATTAATTAATCAAATTATAAATTTTCATTATCAAAATTATAGTTTTTTAGTATAAATATTTAACATTTTCAATTATTTAATATACTATTAAATATTAATATTTATCATTTTAATATTTTTTAAACTAAAATTTTAATAAAATAATAACAATTAAATTTCTTTATAGTATTTTTAAAAATTAATTTAGATATACTTTATTTTTAGATTTACCAAACACTAAAAATAATAAATCTATTTTTATTTAAAAAAAATGTTTACACCTCAAGAGATTTTGTCTCTTTAGATATTTGGTAAATTTTAAATTAAAATAAATCTAAGATAATTATATTATTAAAATAAAATATTACATAAATGATAGAGATGATGAAATTATTTAAATGTGTCAAAATCATGTATGTCATTAAAAGAAATAGAAAAGTGCCCAGCAAAGAACACTAGCAAAGGCTGCCTCACCATATGCAGAGTAACGAGTGAAGGTGGAGACTTCCTTTTCTGGGCTCTCTGATTTCGGCAACCACTGAAGATGCCCGACTAGTGGCTAGGTGGAGCAAGCAGCCACCAATACCTGAAAAGTTGACATACTTCCTTTTCTGGGCTCTCTGATTTCGGCAACCACTGAAGATGCCCGACTAGTGGCTAGGTGGAGCAAGCAGCCACCAATACCTGAAAAGTTGACATACTTCCTTTTCTAGGCTCTCTGATTTCGGCAACCACTGAAGATGCCCGACTAGTGGCTAGGTGGAGCAAGCAGCCACCAATACCTGAAAAGTTGACATACTTCCTTTTCTGGGCTCTCTGATTTCGGCAACCACTGAAGATGCCCGACTAGTGGCTTGGTGGAGCAAGCAGCCACCAATACCTGAAAAGTTGACATACTTGTGCGCTCATAAAATTGCGAGGTACCCAGAAAGGAAAATTGTCCAAGAAAATTGCGAGGTATCTAGAAAGGAAAATTCAACCCTTAAACATAAAGAATAATTGCAATGGAAAAAGCCCTCAAGTACAAATTTGGATTCAGATGAGTACCCCTTAAACATAAAGAATAATTGCAATGGAAAAAGCCCTCAAGTACAAATTTGGATTCAGATGAGTACCCAACATAGCCCTAGGAAATGGATTAAGAGTCGCTAAGTAGCTGCACCTTCAGATTCATCCTTAACATTTAGCAGTTGGTTTAGTGGAACCAACCATAAATCCCATCAGTGCACACCGAAAATGCACATATGGATTGGTGGTTAACCAGATGCAATCAGCTAAAGCCAAAGTGGCCATAAATCATCTAATAATTTTTAGAGAAGTGGGTCAGAAAGAGGAAGTATAATAAAAATTTTGTTTACATGGATGCCATTTCAGTTAACTTGATTATGGAGTAGCTAGCTTGCATCTTCCATCAATCTAAGTCAAGAATGTGTTACAGCTGCACCCTCCATCTTACCCTACAAATTTCAGCCTTAAGTGCCTTTGTGTATCCTGAAAACAAAATGAAAAGAGAGATAAACTATGAAACCAAATAGTGTTGTATAATTATAATTTTTAAATGATCAAATATGTTATATTCCAAAACAGTGAACAATGAAGAATATTTAAAACAAAATATAGGGAAAGATAAATTATGAAACCAAATAATGCTGTACAATTATAATTTCTAAATGATGGAATATATTTTATTTCAAAACAGTGAATAATGAAGAATATTTATTGAGGTTAAATTTAAAGCATTATTTACTTTTGAAACAAAATAGAATATATTTTTTAAAATAGTGAATAATGAAAAATATTTATTAAGATTAAATTTAACCAATTGCCTATTTATAAAACAAAATAGAATATATTTTCCAAAATAGTGAACCATGAAAAACATTTATTGAGATTAAGTTGAACTAATCTCTTACTTTTGAAACAAAATTAAAACATCTCATTTCTCAATTTCAATTTTGTACAATAAAGAATAGTTACTGAGATAAAATTTTAACATCTACATAAATTTTATATTTGATATTATTATTTTTCTTTTGCCAAAATAAAAAATATGAGAAAATACATTTCAAAAATAATATTTAAAACAAACATTCTGAAAATCCATTAACAAAAAGAATTCCATTAACAATCCATATATCATGCCAATATAGTAGCTCTATAAGCCTTACAGCCAAGGACCATCATCAACCCATATCAAGAGAGTTCTGGGACTCACACAGATTATTTTCCAGGATATGCTCATTGTTGTCCAAGATATCATCATTCTTGCTGTGAGGAGCACCCATCCTGGTAGTGTTGATAGGCTACTCAAGAAAGGTTGTTGAATGTTGTTGTTGGGAGGTTGTTGTATGCTGTTGCATCAAATTAGTTCCAGTAAGTGGACCTTTAGTGACCCCATTTAATTGAAGAGTTGTCACAGTGGTTTGCAATGGATTTTTGGGACCCCTTTTAACTCAAGAGTTGTAGATGACCGGAAGAATAGTCTAGACCCTCACCAACACCCTGTAGTAGTTTCCTGCTATCCTATTTCCAGTCAACTACAACCCTTGAGTTAAATGGGGTCCAGAAAGGTCCACTGCAACTAGCCTCACCAACAACCTAGTAGCAGTTTCCTTCTATCCTATTTCTAGTCAACTACAACCCTTTAGTTAAATGGGGTCCAGAAAGGTCCACTGCTACTAGCTACAACAACTTTTCAGTTAAATGGCTTCTAGAAAGGTCCACTACTACTATTAGATGGAACAACATACACTAGACTCCCAACAACAACATACAACAACTTTCTTGAGAAGCCTTCCAAGGATGGGTGCTACTACAACAACAATGATGATATGTGGACACAATAACAATGATATGGGTGATGCAGACATTGCTGCTAACAATAGGCTCATGAGTCCCATTCTCTATGGTGTAAACCCTACAACCATAACCATGATGAAGGGAAACCCTCTCTTGATATGGGCTGATGATGCTCCTTGGCTTTGGGCTATTATATTGGTATGCTATATGGATTGTTAATGGATTTTAGTAATGTTTGTTTCAAATATTACTTCTTGAAATGTAGTTTTTCATATATTTTATTTTGGAAAAAAAATAATAATACTAAATATAAAATTTATGTAGATGGTTAGATTTAATGTCAATAACTATTCTTTAATATACAAAATTGAAATTGAGAAATGAGATGTTTTAATTTTGTTTTAAAAGTAAGAAATTTGTTAAATTTAATCTTAATAACTATTTTTCATGATTCACTATTTTGGAAAATATGTTTTGTTTTATTTCATGAAAAAGTAATTGGTTAAATTTAACCTTAATAAATATTCTTAATTATTAACTATTTTAAAAATTATATTCTATTTTCTTTCAAAAATAAATAATTAATTGAATTTAACCTCAATAATTATTCTTCATTTTTCACAGTTTTGGAATATAATATATTCGATCATTTAAAAACTATAACTGTACAACACCATTTACTTTCATAGTTTATCCTTCCCTTCATTTTGTTAGAATAGTTTCTCGTCAAATATATTTGATATCAGGATAAACAAAGACACTTAATGCTGAGATTTGTAGGGTAGGATGGAGGGTGGTCCTGTAAAACACTCCATAATCGAGTTTGTGAGATGGGGGAACATTGGATACACAGTAGGAGAACCTCTCCAGATTGCAGTTTCTGTACACTCTTATGAATCTTTCCAGTTCCTCGATTTGTGGTGCAGGACATAGGATTTATGGAAATGGCATCGATGTAAACCTAATTTTTGTTATACTTCCAACAACACAAATATACACTAAACAAGAAATTCTTGTTAATGTTTTTCCTTGGAATAGCTATTTGTATTACCATTTGAACAAGAAATTATATGGTAGTTTGAGAGAGTATATGGAAGAAGTGAAGGTTTTAGTTTCATTAATCACTCTCCAAAACTAGAAAATATCCAAACTCTCCTCATTTAATAAAAGTTGAAGATAAAATCCTATTTCATAATTCCAAACACATGAGACATATACTAATATGAAGGCCTTCAAGGTAGGAAAAAAATACAAAAAGATAGAAAGCAAAAAAATGAAATATATAATAGGAGTGAGTAGACTAGGAATAGTTCTCTCAATATATTGTTGCAAGGTACATCACCTACTTATTGTTGCATAGTAAATGACCAATAGTAAGGGGCATGCTAAGGTGATTCCTTTTGCGCTCCATTGTGTGGTCTAGGCCCATCACGTGATGCATGTATTCCATTGAGAGGAGGACATTCTCCCTATTCTCATGCTAATCTAGGAGAATATTTCCAAGTAGGATATTCAAGTGCCATTATAGGTCCAAAATGTGTATATACTAATTAAAACGCCAACTTGTGTGCCTTATATGAGGGATATGATCAAGAAAAAATTCCATTATCTCCATGTCCTAGAGAATGTGCCTTTGGTTGTGTAACACAATCCCTACTATCAAGGAACTCTCGAGTCACCACCAATAATGTGAACTATGGAGTCCCCACCAATAATAGAAAATGGTATGATACTCGCCCAATAGTTTGGAATGTTAAAGACCCAAGTCACTCGGGACTGTTAAATGCTAATTTAGGTCGTTAAGTTGCTGATTAATGGAGCCCCTATATTCAAGGAGATTAAATGTTGGTTAGCAGAGAGACAAGCCTCCATAATACTAGACCTAATTCTCTCTTTACCTTATTCTATTACCTCACATTTAAGAAGGGAAAGTAATGAGGTTGCAGAAATGATTACGAATTAGGTGAATCTTAAGTCCAACCCAGATTTTGCCACACTATGGCAGGTGGAGAGTCTTTGAGTCTCATTACAACTATCATTGGGGATAGTGGAATCGCGAGAGTGACGTGTGATTTTTCTTCCTATAACCTTTTTTCCTTGTAGGGTGAGTCTAGTGAGGTGCTCGAATATTTTGGATTTACTCTATCTAAGGTGGTGGGGGTTTCTAGCCATCCTTTATAGAGGAGGGTAAAGAGGGAGATCTATGTAACACTTGTCGAGTTATAATTTTTTTTTAATACTAAATATAAATTCTATGAATAATAATGCATGTAAGTGCATTCATCTAACCCTTTGAACACTAATTCTAGTGCGTCAAAGTTGTTAATGAAGGGACACATTGTATATTCTATAAATATTATTGCATTATGTTTCATGCATACTGTTAGATTTACATTAACTTACATGAATTGTTTTATTCGTCATGTACATAATCTCCATTACATGCAATTATGGTAGGATAAAGAAGAATATTTATATTTCTCCAATTTTAAGGTCCGAGACACCAAATTTGTGTATGAGACCCCCCTGTTTGTGGTTCAAATGATTGGGCATGTGATATTAATTTTATTATTATCTTTTTTTTGCTAATGCAAGAGTTAGACCTTATTTTTCATTAATAAAATACATAATTTACATCAATCCACTAGGAGTTGTGGATCGAGGAAGAGACCCAAAAAACAAGCAGAAAACGGGCCTGAGGCAAAATCCCCTACCCCTACAAACCAAACCTCTAAACTCTTAAAAGCAATACAATGTTGAAGTCGACAACGGACCCTAAGCAGAACAAAAGCACCGGTCTAAACCGATATCATGTCCGAAAGACCCACCAACCCGCGAATTTGTAGAGCGAACCAAAACATTATGCATCTCGCCTAGAACAATTTGCATCCCGCCAAGAATGAAAAGCATTAATGCTTCCCACCATCTTCCTGACATGTATCTTTAATCTCCACCATTGAACCTTCTCACCCGATCCAACGGCTGTGGCCAGTTTCACAATGCTAATAAGCACGTCGCTTACCCACATGGACCACCAACCTGCTTGTTCGATCCCAGCCATCGATCTGCCTCGCTTGATCCTACAGCTGAGGATCATATTGCACTGGCCAACATCACCAAACAATAGCGTACGATGAGGGTAGTATTCTAGCCTACCCCACTGCCACGTGTAGCCTACTGAATGGAAATGCTTCAAAATCGGAAATACCATTTCCTACTTGTGAGGCCCGCGATCACCAGAAAACTGCCCCATACAGGAATATCGATCAAGGACAAAAAACCCATGGTATTGAGGCTTCCGAGAGTGCCCGGATTCTGACCTTTCACTATGTCTTCTCTTCCAGAACCTAAGAAAGAAGAAACTCCTGCCAACCTGCCTTTCTTCCAAGAACTAGAGCCACCTTCTTGGCTACCACCTGGATTCGCTAAAAAAGTGCTTACACGGGTTACAAAGGTCGTAATTCGCCTACAACCCACTGAAGATATGATAGTGGAAAAATCGATAAACATAAAGCTCCTGATTCAACTATACTCCTCTCCATGGCTCTGCTTTGAAACATAATCCTATCTTCATTTGCCCCGTCATGACAATTTTCTTTTAACCTACTCAGAGGCAGCTCTTTCCAGCTCATTGCAACACTGTTCTCTGTGTTGATCACTCCTTGATTGGCCAAAAGATCCGCCAATTTATTGGCCGTTCTTCGTACATGTTTAAAACTAACTGTATGAAGGCTCTGGAGGTGATGCTAAATCCATCGAAAGCCCTGGATCAACCTCCAATTTCTTGAGACTTTTTCCAGCTTTGTTCCCCAGCTGATTCTCTTAACCGATTTGATGATTAACTCAGAATCTGCTTCAACAATCACATTTTATTAGTTTTCCTGTTCCAGGAAATCTAAACATTGCTCTGTAGGCATCAATTCCGCCATGCCTTGGGTGGCTCTTCCTAAATGACAATAGAAGAAGAAAAGGATACTTGCATTCTCATCCCTTAACACCCCTCCATAACTTGCGGTGCCCAGGTTGCCTTTTGAAGCCCCATCAATGTTGAATTTGAAAAGCACTTAGTGGGAGGATGCTCGAAATCTTGCTCAAAATCCATAGAGATTACCTTCCTATCCAATCCCTGAGGGATAAGTTCTTGCAAACCCAACTCTTTGAGAATTCTCAAATTTTTTGCTGAAGGTGGGCTCTTAGGGAGATTTCGCACTATAGTGCCTACCATTTCCTTGAGCTGTTTTAAGATCTGCTCAAGGAGGCCTTTGGAAGGCCTCTTTTCATTCTTGAAGATTCTATTGTTCCTTTCTTTCCAGACATTTCAAATAATGATGCTAGGCATGATGGCCCATGGTGAGCCAAGAACTTCATTATCTGAAAAGTTTCTTCCCTTTTTGTTTAGGGTGTTGATGATACTCCCTTTGTCCATATCAGTCTATTGGAAAATGATGGAAAAATAATCCCATAACCTGGAGGTGAAAATGCAATTGTTGAGAAGGTGCTCCATTGTTTCCTCTTGGGCTTCATAGAGCTGACATCTAGAAGGCCCCAAGACACCCCTCTTCCTAATATTATCCCAAGTCAGAATTTTCCTATGCTAAACGAGCCACATGAAGAGTTTAATTTTCATCCAGCCTTGATGTCTCCATAGGTCTTTCCAAATCCTATCCGGAGCTTGGGGGTTCAGGTCAAGGAGAATGAGTTTTGCTTCCTTGAGATTAAAGGTACCCTCATTATTGTTGCCCCATCTCAGTTGGTCTTGCCCTTCTGACCTCAAAATCTTCCTTTGTTCTAACATTTTTTTTAGTGTCTCTGCTTTAGCGTTCAGGGGGCTATCATCCCTAAAATCAAAGTTCCTCCAGGTTCTCCATTTTCCTATATTGTTGGTCTGATCCCAAAAGTCTTTAACTTTAGTTAACCCTTTGGTATCTGTCTCTTCCTTGAGGTGCCTCAAGTCCTCTTTTAACAATATAGGTTCTTGTTGCCATTTATCCTCCTAGAGTAGAGCTAGGTCTCCCTCTCTAATTTCCCAGAAGCTGTTTCCTTGAACTAAGCCCCAGTTCTCCTAGGCCTTATTCCAAATGTGTGAGCCCTTTATATTTCTTGACATCCTTATTAGATCATTTTTTTCCCAAGTGCTGGCATATTTTTCGTTCCAAGTCATAGCCCACTGAGCCTTTGAGTCTTTTAACCATTGCCACCATAATTTAGCTCCTAAAGCCTTGCTTAGAATCTCTAGATCATCCAATCCAAGCCCTCCATGGTTTTTAGGTTTGCAGATTTTTTCGCATGGAACCAAGGCCCATTTCTTTTTTTCTTCCCCCTTTCCCCAAAGAATGTCTCTTTGTATGGTTCTAAATTGTTGCAGGACTCCTTTGGTGCTGGGAGAGCTGATAGCATGAAGACTGGGATTGATTGTAGGACAACATTGGTGAGCACCAACCTACCAACCAAGTTTAAAGGTCTAATAGTCCATTTCCTGATTTTGTCTTGCAATTTTTTAATCACTGGCTCCCAAGTGCTCCTATGTAAAGGTTTGGCACTTAGAGGAATTCTCAAATATTTTGAAGGGAGGATCTCCCTTTGAAAGCCCAAAATTTTGGATATATTTCTCTGAATAGCAATGTGAGTATTAAAGAAAAAAATCTTATATTTGGAAAGATAATTTTCATACCTAAATCCATGGAAAAGTTTCTCAGGATTTGTTTATAAGCTGGCACTTCTTTGACCATGGGGATACTCTGCAGCATGGTATCATCAACAAATTTTTGATGAGTCAAGGCATGACCATTTTCAGAAAGTTGGAGACCTTTGACTTTACCAACTACTTTAGCATGCTTGATAGATTGACCCAGCCCTTCCATCATGAGAATAAAGAGAAAGGAAGAGAGTGGATCTCCCTACCTAAGGCCCTCTTGAAGGAATAAAAATCTCTGAGGTAGAACCATTAACAAGAATTGAAAAGCTGGGAGAAGTAACTAGGGCCATTACCCATCTGATCCAGTTGTGATCAAACCCAAAAACAATGAGAACTTTCTTGATATAAGTCCAATTCATCTTATCGTAAGATTTGGCTATATCCAATTACATGATCATTCCAGCCTTCCTATTGATAGTCAGTGAGTGCACCACCTAATGAGCTTGAATGATGTTGTTAAGGATTTGCCTACCTTCCACATATCCAGATTGTTCCACCGAAACTAGGGTAGGAAGAAGAGGTTTGAGTCTATTGGCCACAACCTTGGATATTATCTTGTAGACCACATTGCATAAGGCTATGGGTCTAAACCTATCAGGAGTTTGAGCCAATTCCTGTTTAGGGATTAAGGAGATAAAGGTTGAATTAAGCGCCTTCAAATTGGTTTTGTCCCTCTTGGAATCTTCAACTACAATTAGAATGTCATGTTTGACTATATTCCAACAAGCTTTAAAGAAATCTACATTGAAACCATTTGGGCCTGGTGCCTTACCATTTTACATTTCTTTTAGGACCTCACTAGCCTCATCTTTCATCACTGTTCTATTAAGGTTGAAATTGTCCTCTCTGGAAACCAGCTTAGGTATATGTCTTGTTAAAACCATGATGGAATGTTCTCTATATGAACAGGTTTCCTGTGCAATACCACGAAAGTGTTGAACTAGCACTGCTTCTATTTCTTCCTGAGAATTGAGAAGGCTACCTCCCTCATCCTTGATCAAAGAAATCCTATTGTGAGCTTTGTTTGCCATAGTGGATCTGTGAAAAAATCTAGTGTTACGTTCTCCTTCTTTTAGCCATTGCACTTTGGATTTGCCTCTAGAATATCTCCTCCTATTTACATAAGTTCTCCCATTCTTGGTGATATTTGGTTGCCTAATCACTTCTATTTTTATCAAAACCCTCCATGATAAGAGTTTGGTTAAGTTCCTGCATTTTGCCTTCAACAAATTTTTTTGCTTCAAAAATATTGCCATATTCCTTCTTGTTCCACTCCTTGAGCCTGAGCTTGATATGTTTTAGTCCTTTTTGAAGAAGGAACATTCTTGTGCCCTGAATATTCAAATCTTCTGCCCACCAGTTGGCTATGTTGTTGATGAAATCTCGGTGGGAGAGCTAGATGTTTTCAAATCTGAAAGGTCTATTCCTGGGGGTACCAATGCGCCGAATCTCCAGTTGAACCGGCCAGTGATCAGAGCCTCCAAAGGGGATAACTCTTGCCACTATGTCCATGTCCTTGAGCATAAGATCCTCTGAGATTATGAATCTATGTAATTTGGAGGCCACCTAAGACTCTCCTCGTCTTTTATTGTTCCAATTAAAATACCATTACTCATTACAATATCCACTAGCTTCATATTATCTAAGAAGTTTTGAAATGCGCAAGAGTCTTTGTTTAGAATTCTGGGTCCTCCTTTTTCCTCTGAAAGTGATTTGATCATATTGAAATCACCCCCTAAGATCCAAGGGATTCCTGCATGTCCATCCCTGAGATCCTTCAGAGAATCTAGAAGCTTGAGTTTACCATCCATTCTTTGGGGACCATACACATTCATGACCAGGTAGGTTACATTTTCTCCCACGGGCTGAATGACCACTGATAAATAATCCCTAGATGCCTCTGCATCTATAATGCCAATTTTTTGGGGGTTCCAAAGCGTGAAACATATTTGACCATTATTAAAATATTTTAAAAATATATATAAAATAATTAATATATTAAGAATAATATTTATATATTCAATATACTATGTATCAATGTTTATATAAAATAATAATAATTTTAAAATACTAATTGAAAGATGTGTTAACGGTTCTCATCACATTTAAACATCATCTTATGTAGCTAAAAACCTAGCAATATTTAACTAATTTTATGATGTACTAATTTTGTTTATATTTGGCTTTCTTTCATAAGCTTTAATTAATTTTATGAATGTTAATTTTATTTTATATTTTGGTTTCCTTCATCTAGGTGAACGAGATAAGACTCATGGTCGAACTTTGGGATTTCTCATAAGAGGTGGGCCTACCATGTTAGGACTCTAGCAATCAATTTTCTTTTGGCTACCCATTAGTTGATCTTTGACCAACATATTTTATAATTGTCGATTTGAGGCTTCTACGATCTTCATTTTGTGTAGTGATATTTTCCGGAGTCATCACATTCATGATTTTATTGTATGGACGTTTCGAACCAACCTCTGTGGTTCATCATCAGGATCAGATGTGTGAAAAAGTCAATAAATAATGGAGCAATAAATAGAGGATATGGTTGGGATGATAATGAATGGAGCCGACAGGTTTGCTAATGTTCAGAAATAAATTTAGTTTACTTAATTAAGTGTTAATTTATTTGATATTTGTATGTTTATACTTTCATGATGTTTATTATTTTTATTAATTACTTGATAGGGAAACTAAAGTTTATATAAAAATTAAAATATTTGAACGTAATTTTAATAAAATCTTCATAATTTTTTATATTTTGTTTTTCTAGGGTTCTTGATTAATGTTATTAATTCAACTATTATAATGTTATTTATTCAAACATTATATGATGTGATAATTATGATTCTATAATATTTCAAATATTATAATGTTTAACTAAAAGTTTGAGTATTAATTAATTTGTTGAATTGTTGATGTTAAATTTATTTAGTTTGAGCATTAATGTTTTAAATGTTGCAAGATAATTAAAACATATAAATTCTATTGATGAGGAAGTTCCTAGGTTCTGATGTTAGATTAATATTATATATCGATCTATAAACGTTTAAAGGTTTCTCATTAATAATTAATAATTTTTTACCCGGATGCGGGTGACACGTTAAGTCTTTAATGAACACCTTAATGGATGGTGGCAAGGGGACAGGCCACTTGGCTGATGGCGCCCCTCCCCATACCACCCCGAGGCGACTTCAAGACACTCTGCAGGTTACATTCATTGCAGGTCCGGATCGGCAAAAGGTTATTCATTGTTTGGTTATGAAGGTACCTTGGTTGATTCTCACTCAGTCTCCCCTGCTCCGCTGTAATTTTCCGCTTCAGGCCTATGAGCTTAGCCTTCGCACTGCAACTGGCCATCGCTGCTAGGTTGTATGTTCCGTGGACTTTGGTAATCAGTTTCACCATTCTCATTCGGGTCTGTGCATTTTAACCTTAGCTCAAAATGACCCTTTTTCGCCTCGCAACTCCTCTGCTAGATCTCCCTATGACATTGTCCCGCTTGTCATTGGTACCTCTGAACGCTCAGCCAATGATAATAGCATGGTGAGACACCATATGAGAAGTTGTAGGGGAGGAATCCGGGGTGGAAGTTCTCACCCTCTGACTGAGCAGTACCCTGAGCGCGCCACCTCCTCTCCTTCCTCGAAACTACATCATCCTCCAATTCATAGGGCGGGTAGATATCCTAGCACTAGAAATAGGCGAGGTCTGGCTCATTCTTCAGAGGCTGTTCATGGCGACTTTGCTGTCCACTCTGCTATTCTTTCGTGGCCCCTTCAACCCACTCCCCACACTGCCCAATTCAGGTTCTGTAGCTCCCTGAATAGGCCTGTCATCACTGCTAATATTTCCATCTTCTTCACTGAAGAAAACTCTCAGACGGCCTCTGAGGAAGACAATTCCAACTTGTCGCAGGAGGATGCTCTCAGAGGTAGAAATTGCAGAGATACTGGCAAGAAGGAGATGGACGAGAGCCTCTTCACATTGCATGAAGAGAATTTGGGTGGCAATTAGCAGGGCAGGGGGGGAAGCTCTGTGGCCACGTGCCCCGCTGGTTGTTCGAGTCAGGATGGGTTTGCTTTACGAGTTGCAACTGGCAACGAGGAAAAGACTTATGGAGGAGTTGGAGAGCCACTCGGCAGCATTCCCTGGGACACGGCGGATGAGTGGGCATGCCCAATCATCGAGGAACCTATACTGGATGACATCATCTAGGTTGACGTAGCTTCCAGGTGACTGGACGTGGGAACCAGAGAAATGGACGAGGTTGTTAGGGGTTCGAACGTGGCTGCCTGGTGGTACGATGTGGCTGAACGTGGCTGCCAAGGTGTTTTCTATCTGTTTTTTATGTTTTTTTTTCTAGTTTTGGATGGAATCTGGTTTCCTAGCTGGACTATTTGTCAAAGCATCATCTCATTATTTCTTTTGTGGGTTATGGACTCAAGAATTGATACCATTTTTGGTTTTTATGTTCTCGGTGGACTGGTTTCCCCAATGTTGGGGCAGTCCAGATTTTGCTGGTACTCTATGCTAAACTTGGTCGAGGTTTAGTCCTCTCTGTATTTTTCTGTACATATTAATAGATTACCTTTACTTAGAAAAAAAAAACTAATAATTTTTATTATATTAATAATGTTTATTAATTAATTTGGTTTTTTATATATTATTAATTTAATGTTAATTATATTTCTTTTTATTAATTAATAATTTTGAGATAAATTATTTAAGGAAGTTCCTAGATTTAGATTTTAGACTAGTATTAAATGTTGATTTATAAAGGTTACTGGTTTTTTGTTTAGTACTTGATTCGGTTAATCAAGGTTTGAATAAACTAATTAAAATATTAAGTTAACGATTTTAGCGATAGGTGAACCATCAAGAGATAAAGGGGCTGGGAGTACCTCGAGGACAATAGAATCCCGAGTTAGTGTAGGAATCCAATTGTCAATAATTTTCCGACCATCATCACGGTTGAGATTATTGGGTGTTTTCCTATTTCGATAGCTTCTCTAAATTTTCTATGGTGATAATGATCGATTTTGGCCAAAACACTAGAGTTTTCAATATAAATGCGATGATTGGTTTTACTAGAGTGATCGGCTAAAGCTAAGGTTTTGAAGTGGTTATGTTTGATGTTAGTGGCATGCTCTTGAATCCTAGTTAATATAGAACTATGAGTCTCACCAATGTAGGATTTTCCACATGAACACGTAACCAAATAAACCCCTTTGTGGTGCATTGGATCAATGGGATCTTTTACAAATTTAAGACATTTTCTAATTGTATTCAAGGGTTTGAAAGTGGTTTTTATATTATTCTTTTTTTAAATGTGTGAAATTTTGTGAGTGGTGCCTAGAATGTAGGGAACATGAACCTTGTGTGCACAGTCATCCAATGGTTGTTTCTTTTTAGGATTCTCCACTTTTTTTAAATCTTTGATTCGATGGTGTCTTCTATATCCATTCTTTTCAAAAACATCTAAGAGGTGGTTCTTCTCTTGATCAAAATGATCATGATCCAAAATATGAACCACCTTGGTAGCTAGAGTGATGAGCACCCCAAGTTTCTGAGCAGGACGATGGTAAGAGTTGGCATGCACATAGTGTTCTATGTGGATTTTCTTACGATAGACCTGGTGAGATATTGAGCCATCTTGGTTTCTCTTGATTAGGACGTCAATAAATGGAAGACAACCTTTCTCTTATACTTCCATTGTAAACTTGATATAATTTGATTGACTGTTAAGGTGCTCTAGGAATTTGTCTAGGTTTTGTTTTCCATGAGGCCAAATGACGTAAGTGTCATCGAAATATCTTTTCTAAAGCTTAGGTTTTAAAGGGGAAGACTCAGTGGATTTGGCTTCAAAATGTTCCATGAACAAATTGACAATGATGGGGGATAGAGGTGATCTGATGGCCACACCACAAGTCTGTTCGTATATATCATCCCTAAAGCTGAAAAAGGTGGATTTCGGACAAATTTCTACTAATTTAGCTGTGTCAAGATCAATGATTTTGTGGACTACTTCCATTGCTTCATCTATAGGAATATTCTTATATAGCGCCTTTACATCAAAAGCTACGAAGATGTCATTTTGGTCTAGTTTTATGTGTTTGATCTCATTAATGAAGTGATTGGAGTCCTTGACAAAGGAGCTAGTGTTTCCTACCATAGTTTTAAGCTTCTTAGCAAGATGTTTCACGAGATGGTAAGTGGGACCTCCAATTTTATTGACTATGGGTCTAATGGGGATACCTTCCTTGTGAATTTTGGGGGTTCAATAGATCCTAGGGGTGTACGGATTGGTTTCAATAAGATTGTTCATATTGTGTTCATTGCTCATTTTTATTAAGTTATTAACGGTTATGGATATTTTCCTTATGAGATTCTTTTTTAATTTAATCTAACAACCACTATTGGTTAAGTGGTCTGTCATTTTCTCATTGTAATATTTTGTGTTAATTATAACAATGGCACCACCTTTGTATGCTTTTAAGACTACAATGTTAGGGTTTTGGTTTAGGGTTTTGAGAGAAAGGTATTTTTGTTTGGAGATATTGCTTCTAGGAGGTTTAGTTTTTCTGAGGCTGATGGAAAAAATCATGTCTAATGGTCTCTTTGATGTTGTGAGGTAAATTCTTATTCCCATAATCAATGATGCATAAAATGTCTTCTTTGGGGATGGCGTGTGGGGAAATAGCAAAATTCAAGACTCTTTGAAGTAGACCAAAAGTGACTTGCTCAATCTGGGTATTAGAGAGATTCATGATACTTACCTTCCCAACATTGGATGTCACTGTCTCAATTCCTGTTTCGATTCCTTGAGTTGTGGATTTAGTGTTATTGGGGTTATTGTTCCCGATGTTCAACATTGGATCAGTGGTTGTTTCATCTATTTCAATCCCTTTGATTTCTATTCCAGTGGATGTGAGCCTAGTGCGGTTGGTCTCATTCCACTTCATAGTAGTCCCAATGGTCTTGTTGTCCAATTGTGATGTTGATCCTTGTGATGTAGGATGCTTTACCCCAACAAATGTTATCTGTCTCTTGTTAGCTTTTGGCCTGTGTTTTCATTCACACATTCCAACTTCATTGTTTGAAGCTCATCATTTGTTGTTTTGATTCCAATTTGTGCTGTAAGTTTAACATCCTTGTCAGCGGTTTCATCATATGTATCTGCAGTTCCATTTTTCTTGCTGCTCAGCAACATTGGTAATCAAATGTGTGGTAGATCTACTTTATTTGCCATAATAACATTGTCCACAACATTTAAGATATATTTCTGTGTTACAGATCACTCCATCTCACTTGTGTTAGTCAAGACAGTTGTTTTAAGCTCAATATTTGTTGTATTCATAGTGTTTTTGTGATTGTTCCCATCACACGTAGATCCGTTCTTCATAACATAGTTGCTCAAATCTGTTCCATCCTCCATATTCATGTTGTCCAATCTCTATTTTGTGGATTGTTACTTCCGAGGAGGACCTGTGTTAGTCAAAATGGTTACAGAAACATTTCTAAGGGAGGCATTATGACCTATATTTTGATTCACAGAATCCCCAAATGATGCCTCTAAACTATTCTTTTTAGGACCAGCGCTAGAATTGTGTTTCATTGTGCTGTGGTTGGGCTTAGGAATATTTTCTTTCGTTATAAGCGAATTAAGAAAGGTTATGTGTGTATGTTAAATTCGGGATAGAGTTTGAGGTTTGTTATATGTTGTCGTGGAAATGCTAGATTTCTTTTCCAATTTTTCCAATTTTAGGGTTAGTTTGATGTTTCTAGGTCCTTCAATTTCAAGATATTTCATATTTTTGCTTGATGCAGGCAAATGGAGGAATAATGGAGGCATCTCTGCAGCGTTTGAGAAACATAAGGTCTAACTTATTCATTGCAATTTGTATCGTGGAACATTCCAATGCACGAATTTCCTATGATTTCTCCCTTCCATATAGGTTGAAAATTGTGGATTTGAGACTTATGCAATCTTCATTTTGTGTAGTGATATTTTCTGGAGTCATCACATTCATGATTTTATTGTATCGTCGTTTCAAAACAACCTCTATGGTTCATCATCAGGATTAATACACATAAAATTAACATTGATAAAATGGATCTTGCAGTAAATTTATATGAAGTTTTAATCAACACTTAATACTTGATTGTAATTAGAGTACTACACTTACATGGTTTTGTATCATTTATTAAACTTCATAGTTAGCGATGCATATCTGGTGTTTCACAATTAATTTTGCACATGGTCCCCAACGGTGTAGCCGTCCATGATCGGACCTTCGTTAATAGGATCTTGTACGATGGTACATGTAGCATACTTGTGTCAAAGCTTACTGCATGTGGCTGCCAGATGGTGGTGATCCCTTATGACACCTGGACCGCTTTACATCCATTGATCTTTGCTATGCAATCTGATGATGGGGAGGGTTTGGGGTTTAACCGTCTAACCAACTTCCCACATCTGGCACGTTGTAGTGTCATTTGTTTTCATCGGCCTTTGGTGTCTTGCTGCTCTACAATGAAAGTGGTGTGCAGTGGTTCTAGGTTCGCTCATCACGCTTTCAGTTGTTTTCCATGGATTTTATGGTCAATCGTGCAAAGGAAGATACCCCCAACAACGTGACCCTATTCCATTTCGATTTTATGTGCTATTTGAGCTTGTTTTCCACTTCGAACCTCCATCTAGAGTAGAGTTTAAGTGATTTCCTCCACCGTCTAGGGGTGGCTTGATGGTTTTCCAATTCTATGGGAAGTATCTAGATCTAAAGTCAATTTCTAGAAGGTAAACATGTAGGTCTTAAATTTCTTAAGCGTTATAGATTTCTTCTCACAATCATTCATGGATTTCCGACTCTAAATTTTGGTAGTGATAACATTTTTTGTGATGCAAGCGGACCGCCCATTACTGGAATCCTCCAGTCTTAGGTAAGGTCGTCACCCTCTCGACATCATTGTGTTTTCCTTACTTAGGAGGTTTGCCTGCATACTGAACTGTGTGGTTGCTCGCGTTTGTTTGCAGGTATTCTATTGTAGTTGTCGAGTTAATTGTGTGGTTAAGACATCATATTTTGTGGGTTTAGGAGCTTATGTTCTCCGTGGTTGTTTCCAGGTTGGAAAACTCACCTCTGGTTCATGAATGTTTAATTGCTATGTGTTAACCTAATGTATATGTATACTAACAATGCTGACACATGAGACTATGTACTTTTTCTATTCTAGTAAATAGCACAGGCATATGAATTAAATGATTGGTAAATGTGAGTAAGCATGAAAATACTTATTTCATGTTACATATTACATTACTAAAATTGAAAAATATCATAAAATATAACTAAATTATAGTTTTATTTTATATTATTTTTATTAATAAATGTAAAAAAATAATTAATATATAAGTCAAACTTATATACATTTCAAAAAGAATTTAATAGATTTACCTCACTTTACCATGAAGATTATTAATCTCTAAATACCACTTTGTTACAATATCATGGGCTTAAACCATCGCTTGTCAATACTACATGGTGAAAGAACCAAAACTCTTTTGTATGAAGCATGTTCATAAGACATTTGTTTAATTAATCAATTTAGTTAAAAGTTAGAAAAGCACATAACTACTTTGGAGATAAATCTAGAATATCTCATGCACCTTAAATCTCTACCATCCACCTAATAATTATTGATAACTAAATTAAAAATTTGGAAGTCTTATTCCAAAATTCTTATCCCATAAGTAGGTAATGTTAGTATCCATACATGCTATGTTAAGTGTCATCATGGCTTGTCGAGCTGATAACTAGTACAGAAGAGTTTTAATGTCATGTCATGTCCTATAGAGGTTTTTACTTCTTGAAATTAAATAAAAATAAAAATAAAATAAAATCAATAAAACCAACAATTAAAATAAAATATAGGTAGGATTAATATTTTTGGTGTCGTCTAACGAGGCAAAGGAATTGCGCGGAGGACCAAAAGTGGCCAGAATCTGGGTAAAAAAAATTCAAAAAATCTTGTAGAGCCATGTTTGAATCGTGTTTTTTATGGTCAAAATCAATCCACCACCATCAAAAATGTCTAGGACACCTAAAATTCTGAAGTTTAACAATTGTAACTTGGATTTACAAAAATCCTTGCCGGATTTTCTCTAAATATGACCGGAATTTCCATAACTTTCCGCGCCTCATTAGTCTACGCGATTATTTTTTATTTAATTTTAACAAACCATAGTATTGACGTATGGTATTCATGTGAAATATAGTCTATTTAAGGAGAAACGTCTCCAATTAAATATGTCACACTACATAAAAAAATAAAAATTAATTAAATTAAAAGATCGTTGTAATGTAATGTAAATATTTTAAATTAGTCAAAATAAAATAAAATATAAATATAAATATAATGACCTTATAAAAATAGAATAATAATAAGAAAATTGTCCATGGTATTGAGAATCCACTTTATTGAGCCACGGTATTCATGTGGAATGTAGCCTATTTCAAAGGAGAAATTAAACCACGCTCATCCATCTTAACTTTGGATCTCATTTCAAATTTCTATAAACAAAAATGGTCCATGGTATTGAGAATCCATTGTATTGACCCATGGTATTCATGTGGAATGTAGCCTACTTAAAGTGAGAAATTAAACCACTCTTGATCCATCTTAACTTTGGTGTCACTTTGGTGTCAAATGCAGAGCCATATCAAATTTCTTTTCACTCTAGAAGAGCTTTGCATATCGAAAGATTTGATAGCTCTCGGGGTTTGCTAAATCAAGAGTTAAGATAGATTTGATAGCTCTTGGCGTTTGATAAATCAAAAATTAAGATAAATATAAGCTTGTTATTTTATAGGTGACTATATTCAACATAAATCATTTCCTTCCTATTATGGCATTAACGATTACGTTTAACATTTTACATTATATGATAAAAACAAAACAAATGTTACTGCAACTATGGTTATAATAACTATGGTTATAATAGAACATTTATTAAATCCTTCCTTTAAAAACTTGTAACAATAATTCTCCAGCAATAAATATCATATATTTATATCAATGTAGTATATTTCAACAAACAATTTTCTTTTGTTGAGAGTACCATTAACATGAATTTCTTGTAAACTTCTTAAAAAAATTAATCTTATTGCATTTTACTTTATGTAAGCCATAGATTTATACGTTTATTTAACCATGTGTTGCACTTTGTATTCATTTCCATAATAAATCATTGTCTTTTTGTTATTTACTTTTACGGTTAATGAAAAGTGGATGCATACAAGTCCCACTTTACTTGTTCCATAAAATATGCCACTCGAGTCATACTATACTTCCCGATAAAAATGGGCACGGTCAAAGGCTTTTTTCCTAAAGGTATTATTCTTAAAAAATCCATCCCCGTCTAGAAACATATTGATCCATCCTTTCCAAAGGCCTTCAACCCTTACATAGTTATAGTGGTGTGAATAGTATAAATTTAAGTAAAAATAAAATAATTTTTAATTTGGGATGAAAATTTATTAAAAAGGAAATTTGTTTATGTAAAATTTGATGAAAATATTAATGAAGTGAAGTTTGTTTATGTAATATGGTAAGGAATTTTAAACATTTTGCTCCTTCAATTTTTTAAATAAATATTATTAAAATTTTAATTAATTAATTAAATTGAAAATTTTGATTATTAAAATTATTGTTTTTTTATATAAATATTTAACATTTTCAATTATTTAATATAATATTAAATATTAATATTTATCATTTTAATATTTTCAAACAAAAATTTTAGTAAAATAATAAAAAATAATTTTTTTTAATGATGATGATGGTTAACGTCCCTGAGACCAAACAATGGTCTATCGGACCTAAAGAAACAAATTATTTATTTTGATTTAAGATTTTGTTCCTATGCTCAAAAAGCTTGGAGAGAAGCCTCGCGAGCTCACTATAATTTTGACATTGTAAAAGGCTAGGAAGGTCAATATTGTAACAAAGATTGTGAAACTGAGATCTAATATGGTTATACGCGGGGCATTCTAAGAGGAAGTGGTTTTCATCCTCGATGTTCCTATTCTCACATATATGGCAGATCCTTTCCATCCATGGCGTTTTTGGAACTGCCCAACGATCTGTTTCACTATGGAGCTCATGAGAATTCATTCTAATCTTTGCTATATTAATTTTCTTCTTTGAGCTAGTTAAAATAGAGAGATACTTTTGATCTTCTAGGGTGGGGTTGATGACCTTCTTATAATAACTTAATTTTCTTTTAGTCGCTAAATCTTTCTCACACCACTTTTTTTCTTTCAACTTAGAGGTAACAATATATTTAATGTTATTTATGTTTTGCAATGCATCATTTTCGTTGATCTCCCAATAGTTTAACCAGGCCCTTGTGTCTTTATGCCACCCTCGATTGAGCCTTAGGTGGTTTTGGCTAGAATTTAAAGCTATCTTAGGAAGTCTATGATCGTCTATGTTACTGATTTTGTGCTTGTACAACAGAAACCTAAGCATAGCTAGGCTCTCAATAGGGGAAAGACCTGCTTCTATAAGGAGAATAGGATAGGGTGTATTACTTTTAATTTTCAGGTTATAAGTTATAAAACGCTTCTGGATTTGCTCAATCTTTCTCCATGATTCTCTCGAGATGCTGCAACCCCAAACCTCACAGCCATATAAGATAACAGGAGTGACTAAAGTTTCAAAGAGGAACTTATTTTTATCCCACATTACGAGGTTTGCTATTTTACAATTATTTTCAAGACCAAAATAAGCTTTCCACCCCCCATAATCCTTTTCTCAATGCTATGGTTCCAGTTGAGCTTGTGATGAATATCAATTCCTAGGTACTTGTAAGAATACACTTCCTCCAAGTTATTATTGTCATACATAAAATTAGCGTAAGTGTCCTTCTTGGATTTGATAATCATAACTTTTGTTTTTTCACTGTTAACAATCATACCCATGGTAGAGCAGAAATCCTTAAGAAGCTTGAGTTGCTTATTAAGATCAGATGGGCACCTTGCCAAAAGAATAATATCGTCAGCATAAAGAAGAAGGATGACGACTATCCCAGCTAAGATCGTGCCATCACAACCTACTTCCTCTAAATAGCCTTCGAGCTTATCGATGTAAATGCCAAATAGGGTAGGGGAGAGGGGGCAACCTTGTTTAACTCCGATGTTACACTTAATATCTTTCGACCACCCCTCATTGGTCTTTAGCTTGGCAATTACATTCTCGTATAACCTTATAGCGGCAGCTCTCAACTCAAGAGGAACCTTCAGCTCTTCTAATCTATTCCAAAGGTTGTATCTAGGAACTGTATCGAAAGCCTTTCTAAAGTCCACAAAGCAACAAAATAAATTGGATTTATCATTATGACATTCCTCCGCAATGATCCTATGCGTAACAAGGTGGTCTATTGTTGAGTGATGCCTTCTGAAACCTGCTTGGCCTTTAGCCTGCTTACCTTCATTTTCAAGCCATATGCTTAACTTCTTTTCCAAAATACTACCATATAACTTGGCTAAGAGAGGGTTGATCATAATTGTTCGATAATTAGAGGGGTTATTTGTATCCCCACTTTTAAAAATGGGGATAATGAGGCTCTCAGTCCAAGGTTTAGGGAACCCTTGCTTGACTGCTTGATTGAAAAGCTTGTGGATGTGGGGGATGAGGACAGGACCTCCAATTTTTAAGATTTCCGCTTGGTAACCTTAAATGTCCTTAGCTTTCCCATTAGCGAGGCGATTAACCCCAAACTTAATGTCTTCTAAAGAGAAAACTTCTTTCATTGTGAGAAGGGTTTCCAAATTATCCATGACATTTGGAGATTCATAAAGCTTTTTAAGATAGGAATTCCAATCGTGAAGAGCAATTTTATTATTATCCTTAGTCTTCCTAGTTAGAATCTGCCTCCAAAATTTCTTAGGATCTACCTTAGAGAGGTGTAAGATATTCTCCTGTCTTTGATGAATGTACTGCCTCTTTTTCCTTTTAGTTAGGGCTTTGTATATTTTTATCTTGTCCATTTTAAGAGATTCATCAACAGCTTCCTTAATTGCTCTCCTCGCACTTTTACAATCTTTGTCATACCATGGATTGGTTTTGCTATTTCTTTTATTATTTGAAACTTCAATTGAGAACTTGTTAATAGAATCTGAGAGGGTTGTATAAAATTATGATAGAGGTCTTCTATGTTGTCTATACTAGATAAAGGAAGCAAATTAGTTTTTAATTCACTTAGAAAGAGATCATTTTTATTTCTATCAAATATTAAGTTCTTTTGGCTATAAGTATTATTTTCTATGGGAACTCTATGCATGACAAAATTGAGAGTTATAAGTAAAGGCCTATGATCAGAGTCAGGTTCGTGGTCGTTTAAGATGTCAAAATTTATTATTTCGTTGTATAATGGGAGATCGGAAATAACGTAGTCTACCACGCTACTACCAAGTCCATGGATGCAGGTCATCTTGCTAGAATTGGGCCACTTCTTTAGACCGTTGCAAATTATGAGATCTTGAGCACTACAAAGCTTGACTAGCTCTGACCCAAACAAATTTTCCCCGAGATCTTCAGAGCTCCTTTTGTACCTGCTAGCCAGAGTAGGGTCTTCGTCTAACCAAAGAGGATTAGGGTTGGAATGATTGCTTAGAATAATTGCTTGGTTGTTTGAAGTTCGAGCATTAAAGTCACCTATTAAAAGGATATTACCGTCATTCCTTAGGCTAGAAATATCATTCTCTAAACCATTGTAAGGGTTAGTTTTATCTAGATTCTTCTTCTTATAGAAGTTAGAATTAATGTGGGGAAAATAACATATTGCTATGTAGGACTGTTTATTATTGATGTCTTTGATCTCTATCCAACTATATTGGTTGTGAGGGTCGTTTTTATAAATCCTAACATAGGGGGAGATTTTCTTCTTAATGTAACAAGCTATTCCCCCAACGCCTCTATGGGAGGATCGCTTGTTCAAGGTAGAACATAGCGTAAAGCCATCTATGTTAGGGACCTTAGATTCTTCGTGCTCCCAAGTTTCAACAAGCAAAATAATATCAACATCATTTGAAATCCAACTTAGCTTGGGGCCTTTATTCCATGGGAAGCCCCGACAATTCCAAGAAAGGATTCGGAGCATGTTTAATTGCTATTGATTACTATCTTTTTGGTTTCTATCTCGAATAAAGGCTTTTCTATTTCTGATTATTGCCCATTTTCCTTCCTTTCTAGCTTCTTTTACCTTTTGAACCTCCTTTCTTAATTCTTCTTGATCTTCTGGAATGAGATCTTCATTTATGAATATTCCCATTCCTTTTAGACTTGAGGTTTTACTAAGTATGTCGTGCTTATGATTAGTGGAGCTCACCTTTATGCGGATTAGTCTTCCTTTATTCTCGGTTAATTTCCCCAACCTTGTTGCTTCTGTGAGACACAATGTTTCAATTTTTAATCTATTATGTAGTTTTTCTAGGCTAAGGCTAAAGTATCCTCATCTACATCCTCTTTTAAATCGAATATTATAAGGTTTAAGGCCCTTTTGTTATGTTCGTGGCCTAATTATATTAATTTTTTCATTTCATCTTTAATTGGTTTGATATCTAACTTATCTACCACATTATTTAGGGTGAGGCGGCTATTAACTTTTTCTTCTAGTTCTTTAATCATGTCTTTCATTTTAGGACTCTCTAAAGTATCAGCATCTCCTCGCTGGGATGGTTGGTTAGTATCTTGGTTTTGTTTTTCTATAACCTGCAGTCTAGTCTCCATTGCCTCCATTTTATTCTCTAGTAGTTCTATTTTATTTTCTATTTGTTTTTGGATCGTGTCTTCAAGAGATGCAAATTTATTTTCTAGCATGGCTTCTAACTCTTTTTGTAGCTTTGCTTCTCTTTCTTCTCTACGTTTCTCTAAAGACTCTATATACTCATAAAGGCCTTGTAGAGTAACTGTGCTAGGTCTTCCCTTGGTAATCTTTGGTAACTGTGGTGAAATATTCATACTTGAAATTATATGAGCAAATATGTATTAGAAAAAGAAAAAGATAAGGAATGTGTGCACCTGATATCAGCAAACCTAACTGCAGATCACCCGTGCCCACCACAGCCCACAGACTGAAGAATATATGTGAAGAATATATAGAGTACGTTTTTAATTCTTTCAATGAGCCTTAGAACTCTTTCACTGAAGAATATATGAGAAGAATATATAAAGTACGTGTTTAACTCTTTCACCGAGCCTCAGAACTCTTTCACTGAAGTATATATAGAGTACGTGTTTAACTTTTTCACCGAGCCTCGGAACTCTTTCACCGAAGAATATATGCGAAGAATATATAGAGTAAGAATATATGCCAAGAATATATAGAGTATGTTTTTAACTCTTTCACCAAGCCTTGGAACACTTTCACCGAAGAATATATAGAGTATGTTTTTAACTCTTTCACCGAGCCTTGGAACACTTTCACCGAAGAATATATAGAGTATGTTTTTAACTCTTTCACCGAGCCTCAGAACTCTTTCACTAAAGAATATATGCGAAGAATATATAAAGTATGTGTTTAACTCTTTCACCGAGCCTCAGAACTCTTTCACCGAAGAATATATGTGAAGAATATATAGAGTACGTGTTTAACTCTTTCACCGAGCCTCAGAACTCTTTCACCGAAGAATATATGTGAAGAATATATAGAGTAAGAATATATGCCAAGAATATATAGAGTATGTTTTTAACTCTTTCACCGAGCCTCAGAACACTTTCACTGAAGAATATATAGAGTATGTTTTTAACTCTTTCACCGAGCCTCAGAACTCTTTCACCGAAGTATATATAGAGTACGTGTTTAACTTTTTCACCGAGCCTCTTAATTCTTTCACCGAAGTATATATGGAGTACGTGTTTAACTTTTTCACCGAGCCTCCTACACGTCTGCGTCAGGGAGAGGTTCTTCCGTCTACGGAGAGGCTCTTCCGTATTTGCGAGAGGTTCTTCCGGCTACGTCAGGGGAAGGTTCTTCCATCTGCGGCTGTAGGTAAACAAGTTTATGAAGGAATGCCGTTAAGCTGCGGCTGCGGTTCTTATATTTTTATAAGATGCGTTTTTTTCCTTTTGCAGCTGCGATTCTCAGATCTGCGCTATTTTTTATTTTTTTTGAAGACTACGTTCAGCATTCTCCATAATGATCACCGATCTCAGATCTATGAAAATAGATCTGTGAGCAAGTCTTTTTTTGACATGGGCATCCAGGATCGAGTGGTTTATGAAGCGAAAGTCGGTGATTTATTTTTCCTGTTGGGTTCTAGATCCAATATTCTGCCGCTAGATCTAGATCTAGATCTAATCTTCTTTGCCGCTGGGTTCTAGATCTAATCCTCTGCGGCTAGATCTAGATCTAATCTTTTGCCTTATTTCTCTGCGACTGGGTCTCGACTTTCTACGGGCAAATATGGCTCCCAGCTTTGCGAAAATAGTTGTTGGCTCAGTTCCGTCCGCTTCTGGAGGGCAAGCTCCTGTGCATATCGTCAGTGAAGCCCCAGCTCCCACTATCCAGGTGGTCCAAGCCTCACTCGATGAGGCTCTGAAGTTTTCCGAAAGTGCCCTAATCTGTCGGTTCAATGGTTTTTGGCCGCGGCTGACAACTCTCCACAATTGGATCTCGGAGGTATGGAAGCCTGTCATTTCTGATGAAATTAATATCTACCCTTGTGCTAGGGGTTTCTTTATAGTAGATTTTGAAAATCCTGAAAGCAGTCAATGTATTCTAGATTCCGGCCCTTGGTTTTGGGAAAACTTAGGCCTATTCATGAAGCCATGGAACCCATCATTCGATCCCTCAACCGCAGTCATAACTTCAGCACCAGCTTGGGTGAGATTGCCAAGCCTACCCTTGCATCTCTGGAATCTCTCCTCGCTAAAATCCATTGGAAATACAATTGGGAAATTTCACTGCAGGTGCCCAGAAACAGAGGAATATGCTAGAACCACCTATGCACGCATTTGTGTGGAAATGGACTTCAGCGCCGGATTCCCCGCTGAAATAAACCTAACAAGTAAAGACTATGTGTGGAACCAGAAACTCGATTATGAAAGTGTCCTCTTCATATGTTGATCCTGCTTTGAGATGGGCCATCTAGCCAAAAATTGCCCAAAAGCCTCCCAGAAAAATTCTGCTAGAAAAAACCACCACAGATCTACATGGTGGGAAGGAGCACAAAAAGAACACTACACTGTCATCAAAGAAGAATACTCTAGAGAAAACTCTGAATCACAAGAAAGAAACAACTCTTAAGACAAGCAGGGAGAAAACCTCGCCCAACAACAAAAAAGTGAACTCGACAACCCCTCAAGCATCAACAGTTATGAGGATTCGGATACGGCACAAAATAAATCATCATTTAACAGCAAAGTAGATCTCCTAGACCAAACTTCTTCTCTGTCTATATTCAAGAGGACGAACACAATAGATCGCGAAGCTAAGACACCAATGTCCCAAGAACCAGAAGAGATGAAGAAGATGCAAGAAACAAGAAGTTGGAAGACCATAGAGAAAAAAAAGAAAGCTACAGCATCAATCTCGCCAAGAAAGACAAGGAGCCAAACAATTAAAAACTAAGAAAATTATAGGTCCGATAGACCAATTTGGTCTCAGTGGACGTTAACCACTATCATCATCATCATCATCATCATCATAATATTTAAAATGATATCTATAATATGACTTTATTTTTAATCATCAAATTTCAAAAATATTAAAGGTCACACCATTTAATAAAATTCAAATATATGAAAAAATATACGACAAATAAACAATCCCCAAATAATGATATTATGATCTTATATACATAAACAACTATAAAATATACAAAATAATTATACATAAGCAATTGTAAGAAGCATGAATATATAAGAATTCATATCATCAAATTCCCAAACTTCATAAATGCAAGTACTCTAATTCCCAAACTTCATAAAGGCAAGTACTCTATAATCCTCGAATTGCGAAAAATGCTAATTTCTTTGTTGAAATGCACAAGTTTTTAAAGAAATTTTAAACTTTAGGATATAGTCATTAGAATGAAACATCAAGATGCATCTAGTTTTGAAATCTAAGGAGCATCGTGGGCTATAAAATGTATTATGCTAGAGCTATAAAATATAAAGATAAACTTAACAGAATATTTTCTTAAGGAAGGTTGAAGGTTATTGCGACAAAAATTACAGAAAATCCATGTAGCATTTCTCACCATTAAAATTATAGTATTTTCATTAAACAATGTGAACCTGCCTCAATACTCCATGATCATGTGCGAGACCCCTATATGCTAGAGAGTCTCCAACAATATTTCCCAAAGCCCAAACAACCCAAAGTTAAGGTCCAAAAAACTAAGCTTATGATTGTAAAACTTAGCTCGATGTAGATTATAAGAAAAACATAAAATTATCATGCTCCATGAATATACGGTCTGTCGTAGAGTCAATTAGACCCTTTGTGTAACACCCACGAGTCATTGGTGCATTTGGGCGAGTCGGGTTTCACCGAAGTATTGATGAAGTTGGCAAGGACGCATGACGGGCGAGCGACAAGTCGGGCGGATGGAACAACGAGTTGGGTGCGTGCCCGAATGGAGTGAAGAGCTGCGTGGGCGAGCGAGAGCGCAACACACTAAAGCCGATGGTTGAGAAGGAGATGACTGCAATCATCCACTCTTTGTAGGTATGGAGGCATTACTTGATTGGGAAGGCTTTTGTTGTCAAGATTGACAATGTTGCAGCAAGTTATTTTTCAGCACAACCAAAGTTGTCAACGAAGCAAGCTCGTTGGCAGGACTTCTTAGCAGAGTTCGACATGACTATTAAGTACAGGCTGGGTAGACTGAATGTAGTTGTAGATGCCCTTAGTAGGAAGGGAAAACTAGTAGCATTGGAGGGGGAGGAAGACCGAGCAGCATGAAGTAGGAGTCGAGTACAGATTATAGAAGAGAGATGTATAATAAGCTCAAGGAGAGCATTGAGACTGATACTTAGGCACAAAATATTGTGAAGCAAATAAAGGAGGGGAAGACACATAAGTTTTTTTCTCAGAGATGCACTCTTATATTTTGGGAACTAACTCTATGTTCCAAAGTCATCTGGACTTAGGAGGCACCTTTTGAAGGAATGCCACGATTCTCCATGGGCTTGCCACCCAGTGCAGTGTTGTTCTTTGGCATTATTGGAGAGAGGATTCTTTTGGGAAAAGATGAGGGAGCATGTAGAGGAGAATGTGCACACATGCATTATTTGTCAACAAGACAAATCAGACACCCAGAGGCAGGGAGGGTTGTTGTAGCCTTTACCGATTCTAGAGAGACCATGGATGAGTGTCTCGATGGACTTCATTACTCAGTTATCACAGGTGCAAGGGTATAATGGGATCATGGTCATGGTTGATCGTTTTTCAAAGTATGTTGTCTTCATTCCAACAAAGATATCTTGTGGAGCCGAGAACACTACGAAGTTGTTCTTCAAGAACATAGTGAAGTATTGGGGGATGCCATTGAGCATTGTGCGGGACCGAGATCCACGATTTACAGGTAGATTTTGGACAACATTATTCAGGCTAGTCAGGATAGAATTGTTGATGAGCTCGAGTTACCATCCACAGATAGATGGGAAAACTGTGAAATCAATGCCTTGCTGGAGGACTACTTGAGACATTATGTGACAGTTGATCAGAAGAATTGGCATGAACTCTTGGATGTAGCTCAGTTTAGCTACAACATGCAGAAGAGTTCTACGACAAGGTATAGTCCATTTTGTTGGTGAATGGGTAGTTGCTAGTCGCTCCTCACACCGTAGTGACGAGAGGTTTCTTGAGGAGTCCTCATGCGAAGAAGTTCATGAAGGCTTGGAATTAGACTTTGAAGTTAGCACGGTTGCGCTTGCACGAGGCTGCAAGGAGGATGACGAAATGGGCAGATAAGGATAGGCAGGATGCACACTTCAGTGTGGGAGATATTGTTTTTCTAAATATTATGGAGATCAGTTTCAACCACCTAAGGGGATTGTGAGATCTTTGACAAGAAGTATGAGGTGCCATTTCGGATTAAGAAGTGAGTGGGGAAAGTTGCCTATGAGGTGGAGCTTCCGTGCCACATGCATTCAAAACATCCTATTTTCCATATCAGTTAGTTGAAGAAGTGTCGACTTGATGCAGAACATCCAGATAGGGTGGAGTCACCAAGGGGACTAGCCATGATTGTTGACAGACCAAATCTTGTGCTGGAGAAGATTTTGGATCTTCGAACGACAACACTTGGGAGTAACATGAGATGGGAATTTCTCATTAGATGGAAGGATGCACCAGAGGAGGATAGCTGGGAAATGGAGGACTCGCTATGGAGATGGAAGAAAAACATTGTGAAGTATGACAGTAAGCTATGGAGGATAGTCGAATTGCCAAGTATGACAATGACTTTAGGTGGGGGAGAATGTAATGCCCACGAGGCATCTGTGCGTTTGGGTGAGTCGTGCCTACCCACTGGACGCATTTAACCAAAGTATTGGCGAAGTTGGCAAGGGAACACGATGGGCAAGTGGCGAGCCCAGTAGACGGAACAATGAGTTGGGCACGTGCCAGAATGCAGCGACAAGCTCGTTGGGCGAGTGGGAGTGTGACACGTGAAAGTCATTCAGAAAAATGGCTAAGTGTTGAACTTCATCAAACTTATATGGTTGGGTGGTCCCGTGTGCAGGCGCCACACACTAAAGCCGATGGTTGAATATTGGTGAACTGCCATGTGTTGGGTCGACTTAGCCATAGGTCAAAGTTCCCACCATGGACAGAACATCATATATAAGGGTGGAGCTTTGGTGGAGAAACAACACATCATCCTTCAAATCAACGCAAATGAGCTCTAAGTTTGGATTGAGCCTCCCAACTGGTGAGCAAGGATGAGCCCGCAAGCTGAGCAACGGTATTGAACATAGAACAACAAGGACAACAGAGTCGGGTGGCAGTTAACTGTAGGGTGTGGGCGGACATGGCGGGCGAGCCACAGGTCGCCACACTGCTGGGTGAAAAAACTACAACAGCGAGCTAAATGGGTGGAGAGTCGAGTGTGGGAACCCATGGGTAGGGCAAGATGGTATATGGGTGCCCGCCAGTTGGCACGACGAGCTGTCATGGTAGTGAGTTATGGTGAACAGCGAATGGTGGTTGCGGTGGGGTGATATGAGCCTGCAGGAAAGTGTGCCCACACTAAATGATGGAGAGCTGGTGGAAGGTGTGACGGGCACGGCAAGGCGTTTGGTGGAAATGTGAGTTGTGTGCGGTGTGCCTCGGGTGAGGTTGAACAGTGCAGCAGCCGTGTCAGTTGACTAGACGAGCTCCACAATAGCATTTCTTTTAAATTGTAAAAATGTCGGTGGAGCTTCACTCCTGGTCAATTGTAAAAAAAAAATCATATAAATTATTACTTGCATATTGGATTGTGTCTCCTGCTATTGAATGTTTTATTAATGTAATTCTGCACATTAATGTTTTAACATGGAAAATAAGATGAATGTTAGGCGTAGTTTGAGAAACAATTTAACATTGAAAAAAGTTAAGTATTTGTCTAATGCGCACGTTGGGCAACTCATGAAAAAAGTGTTGAGGGTGTGACAGGTAGTATCGGAGAAAATTTCAGAGACCAGGTATGTATGCAGTCTAAAGTTTTGAACAAGAAATCTTGGATTCATAGTCTGGGTTTCTTGGACTTGGTGGTTCATGGCAAGACCATCCAAGTGTTGGTGGACATGGGGGCCACACATAACTTCATGACTACATGACTAGAAAAAGAAGTTGGGTTGCAGATCATCCCGTCGGATGCAGAGGTCAAGACAGTGGACTCAAGAGCTAGAGTGGCAGGTTTAATTGGGCTTGAGGGTGATGGAAATGAACGACTTTGACATGATATTGGGGTAGGATTTCTTGAAGGGAAATAGAGTAGTTATTGTTCCCTTCTGTGATGATGTTATGTTGATTGGAGGATCACAGACTTGGACATTGCCTAATAATAAGCAAAGGAAGAAAGTCAAGGTGCAACATGTTTTTGCACTAAGTTTGGAGAAGGCTATGCGGGAGTTAGATGTAGAGACATATGCGACAGCTATCAGAGAGGTCGATAGCGATGATGGAGTAGGGATGCCTATTACAGCTGAGATTTCCAAGGTGCTGGCCAAGCATGCAGATTTGATGCCCAATGAGATACCAAAGAAACTTCCACAAAGACGTGCAGTGGACCATAGCGTTGAGCTAGAGCCATGGAAACAACCTTCGGCTAAAGCTCCCTATCAGTTATCAGGACCGAAGTTGGAGGAATTGAAGCGGCAGTTAAAGGATTTAACTGATGCAGGTTTCATAAGGCCTTCAAGGTCCCCCTATAGAGCTCTAGTATTGTTCCAGTAGACGAATTATGCAAATGAGTATGGATGTGCTATGATTATCGTGCTCTCAACAAGCAAATGATAAAGAATAGGTATCCTTTGCCATTAGTTGCAGATTGCTTCGATAAGCTTGCAAAAGCCGAAGTGTTTTCCAAGCTTGATTTGAGGCATGGGTACTATTAGGTGAGGATAGTGGAAGGAGATGAGAGGAAGACCATGATTGTGACAAGGTATGGAAGCTTTGAATTCCTTGTTATGCCATTCAGGTTATGTAACGCTCCTGCTACGTTTTCCAGTTTGATGAATGATGTACTATGTCCATACTTGGATTCGTTCGTAGTAGTGTACTTTGACGACATTGTGGTGTATAGTGATAATATGGAGGATCATAAGAAACACTTGGCTTTGGTGTTTGAGGGGCTGAAGAAGAGTCAGATGTACTTGAAGAAGTCAAAGTGTGTGTTTGCCCAGATCAAAATTCTGTTCCTTGGACACATTGTGGGTCAAGGGTACATACGGATGGAGTCAAATAGGGTGAAGACGATAGAGGATTGGGTTGAATCAAAGAATGTCCATGATATGAGGGTGTTTTTGGGCATGACCAACTACCAACAAAAGTTTGTATATGGGTATTCCAAATTGACCTCGTCACTGGTAGACCTTTTGAAGAAGGACAAGCAATGGAGTTGGATGGAGAAATATCAGATGGCATTTGATGATTTGAAGAAGAAGATGGTTTCAGCACTGATACTGAAGTTACCAGACTTTGAGCAACCATTTGAGGTACACATAGATGCTTTAGATTTTGCGATAGGAGGAGTTATTATGCAAGATGGACATCCAGTGGCGTACGAGAGTCGGAAGTTTCAGGATAGAGAAGAAAGGTATCCAGTTCATGAGAAGGAGATAATTGCAATCATCCAATGTTTACAGGTATGGAGGCATTACTTGATTGGGAAGCCTTTTTTTGTCAAGACTAACAATGTTGTAGCAAGTTATTTTGCATCACAACCAAAGCTATCAGCAAAGCAAGCTTGTTGGGAGGACTTCTTGGCAGAGTTCGACAAGAGTATTGAGTATAGGCCGGGTAGACTCAATACAGTTGCAAATGCCCTTAGTAGGAAGGGACAGCTAGCAGCATTAGAGGGGGAGGAACACTGGGCAACACAAAGTAAGATTCGAGTATAGATGACAGAAGCGACGTAGAATAATCTCAAGGAGAGCATTGAGAGTGATACTCAAGTGCAGAATATTGTGAAGTAGATAAAGGAGGTGAAGACACGATAGCTTTTTCTCCGAGATGTATTCTTATTCTTTGGGAATCGACTCTATGTTCCAAAGTCATCTAGACTTAGGGGGCACCTTTTAAAGGAGTGGAACGATTCTCCATGGAATGGCCACCTAGGGCAGTGTCGTTCTTTGGCATTATTGGAGAGAGGATTCTTTTGGGTGAAGATGAGGGAGGATGTAGAGGAGTATGTGCACATATGCATTACTTGTCAATAGGACAAATCAGACACCTAGAGGTAGGGAGGGTTGTTTCAGCCTTTTCCGATTCCAGAGAAACCATGGATGAGTGTCTCAATGCACTTCATTACTTAGTTACTGTGGGTGTAAGTGTATAATGGGATCATGGTCATGGTTGATCATTTTTCCAGGTATGTTGTCTTCATTCCAATGAAGATACCTTGTGGAGCTAAGAAGATTGCGAAGTTGTTCTTCAAGAACATAGTGAAGTATTGGGGGATGCCATTGAGCATTGTGTCAGATCGAGATCCACGATTTACAGGTAGATTTTGGACCACATTGTTCAAGCTAGTCGGGACAGAATTGTTGATGAGCTTGAGTTACCATCCACAGATAGATGGGAAAATTGATCGAATCAATGCATTGCTAGAGGACTGCTTGAGACATTATGTGATAGTTGATCAGAAGAATTGGCCTGAACTCTCGGATGTAGCTCAGTTCAGCTACAACATGTAGAAGAGTTTTGCAATAGGGTATAGTCCATTTGAGTTGGTGAATGGTTAGTTGCCGGTCGCTCCTCACACCATATTGACGAGACGTTTCTTGAGGAGTCCTCATGCGAATAACTTCATGAACGCTTGGGATGAGACTTTGGAGTTAGCACAGTTGCACTTGCACGAGGCTGCAAGGAGGGTGAAGAAATGGGCAGATAAGGATAGGCGGGATGCACACATCAGTGTGGGAGATACGGTTTTTCTCAAGATTACAAGAGATCAGTTTCAACCGCCTAAGGGGACTGCGAGATCTTTAACAAGGAATCGAGTGGGGGAAGTTGCCTATGAGGTGGAGCTTCCACTCCACATTCATTCAAAACATCCTGTTTTCCTTATCAGTTAGTTGAAGAAGTGTCGACTTGATGTGGAACATCCAGGCAGGGTGGAGCCACCGAGGGGACCAGCTATGATTGTTGACAGGCCAAATCTTGTGTTGGGGAATATTTTGGATCTTTAAAAAATCATGGATCTTTAAACTATGAGACGGGAACTTCTCATTAGATGGAAGGATGCACCGGAGGAGGATAGCTAGGAAGCAGAGGACTCGCTATGGAGATGGAAGAAAAATATTGTGAAGTATGACATGAAGCTATGGAGGATAGTTGGATTGTCGAGGACGACAATGACTTTAGGTGTGGGAGAATGTAATGCCCACGAGTCATTGGTGCATTTGGGTGAGTCGGGTGCACCCACCGGGCGCATTTAACCGAAGTATTGGTGAAGTTGGCAAGGCACACGATGAGTGAGTGATGAGCCGGGCGGACGGAATGGTGATTTGAGTGCACGCTCGAATGAAGTGATGGGCTGGCTGGTCGAGCGGGAGCATGACACATGAAATTCATTCAGAAAAATGGCTAAGTGTTGAACTTCGGCTGACTTATATGGGTGGGTGGTCCCGTGTACGGGTACCCCACACAAAAGCTGAAGGTCAAATATTGGTGAACCGCCATGTGTTGGGTTGGCTTGGCCATAGGCCAAAGCCCCCACCATGTACCGAACATCATATATAAAGGTGGAGTTTGGTGGAGAAACAACATAACGGATCATCCATCAAATCAATGCAAAGGAGCTCTGAATTTGGATCGAGCCTCCCAAGCGGCGAGTGAGGATGAGCCCGCAAGTAGGGAGGTGGTATTGAATGCAGAATGACACAGACAAAAGAGTCGGGTAGCATTTAACCGTAGGGCGTGGGAAGACCTGGCAAACGAGCCATAGGTCATGACACTGCTGGGTGACAAAACTCTCATGATGAGCTGAACGGGCGAACAATTGGGTTTGGGAACCTGTAGGTGTTGGTCACTTTAATTTCTTTTTAATCTAAACAACCAGTGCTACATAAATTGTCAACCCAGGGAAGTTTTTTCATTTCAAAGGAAATTACACATTATATATGCTCAATTCCAAAAGTAGTAAAAAGTTGCAGTATAATTTATTCTAATAAAAACTTGCTTTAAACAACTGAAATTCTACTTTGAGTTACACCAAAAGGAATCTCTCTATTGTAGACAATGATCAAGGGAATCCTGGATTGTAGTTAAAAAGAACAATCTAGAAAGGAAATCAATCTGCAAAGGAAAAGACTAGCTGCACTCTAACAGAGAACATGACCCTATTCCCCAAGCAGGAACCTTCAACACCTATTTCTGATTACTATGGTTCACAAACTCACTCTAGGAAACCAATCAAAATAATCACTGATTACCTATGAACAAAATTATGGAAACAATGCAATAACTCAGCGGAAACAGAGTTTCATTAGTAAATACAAAGTTTCAATAACGCATAAGTAAATTCATCAAACAAGAATTTAACAAGACATGAATGTAAAAATAATACTTAACACACTACAGAATTTAAGGGGTGAATCTTGTGATGAAGGTGGGCCCTGTCCTTCTCACAAGATTCCCCAAGCAATGGAACTTAAGAGAAAATGCTCAGAACAGTCTTTTATTCATCTATCAAAGTATCATATTACAAAAGATTAAAGTTCCTTGCTCCCAGCTAGACCTTCCCGTGATCTCTCTATCCTTCTAATGTTGATGTCTCCTCTTTTTAAAGAGGAGACATCAATTACAATTAATTACATTTTCAATCCTATTTTGACCTGCAATGCTAAAATAGGATAACTGAGTCTTCCATTAAAAAAATATTGTTACAATCGTTATGACAATGCCTGACTTTGGAATAAAGTTGTTATGGCCCATGTAACAGCTCCTTCGATGATCCTCTTCTATTGCTGCTAAATCTAAAAATGAAAATCATGGCTGTTTTAGCAACGTGATTTGTGCATTGTTCTTAACTGTTTCAGCAACATAATCAAAACTGTTTCAGCAACATAGTCCGCAATAATATTTGCAGTCTTCAAAATTGTTTCAGCAACTATCTGATCAATGATTAACCATGAAGGAAATGTAAAATTACATGTAAAATAAATCAAACATATAGTAATGAGAAGACATGTTATATACCTTGGAAAATAGATCAAAGTAATAACATGGGCTTTAATTATAGTTTGAAAGAGGATGGAAGATAACAAAATGTGTAAACAAAAAGGGACAATACGGAGTTCTAACTTTTACTCTGAATTCGAGTCGAGGTACCGGGCTTTGGAGTACACATTACTTAGGCAGTAATTCTAGAAGGTATTGTTAGCTAAGTCTCTGAACCCGTGGACCTTTTGTATCTATTGCCATGCTGCTACTTCTTCCTTCTTGCTTAACCTATGGGGTGCCTTATATTCCTGAGTTGGCATCCATAAAAGAGGAAAATGAAAATGATAGCCTATCCATTTCTCAGCAAATTGCTGAACACATCTGATATAGTTAGGTAGCCTTGTGATTGTTGTTTCAAGATTAGTTGGGCTGAAAGGATTATACTCCTACCTTTCTTTAGAGGATTGCTTCCAGAGTAAGTTGTTTCCTTTCAACGTAGCAACTTGCTTAGTCTTTACAAAATGTAGGCAATCATGTATGACTGTTTCTTGTAGCTGTCTGATGTGCTTAGCCATCCCTAGTTCTTTCAAGAATTGAGAATACTCCCAGATGAACATGGCAGGATTTCGTGGCTTTTATCGAATCCATAAGAGTTTGTTGTCCTCATTGTGTTTTCCTGTAAGGAAGGCAATTTGCCATGTGATCTGGTTGGCTAGGAAAGAGGCAAAGGCCCTAACCTGAGCATCACCCACCAAAGGGTTAAGATTGATTTTCCTGTCTTTAGGGATAGCCTCATTATGTAGATACAATTCACAGAGCAAATGTTGATCAGCGATAGATGCTTCTGTGAAAGTTTCCACAAATTTCTCAAGTGTAGAAACTTCATGAGGTTTCCAATTTTTGATTGCTTTTATTTGGAAGAATGTTAGGTGTTCTACAAGAAAAAGCGAGTAGTTCAAGGATGGTTTTCTAGAAGCTAATAACTTCTAAACAAGGTCGAATATAAGAAACAGTTTATTCTTTAGTTGTTTATTCTCTTTCTTCTGTGCATGAAACTACTGGAGTATTTGCTCTAAGGCTTCCCAATTTGAATATATGTGATTTTTCCAAAGTGTTTTTATGCTCCAGCAAGATCTTATCCTGTGACATAACATATGCTTTCTTCCAACTATCAATTTATTGTTTAGTACTGGGAGTCTGAGTAAAGACAGTTTTTGCAGGCCGAGGTTCAGTCTAAGTAAAGACTGTTTTTGTAGGTCATGGTACCTGATCTTCAGCTTTAATTGGCACAGTAGGCTAAGACATTTGTGGTTTTTCCTCCTCTTCAAAAGTTTTCGAAGGTTCTACTGGTTCTTGCGCAGTAGTAGGGCGTTCTTCTTTAATCTTCGGAGGCCCTACTGGTTCTTGTGTAACAGTAGGGTATTCCTTTTTAATTTCTAAAGGCCCTACTGGTTCTTGTGTAACAATAGGGTGTTCCTTTTTGGTCGTTGAAGAGGTGGGTGCAGGGGAGGCTCCAGGCAGTGGGATTTCAACTTCTTTATACCCTGCTTGATGATAAATATTACCGCATTGGCTGCAAATATATTCCTTGTACTCATCTGCCACTACACTTTTCTCGGTTGTGGATGCTACATGGGCTAGAGTATATAAACTAAGCTCTTTGTCATAGGCTTCCCTTCCCTTTACTAACTCTTGCTTATAAGCTTCAAGTACTGACTTTAAAAACTCAATTTCATACAAAAGGGAAGCCAGAGTGACCGGGCTTTGTGTATCTGTCACAGTCTCAGCAGCTAGTTCTTGTGTGGCAACTACTGGATGGGCAGCATTTTGAGTATCCAGATCCTGTGTATCAGCAGCTATTTCTTGTGTGGCAGCTGCTGAATTGGTAGTTGGTTCTTATGGGGCAGCTACGTCATGTACAACATTAAAAGCATCCAGGTTTTGCATCTCAGTAGCTGGTTCTTGTGAAGCAACTGCTGAATGAGTATCTGGTTCTTGTGGAGCAGCTACTTGCTGTGCAACGTCCAGGGCATCCAGGTTTTGTATCTTAGCAGCTGGTTCTTGTGGAGCAACTGCTGGATAGGTAGCTGGTTCTTGTGGGGAAACTACCTATTGTGCAATATCCTAGGCATCTAGATTTTGTGAATCAGTAGCTGGTTCTTGTGTGACAGCTGCGTGTTGTGCAACTTCCTGGGCATCTAGATTTTGTAAATCAGTAGCTGGTTCTTGTGTGGCAACTGCTGGTTGAGTAGTTAGTTCTTGTGTTTCAACTATTGGCTCAGAAAAAAATGATGTCGTAAACCCCTGGGCATTTGGTTCTTGTGTTTCAGTGCCCGAGGGTGAGACAGGCAAGGATTCAAGGTCTTGGGACTGTGATGGGGTATGGGATTTTAGACGAATTGGTGGGGAATTTGGGATGGTGGCAGCAGTTGCTACTTCAATGACACCCTCATTCGTCTTTGGGGTAAAAAGGCAGGAAGAGGAGTAATTTTCCTTTTACGAGTAGGTTTCTTCTGAGGGAGAGGACTATCAGAAATGGTAGCTTCTTTGGTCAAGGCCCTAGTTTGCCTTTTTGGTAGGAAAGTGGTCTTACTCTACCTTTTTCTTTCTAGCATAGCGAGGGGAAGGTTATCTTCAGAGTGATCACTAGGAATATGAACAGTGGGATTAGATGATTTTGCTAAGTTGCGGGATGGAGTTGATGCAATGGGAAGGCCAATTGGATCAACTGATTCTACTGGTGGAATTTCTGGGGGATCAGGAATGTTATCAGGATGCTGCTCATGGGGATTTTCAGGGACTTCTTAAGGATTTTTAGCAGCCTGGTAAGGGTCTAGGGGTAGGTTATTAGGAGGGAGAGCTTGTTGAGCAAAGCCCTTGTGAATTAGTAGCAGGATAAGACGGTGATGGGTGAGGGAAAAGAGTGGGTATTTTGCCTATCTACAATAATGTGACATATTCTTTAGACACCCAAGTAAATAATATGACATATTCAATAATTTACCATGTCTCAAATGATTTAATAAGACAAGTCATGCTGATAGACTACCTAGTAGCGACCTTCACAAATGAGATAATGCTTGACTAATTCAGGAACTGTCGGCCATGGAGGTGGTAATGACTGAAGTCGGGTGCCTCGCCCTTTGTGCTCGACCTATTCTCCTGGCAGAAGACAATACATTTGTGCATTCAGAATGATATGCTTATGGCTAAACCAACGAATGCTAGTGACTGGCAGGCCTAAAACTTGTGCTATATCATGCTCTGTAACTGGAATTTGAACTCCCTAAACCGTAGAATAACCATCACGTAAATTACGTGCAAAGTCAAGGAATTGTTGTGGATTGAATCCCTGAAGCCTCTGAAAATAATCTACCTAGCCTACCCGCTGAAAAATCTGATATACTTCTGGATGTAATTCAAGTAGAGCTATCCAGTCGGGCTCATGTCAAATAGCAAGTCCCCCCATAGTTAACCAGCTTCAATAAAATGCACAGTCAAAAACTGAGTTACCGGTTTTCGGACAGAGTAAATTTTGCAAATGGGGACATGGAGTAACAACATTGAGGCGAGGTGATGAGACGTAATTCGTGGGTAAAAAAAATGACAGTAATTGGCTTGCTGTGAAATGATGGTGTATAAGTGAAATAATGGCGTATGATTTTGGTATCCCCCCAAACTACGGCTGAAATGATGGCTTTTAAATGTATGGGGATCATGGTAATTATGACATAATCTTCTCATTTAACTATAGTTTAATCGTATTCACACAATATTTACATACCTCATGTTTACCTTTAGTCCATATTTCGAAAAAACATAATACTCGTTGCCAATAGATCATCGACAATCATGGAAGAAATTATGAGGAAAATTCTGTTATAGGTCTATATAATTATAGGAGAAGGCAGTGAAGGGACAGAATTAGCATCATAAGTGATTTTTATGATGAAAAGTGTTGTGTGATTATGTTCTTTGAAACGATGTTTCAACAATAGGAAAGATGAGTGAAGAATCGTGTTTCAGCAACGGAAAATGAGTAAAGGATGGTGTTTCAGCAACAGGAAATGGATGAAGAACTGTGTTTCAACAATGGGGAAGATAAAGGAAATGTTGCTGAAGAATACTATTGCAAGGATGGAAAAATAGGCAAATGTTTCTGAAAGATTTTTTTTTTTTTGCTTGATGAGAAAAATGTTGCTGAAAAATGATGGGGGCATGAGAAATGATGGAAATGTTATTGAAGGATGGGGAAATGAATTATGGATGGATTGAAATGAGATGACATAGTTCCAAAATTACGCTTGGACATGCTTATAGTAGGATCATCCTTTTCAATCATCCTTTCCTAAATCTGGAATCTGCAAAAAGTCAATTCTAACATGCCAACCCTTGACAACGATTATTAGTTAAGAAATCTAATCTAATACTTAAAAATATAATGTAGAAATTAATGGCAATGAGGGGTAGTAGGCTCCCCCAAGAAAAGATAATGTGAATTTGTCATGCAAGTGGCCTTAAAGTCCTCTTTGGAAATGGGTCGCTGGTATAGACAAAGACAATGACCATTTACCAATAATGGTGTCCTAGAATCATCAATTGTTAGGAGCCTTATTGTTCCATTGGGAAAAACCATATCTATTTCATAAGGTCCTAGCCATCTTGTACGTAGTTTCCCTTGAAAATTTTCAAACCGAAAATCATACAATAAAGCCCAATTACAATTTTGGAACTGCTTATGCTTGATGGTTTTATCATGCCACCTTGTTCTTTGTTGTTGGATCATAGTTGTTTGATGAATGGCATCTAACCTCTTTTCATCCAATTCCTAAAGCTGTTGCAGCCTTGCTGTCTGTGCATCAGTCAAATCAAGGTTAACAGCTAAAGAAATTCTTAAAGTTTTAACTTCAAATTCAATGGGAAAAACAACACTTTTACCATAAACCAATTCATAGGGAGAAAATCCTGTAGTATTCCTCCAGGTAGTTCTGTAAGCCCATAGTGCTTCAAGGAGCCTTTGAGACCAATCCTTCCTATTCTCCTTCACTGTTTTTATTAGAATGGCTTCTATAACTTTGTTTGTACTCTCCACCTGCCCATTAGCTTGGGGGTGGTATGGTGTAGTCATTCTATGATGAATATGATATTTTTGAAGGGTGGCTTTAAAACCATGAGAATTGAAAGGAGGTCCTCCATCTTTAACTAGCTTTCTAGGTACTCCAAATCTAACAAAGATTTCTTCAAATAGAAAAGCTAAAATAGATTCCTCATTAGCTCTAATGAGTGCTTTAGCCTCCACCCATTTAGTCATATAACGTTTACAAACTAATATGTAAACTCTTTGATTGGATGGAGGATTAATGGGCCCTACAAAATCTAGAGCCCATCTTTCAAAGGGTTCAAGCATTACCTGGGGATTCAATGGCATTTCATCTCTATGATTCAGTTGACCCATTCTCTCACAGTTGTCACAGGCCCGAAAATATTTCTTTGCATCCTTGAAAAGTGAGGGCCAATAATAGCCCATCCTGAGAATTTTATGTGTCGTTCTCTTATCAGCAAAATGCCCTCCACAAGGGCCATCATGACAAGCTTTCAATATATCATAAACCTCATCCTCTCTAATGCATCTCCAGATTTCATGATCAAGTCCTGTGTATAAAAGACACCCACTTATCCAGCTATACTGAGCACTTTTTTGAATGATCTTTCTTTTCTCTCGATGTGATAGGTGTGATGGTAACTTCCCGACAACCAAATAATTGGCAATGTTTGCATACCAAGGTGAGTGAGAAGATAGTGAAAATAAATACTCATCAGGAAAGGAATCATCTACTAGAGTATTATCATCAGCTTTTAACCGAGAAAGGAAATCAACAACTACATTTTCTTTACCTAGTCGATCTACAATTGTAATATCAAATTCTTGTAATAATAATAACCACCTAGTAACTCGGGCATTTGTGACAGATTTGTTCATTAAATACTTAATAGCCGAGTGGTCAATATGGACAAAAGTAGAGTAACCAGTAATGTAATGTTGAAACTTGTTAATAGCATAAATAATTGCTAAGAATTCCTTTTCAGTAACTATGTAATTAAGCTCAGCAGGAGTCATATTCTTACTAATAAAATAGATAGCATAAGGAAGATGGTTTTCGTCTTGTCCCAAGATAGCTCCAATTGTAGAATCTGAAGCATGAGAGGATATATGAAAGGGAAGTGCCCAATCAGGTCCCCTTAAAATAGGAGCTATAGATAGTTGATGCTTGAGTTCATCAAATGCTTTCTGGCAAAGATCAATCCACTTAAATTCAATATTTTTCATAAGTAACACAAAAAAAGGAGAAGCTATTTTAGAAATTTTTTTAATAAATCTTCTATAGTATCCTACATGTCTTAAAATGCTTCTTACATCAGTTTGTGTTCTAGGAATAGGAAGATTTTGAATTACCTGTATTTTGGATGGATCTAGCTGAATTCCTTGAAATGAAATAAAATGTCCAAGTACAATTCCTTCATTCATCATCATATGACATTTTTCAGTGCTTAAGGAAAGGTGAGCTTGTACACAATGTTTAAGTACTTTTTCAAGGTTTTGCAATGCATCTTTAAAAGACACACCATAAGAGGTGAAATCATCCATAAATATCTCCATGGAGTCATTAATCATATCAGAAAAGATTTCCTATCACTGCTCTTTGGAAATTTGCTCCAAGATTACATAGTCCAAATGGGAGAACTCTATAGGCAAAAGCTCCCTAGGGACTAGCAAAAGTGGTCTTATCCTAGTCTTGGGGTGCAATTTTGATTTGATTATACCCACTAAAACCATCTAGAAAGGAGAAGAATTTATTTCCTGACAAACTATCTAACACTAGATCAATGAATGGCATGGGAAAGTGATCCTTTTGAGTTTCTTTGTTTAAGGCTCTATAATCTACAAATACTCTCCATTTCTCATTTTTCTTAGGTACTATAACCAATGGAGAAACCCATTCACTGTTAGATATGGGATATATTAACCCTACATTAAGTAATTTTTTAAGTTCTTCTTTGACAATTTCCCTTAAATTGGGATTCATTCGCCACTGGGGTTGACAGATTCGTCAACAACCTTCCTTTATATAGATGCAATGAGTACATAATTCAGGAGAGATTCCCTTCATGTCTTTATAATTCCATGCAAATTCCCTTATTTTAACGAAGCAGCTTCATTAATTGTTGTGTTCCAGCATCTATTAAATTGGGGTTTATATTCAATGTTTTGCCAAGTTTGATTTCTACTGTTATGCTTTTAGAGGAGATGGTGGTTGATGTTTGAGGTAGATCTTCTGATTTAAGCTTTTCCTGGGTATCAAATTTCAAGATTGCAGTCAACTGGTTGTGTGTTTCAGCAGTGACCATGGAAGGTTCACCAATAAAATTATTAATTACTTCATCCTCAGTGGTATCTTTAAGACTTAAAGCTTGTCTGATAGTCAAAATAGGTTGAGTAGCATCATCATCATAGTCCAACCATACAGAATTATCATTATTAATCATAGGTGTGGCATGAGGGTAGAGGGTAAGCTGCTTGGTTTCACACCCATTAGAAATTGTCATTGAACCAGATCTACAGCTGATAAAGGCATTGGCTATGGCTAACCAGGGCCTTCCCAGAATTAGAGGGCACCCCCCAAAGTTTGTTTTAGTCTATAATACCACAAAGTCAGCTGGGTAACTCCAGGACTCAACTAAAATGATTAGGTCTTCGATGACTCCTTCTGGTTTGATTGTAGAACGTTCAGCTAATTCTAGAATGGTTGGTGTCTCTCTGATCACATTCTTTAGCTGTAACAGTTGTGAAGTTTCCACAGTCATAATATTTATAACAGCACCTAAATCTACCAGAACTCGTGAGATGATAGCTTTTCTAATCTGGACTGTAACACTAGGATGTCCGGGGTCACCATATTTAACAGGAGGAGCTTTTCCGGTCCTTAAGGCTGATAGATCACCCATAACATTAACTGTAAGGGGATCTTTAGCTTTCCTACTAGGTTTCTTGATACAAATATCTCTCAGAGTTCTGGCATAGATTGGTACATCTCTTAATGCTTGTAAAAGTGGAATTTTAACATAAAGATTCTGTAATTCCCCCAGAAGGTTAAAAATAGGTGGCTCAGGCATTTTAGTCAAAGCTAAATTCTCAAGGATCGATGGCTCTACTGTTTCAGCACCCTTGTTAGAGGGTGGTTGTTACTCCTTACGAGAATTATTTTTCTCAGTCTCTTCTTTATCAGAATCAGAAGAGGTAATGTCATCAATAATAGGTTCAACTATTTCCCAAATCGTAAGTCGATCTCATTTCACTGCATAGGCTGGTCCTGAATATCAATAACTTGTACGACTTTATTATTGGGGTTAGGGTTCGGTTGTACTGGTAGCTGGGGTCTCATTGTTTGATTATTAGGTGGAGCGCCTGATGGTAGGAGTGGTTGCTAAAACTGAGGAAATTGGTTTGGAAATGGGAGTTGTTGACCCCTCCAGTTTGGATTCCATTGATTAAAATAAGATTGATGTTGTGGGGGCCAAGAAGTCCACAATGCCAGATCTACAAAGGGAGGGTTTGGTTGTTTCACGGGTGGGTAACTCATTTGATTGAAGGGCATGCATTGCATCTGGTTGAAGGGAGGGTAATTTTCTTGATTAAAAGAAGGGTAATTTTTCCAACAATTAGAAAATGGCATATTAGAGTTCATACCTTGTCCTCGTGGTTGCCATTGCCTTCTCTGTGTCAGCAGATAAACTACTTTAGCTACTTCTTCAGTTGGTTGCAATGCTGCTTTTATTCCTGGTAAAGAAGGGCATTGTTGTGTTTCATGATCCCTCTTAAAAATGGTACAAATTGTCACTTTTCCCAACGGGCATTCCCTTAGTGGATGTTTTTCTCGGCATTTAAAACAAAAGATGGCCAAAGAACCTTCTGATTCTGCTTGTTTCTTCTTAGCCTGCAAGGTGTCAATCTGTGAAGCAAAAGAACTTAACATTTCAGTTTTAAATTCCTTAGGGAAATTACCTATTTCAGCTCTTGTCACTCCTCCACTGGCTGATTTCTGAACTCTTGAATATGTATTATCCTTGTTGTTTGATCTGTTCCTTGCAGCCCCTCTTGAACATCTTTTGCAGAGGTTAACAATTTCATCATATGATTCCTTAGATATGTCCCCTTTACCAAGCATGTGTAACATGTCTAGACAATCATCCCTCACCCCTTTCAATAATATTGTTTTAAGAATATCCTTACTTACATCGGGGTGATTGGATCTTTGCAAGTTATATTGCAGCCTTTCCGCAAAGTCCTCTAGATTATCGTCCTCCTTTTGCACCATATTAAATAATTCTTCCCTCTTTTCTCTCATCCGGTAGTAATTCTGATATTTGAGCATAAACTTCTGTTTCATTTGTTCCCATGTTGTGATTACATGGCCTCCCAGACTCATGAACCATCTTAATGCATTTCCTTTTAGTGTTGCTGGAAACAGCTTCAATTTTTGAGCATTAGTAACATAATCATAGCTTCTGCATAATATATCAAACTCAAAAAGAAACTCATCGGGATATTCAGAAGATAACCCATGGAAGTTAGGTAAAGCCAAAAATGGGATATTCTTCATAGGAGTTGCTCCTCTAGGAAAATCACCAATAGGAAATCCCAAGGTAGAGAGAGAATTCTTACCTCTTCCTTTAGGTTCTACCTATCTTCCACCATAGAATCCTTCATTATTCTCTTCCATTGGTTGTTCTCTTGTTGCACTTGCTCTGTCTTCAATGTTTTCTGTTGGCTCCTCAGTGTCCTTAATTGGTTTCTCAATGTCTTAAATTGGTTCCTCAAGTCTTCAATTGGCTCCTCAATATCTTCAATTGGTTCCTCAATGTCTTCAACTGGTTCCTTAAAATCCTCTACTGGTTCTTCAATTTTTTCTACTGTTTCCTCAACCTTTTCAGCGCCGACAACTTCCTCTGTTTCATAGTTTGTTTGGAGGGAGAGTTAAGGCTTGGGCTTCCGAGAGCTCAGCCTCTGAGAAGTTTCAGCCTTTGATATGATATCATCAATAAAGGTCTTTCTTCCTCCTCCTTTGCCCTTGCCACCTATATGGCTATTTTTCTTGCGTCCCCTCATGCATTTTGCATATCTAAAAGAAAAACATTAATTCTTTTGAAATCTAAAATTTCCTTCCCTGGCAACGGTGCCAAAATGTTGGTCACTTTAATTGCTTATTAATCTAAACAACCAGTGCTACATAAATTGTCAACCCAGGGAAGTTAGTTTATTTCAAAGGAAATTACACACTATATATGCTCAATTCCAAAAGCTGTAAAAAGTTGCAGTATAATTTATTCTAATCACACCTTGCTTTAAACAATTGAAGTTCTACTTTGAGTTACAGCAAAAGTGATCTCTCTTTATAGAAAATGATAAAGGGAATCCTGGATTGCAGTTAAAAAGAACAATCTAGAAAGGAAATCAATTTGCAAAGGAAAAGACTAGTTGTGCTCGAACAGAGAACAAGACCCTATTCCCCAAGCATGAATCTTCAGCACCTATTTCTGATTACTATGCTTCACAAACTCACTCTAGGAAACCAATCAAAATAATCACTGATTACCTATGAACGAAATTATTGAAACAATGCAATAACCGAGCGGAAACAGACTTTCAGCAGAAAATACAAAGTTTCAATAATGCATAAGTAAATTCAGCAAATAAGAAGACATGAATGTAAAAATAATACTTAACACACTACAGAATTTAAGGGGTGAATCTTGTGATGAAGGTGGGCCCTGTCCTTCTCACAAGATTCCACAAGCAATGGAGCTTAAGAGAAAATTCTCATAACAGTGTTTTATTCATCTATCAAAGTATCATATTACAAAAGATTAAATTTCCTTGCTCCCAACTAGACCTTCCTGTGACCTCTCTATCCTTCTAATGTTGATGTCTCCTCTTTTTAAAGAGGAGACATCAATTACAACTAATTACATTGTCAATCCTATTTTGACTTACAACGCTAAAATAGGATAACAGAGTCTTCCATTAGCAAAATACTCTTACAATGGTTATGACAATGCCTGACTTTGGAATAAAGTTGTTATGGCCCATGTAACAGCTCCTTCGATGATCCTCTTTTGTTGTTGCTAAATCTAAAAATGCAAATCACGGTTGTTTCAACAACGTGATTTGCACATTGTTCTTAACTGTTTCAGCAACATAATCAAAATTGTTTCAGCAACGTAGTCCAAAATGACAAAACTGTTTCAGCAACGTAGTCCGCAATAATATCTGTAGTCTTCAAAACTATTTTAGCAACTATCTGATCAACGATTAACCATGAAGGAAATGTAAAATTACATGTAAAATAAATCAAACATATAGTAATGAGAATACATGTTATATACCTTGGAAAATAGATCAAAGTAATAACATGGGCTTTAATTATAGTTTGAAAGAGGATGGAAGATAACAAAATGTGTAAACAAAAAGGGACAATATGGAGTCCTAACAGTAGGTAGGGCGACCCGGTATATGGGTGCCCACTGGTTGGCACAACGAGTTGCGGTGGTAGCGAGTTGTGGTGAACAGTGAACGGAGGTTGTGGTGGGGTGATACAAGCCCACAAGAAACTGTTCCCACGGTGAACGATGGCAAGCTGGCAGAAGGTGTGACGGGCACGACAAAGGCATTCGATGGAAACGCGAGTTGTGTGCGGTCTGTCTCAGGTGAGGTTAAACGGTGCAACGACTGGGTCGGTGGACCAATCAAGCTACACAACAACGTTTGTTGTATATTTTAAAAATGTCAGTGGAGCTTCGCTCCCAATCAATTGTAAAAACAGAATTTAATATAAATTATTACTTGCATATTGGATTGTGTCTCTTGCTATTGAATGTTTTATTAATGTAATTCCACACATTAATGTTTTAACATGGAAAATAAGATGAATGTTAGGCGTAGTTCGGGAAAAAGTTTAACAATGAAGAAAGTTAAGTGTTTGGCCGATGCCACATGTTGGGCAACTTGCGAAAAAGAGTTGAGGGCGTGACAGATGGTATCAGAGAAAATTAGAGAGACCAGGTATGTATGCAATTTGAAGTTTTGAACAAGAAATCTTGGATTCATAGTTTTGGTTTCTTGGACTTGGTGGTTCATGGCAAGACCATCCAAGAGTTGGTGGAAATGGGGGCAACACATAACTTCATGAATACATGGCTAGCAAAAGAAGTTGGGTTGCACATCATCCTATCAGATGTGGAGGTCAAGGCAGTGAACTCAAGAGCTAGATTGGCAAGCTTGGCACACAATGTGCCGGTGCAAATCAAAGACTAGTAGGGTCAATTGGACTTTACAGTGATGAATGACTTGGACATGATATTGGGGCAGGATTTCTTGATGGGCAATAGAGTAGTTATTGTTCCCTTCTGCGATGAGGTTATGTTGATTGGAGGATCACAGACTTGGAATTTGCTTAATAATAAGCAAAGGAAGGAAGTCAAGGTGCAACATGCTTCTACACTAAGTTTTGAGAACGCTGCATGGGAGTCAAATGTAGAGATATATGCGACAATTATCAGAGAGGTCGATAGCGATGACGGAGTGGGGACGCCTATTCCAGATGAGATTTCTAAGATGTTGTCCAAGTATGTAGATTTGATGTGTGATGAGATACCAAAGAAACTTCCACCAAGGCGTGCAGTGGACCATAGCATTGAGATAGATCCAGGGAAACAACCTCCGACTGAAGGTCCTTATCAGTTCTTAGGACAAGAGTTGGAGGAATTGAAATGTTAGCTGAAGGAGTTAACTGATGGAGGTTTCATAAGGCCTTCAAGGTCCCCCTATGGAGCTCTAGTATTGTTCCAGTGGAAGAAAGATACGAATGAGCTACGAATGTGCTGTGATTATCATGATCTCAAGAAGAAAAAGATAAAGAACAAGCATCCTTTACCATTAGCTGCAGATTGCTTCAATAAGCGTGTCAAATCCTGAACGTTTTCCAAGCTTGATTTGAGGCATGGGTACTATCAGTTGTGGATAGAGGAAGGAGATGACAGAAATACCGTGATTGTGACAATGTATGGAAGCTTTGAATTCCTTTCTATGCCATTCGGGTTGTGTAACACTCTTGCTATGTTTTTCTCTTCGATGAATGATGTATTACGTCCATACTTGGATACATTCGTAGTAGTGTACTTGGACAACATCGTGGTGTACAGTGATAACATGGAGGATCATAAGAAACACTTGGCTTTGGTGTTTGAGGTGCTGAAGAAGAGTTAGCTGTACTTGAAGAAGTCAAAGTGTGTGTTTTCCTAGACCGAAATTTCGTTCCTTGGACACATTGTGGGTCAAGGGTACATACGGATGGAGCCAAATAGGGTGAAGGCGATAGAGGATTGGGTTGAACCACAGAATGTCCATGATAATAGGGTGTTTTTGGGAATGACCAAATACCAACAAAAGTTTGTAGATGGGTATTCCAGAGTGACCTCGTCATTGATAGACCTTCTGAAGAAGGACAAGTGATGGAGTTGGATGGAGAAATGTGAGATGGCATCTGATGATTTGAAGAAGAAGATGGCTTTATCACCGATACTAAAGTTACCTAACTTCGAGCAACCGTCTGAAGTACACATAGATGATTCAGATTTTGTGATAGGAGGATTTCTTATGTAGGATGGACATCTAGTGGCATACGAGAGTAAGAAGTTACAGGATAGAGAATGGAGGTATCCAGTTCATGAGAAGGAGATGACTACGATCATCCAATATTTGTAGGTATGGAGGCATTACTTGATTGGGAAGCCTTTTGTTGTCAATACTGACAATGTTATAGCAAGTTATTTTTCATCACAACCAACGTTGTCAGTGAAGCAAGCTCATTGGCAGGACTTCTTGGTAGAGTTCGACATGACTATTAAGTATAGGCTGGGTAGTCTAAATGCAATTGCAGATTCCATGAGTAGGAAGGGAAAGCTAGTAGCATTGGAGGGGGAGGAAGACCGAGAAACATGAAGTAGGAGGTCAGGTACAGATAACAGAAGAGATGCAGAATAAGCTCAAGGAGATCATTGAGACTGATACTCACGTGCAGAATATTGTGAAGCAGATAAAGGAGGGAAAGACACATAAGTTTTTTCTCCGAGATGGACTCCTATTCTTTGGGAACCAACTCTATATTCCAAATTTATTTGGACTTAGGAGGCACCTTTTGAAGGAATTCCATGATTCTCCATGGGTTGGTCACCCAGGGCAACGTCGTTCTTTGGCATTATTGGAGAGAGGATTCTTTTGGGTGAAGATGAGGGAGGATGTAGAGGAGTATGTGTGCATATGTATTATTTTTCAATAGGACAAATCGGACAACCAGAGGCAGGGAGAGTTGTTGCAACCTTTACCGATTACAGAGAGACCATGGATGAGTGTCTCGATGGACTTCATTACTCAGTTACTGCAAGTGCAGGGGTATAATGGGATCATGGTCATGGCTAATAATTTTTCTAGGTATGCTGTCTTCTTTCCAATGAAGATACCTTGTGGAGATAAGAAGACTAGAGAGTTGTTCTTCAAGAACATAGTGAAGTATTTGGGGATGCCATCGAGCATTATGTTGGACTGAGATCTTCGATTTACAGGCAAATTTTGGACGACATTATTGAAGCTAGTTGGGAAAGAATTGTTGATGAGCTTGAGTTACCATCCGTAGACAGATGGGAAAACTGAGCAAATCAGTGCATTGCTGGAGGTGTTGGATACCTATACTAATAGGTTTCATATTTCATGATTGGCCAAGGAAAGTCCAAATATGCTCTGCTTTGGTATTACAAAGATCCCATATTTCCTAGAGAACAAGAGGTGTGTAATCTGTTTCAAATATTGAAGACCTTTATTTCAATTTTGTGGATGATTCAACAGTTTAAACTGGATCATGCCATGTTTCAATTTTGAGTTATAGAATAGAGAAAGAAGTCTGTCCAAACTGCTTAATCTTGGCAGGCAAGTAGTTTAGGTAGAGGAGTAAAGGTTCCCAACAGCTTAATCTGGGACCTTGGAAGAAATAAGGTTAGAAGTAGATAGAAAAGAAAAAAGAAAAAGCCAAAGAAAAGAAAAGGCAAGCAAGGGTTTGCAAGTCCAAATGCACCCTCTAAGGAGAAACAAAAAATGCTAGGAAAATAGCTGGGTAGGCAGTTGTGGTTGCAGAAAGGGTATTTTCACCATTGCACATATGTCAAGAGGTGTTTTGCCAAGGCAAAAATCTATCAATAGACAAAGTGGTTAATTCCATCAAATTACAGCAAGGAGCATAACTAACCTCCCTCTTCCCTCTATTCCATTACTAACACTCCCTTTCTTTAGCTGAGATTTATGAAGAGAGATCATGGTTTTATGATGGTTCTTGTTCTTTCAGAAGCCACATGTCCTGTCTAAGATCTTTTCATTTTGATCTACTCTCAAAACTAAATCAACTTTACATAAACTCAGTAAAATCCCCTTCATTTGCTCCTCTCATTCATATTAACCTCTAATTCTACTATATAGCTCCCTTATCTTACCCTTCCCCTAATAATACTAACACTATGGTGTATAAAGCCCCAAAATCTTATAAATACCCCTTCCTTTGGCATTATAGCCATATGTTCTTCAGAAGGGACCAAAATGACCTCTGGTCACTTTGGTGAACCTGTCCCACCCCACTCCCCCTTGCTACAAACCAACTCGCTCCTCAAACTACCCTTTGCATTGAATAAACCCTTATAAAACCTCTTATGCCTTTAAATCCTTTGCAAAAGTTACCAAAGTCAAAAACCCGCCTCTGGCGCATTTCCAAAGGTTAGCGCATTATTTGTTAAATGGAAAACATTCAAAAAACCAATGAAAAACCCATAAACCCAAAGTTTCCGCCGCGCATATAACCTAAGCAAGTTGCCGCTCCGCCCACCGTCGGATCAAGTCTCTGAGATCCGACGATCCACAGCGATATCGGAGCTGCCCCTGTAGCCATCCTTTACCGCCCGAGAAGGTGACGTTGCGTCACGTCAGGGCTTCTCCACGCGTCAAACGTTAAGGACTCTCGGAGCCGGGTCTGACAGTTCTGAGACCGTACCTAAACCGCCCCGAGAGACCGTAGCGGCTAGCCCTAACCGTAACTGCTACGGTCCTAACCGCCAACTGTTTTCCGCCAACGCATCGCCACGTCACGTTCGCTTGTACTCGCCCCTGCTATTCGTCCACCTGGCCGCTGACATGGCTGCCACCTCATCGCCCCCTTGGACCAATAGTCTACCGCCACGTCACCCGATGACGTCAGCTGACGTCACCTCACCTTGACCCGCCAATGACGTCATGCTGACGTCATCACTAAAAAGCGCCAAAATGGTAAAAAAGTCCATATTAACCCAAAAAAGCCGTGTTTTTCTCACTTTTCACTCCTGTCGCCACTGTTCTCTCTGCATGACCGTTTACGTTCGAATTTCCGCCAACCTGCTGAGTTAACCTGGGCGACCTCCTCAGCAGCAACCGTGCACGCCTGCGCAACCTCTGTTCGTCAATTAACAGGTATTTACCGTTGTTCTGCCCTCCATACGACTGTTATTGAAATTTAAGTTGCTCAGAAGGCTAAGGACACCTTACAAACTATATTTGCACCGCCCATTTCCCTCTGCACGTCCACAATTGTAACTGTGAAGTCTAAAAACACCAGCCAAGCCATAATACCTGTAATTTCACTCAAAAACAGCGTTCACTGCGTATTCCCGGCAAATTCCTTGTTGACCTCAATTCACCCGCTGAAAGAGGGCATAGTGACACCCACAGTAGCCTTGGCTCCTAGTATAAGCAGTATTTCAATTGCTGCTGTATAAACTCCTCCTCTGATACTTAAATTTCACGACTGTTCTTACAAAAATCACTTATGTTCTGTGCTGGTGCTTTTACAAGCCACTTTATTACAATTGTTGAACTTCAAAGAATCATGGAGACTCCTATTGCTCTAAATATCAAGCCCCTCAATGCTCCTCACCAGGAATTAGCATGGAAAGCTCTGGGAGACATGGATTACCAAATGCTGGACTGGTTCCCTATGGGAACCAAATACAATATCCAGATGATGAATGAGTTAAAAGCCCAGCACCTGAGTGGGGCAGACAACTTGGGAATTTGGGACTCAAATTTGCCCATCTACAACCTTCCCCAAGTAAATCCTATGCCAGAACTGATCTACAGCTGCCAGGAATGCTATGACCCAAACCAAAGAGCTGTCATCAGCCCCACAGGCTCAATCCTGTTCCAGATTACCCCAGAGAGTATAAATGGAATGCTGCACTTCCAAACTGCCAAGCAATTGACCCCCATCTTTATGCAGAATTTGATAAACAAAGGGACCAAGCTGTCAAATGACCAAATCATTAAAATCAATCAGTTGTTTGTAAGACCAGGCTCTGAATCAGTCAGAACCCCTCCTATTGGGTATCACTACTTGAATGATTTGGGCAGGATGTTAGTGGATTTAATCAGTTATGTCCTAGGATTCAGGGGAATGGAGGATGTGGATGATAGCCTAATGGAAATGCTGTCTATATTCTCTCCTGGTAAGCCCCCAGCTGTACATTATGACTATGCAACCTACATTGCAGATAAAATCCATGAGCAGTTTATGAACTTGAAGAGGGAAAGACTATTCAGGTATACTTCATATATATACCATCTATTCTTGTTCTATCAGCCAGCCACCTTCTCTTTTCCTTTGAAGCAACTCAATGCCCAGGGAAATCCAAGATCAGTTGTGTTCTGGACTTCTGTTTTTCATCATACCTCTGTATCACCTTACACATACACTGAGTTTATTGACTTATTCATTTATCCAGTCATGACAGTATTGCATGGTACTCCTCCTCCTAGACTAACTGATGACATGAGAAGAATTCTCCATTTGAATAAGTCCTACAGCATTGGTAATTGGTACTTCTACCAAAACCACACAGTCATCAGGATATATGGCTGTGAGTTGACCCCTTTTAGGTTGCCAAGGTATGTCCCCATGAGGCTTTTTGCCTTGGAATATTTCAGACAGTTTGGGAACTCAGACTACCTGCATTTTCAGAGCAAGAACAAGAAGTCACAGCTAAAGGTGAGGAGCCAGCTGGGTTCTTTCCTATATAACAGAAAAGAGGAAGGGTGGAAGGAGGCAGACAGTATCCTGGAGGGCCTCAGACTGCAAACCAGCTTTGAATGGATACCCTATGACCCCAATCATTCTATCTCCCTCAGGAGGATTAGATACAAATTGGGTAGCTATGCACACAAGAGACAACCCGAGATTGAACAGTATGCCAATGCATCAAATTGGGAAGAGGGTACCCTAGAGGAGGAAATTACTAATGAAGAGTTACTTGAGAGAGAGGCTAGAAATATGCAAAAGGAAGCTGACTTGGAAACTTGTGGACAGGTGCCCCTCTCCTACAAAAAGCAACTTGGAGCAGCTGCTACATCATCAACAGCACAATAGCAAACTGCCGAGAAAGCACCACAGACAGCAAGCAAGGATAAAGGGAAGCAGGTGGAACAGCCACCTCCATTGACAGAAGAACAAGTGGATACATTGCTACAGCAGCAAGAAGAGATGGAGCAGCAGGAACTCGGGCAGCAACAGGAAGAGGAACAATTTAGTGAACAGCAGCCCTTGCAGCAAGAAAAAGTGATTGATGCTCCAAGCTCCACTGAGCAACAGGCTCAGACAATAGTGCCTCCTAGGGCAGAAACTACTGTTGATACCTCAGTCCTCCAAACCCCACAAAAGGAGGACTTAACCAGGAAAAGGGATAGAGAGACTCCCCTGACTTCATCCATCAATCGGGGAGAGAAAAGACAAAGACTAAATGACTCTCAAGAGGATGACATAGCAGTGAGGCAAGCAATGGGCATGGGCCCACCCAGTGGAGAAGTTTCAGCCAGTTCATTTCAGCATGAACACGATAGAGCCGTGGGAGGAGAGGTCAGCTCCTCCAGCCAGCACAGAGAAGGACAGTCAAGCATCAAACAGCAATTTATTGACATTAAGAGGAGGAGTGATCCTATTAAAGTACAGCTGCACAATCATTTGCTGAACCTGGCTCCTACCAATCAGCAAAGACTCATGTCTGCCTTTGATGTAAGTGAAGGCAAGATGATCATGAGTCACTTCATGCCCACAACGCTGCATCCTCAATCTACCTCGGATTACCTAAGAATCAACATGGAGGTTCTGGCCAAAGACATACACCCTATGGATAAGATTGAATTACATAAACAAACTGGTGAAATGGTGTATGCCTCCTTGGCAGATGAAACGTTGGAGAACTACAAATTGAAGAGCAGCCTTGATAACACAGCATCTCATCTGGAATTGGAGAGAGCATCATCACAAGCCAAGGACAACAGGATCAAGTCCTTGGAAGAGGTAATTATAGAAATAGGACATGATCCTAAAGATGTTAAGGGTATCCAAGAACTCTTGAAGCTAAGGGATGCAGACTTGGCGGCCTTAAGAAAGAAAATCAAGCTTCCAGCTACCATCCATCCTCAAACCGATGAAGTTGCCCAGCAAAGGCAGGAAAAGGATGCTACAGATCTACTGATATCCCTGTACAAGGAGCTGGTTCGGACTCAAGACCAGCTAGGGCAATCAGAAGCTGCAAAGGCAGCATTACAGACAGCTATGAAACAAAAAGAAGAGGGCCAACCCTCCCAGCCTACTCCTGTGATAATCAACCTTGAGGAAGTCCAGCCAACAACTACTCCTCCTCCTCAACAGACAGGGCCTACAGCACCATCTACAGCAACAACTACACCAACAACAGAGCCAACTCCTACTCTGGATATGCAGAAGCTGCAAGCTGAGATCCAAGTTCTTGAATCCCAAATGAAAGAGCTTGATGAAGTCAAAAGGTCTTTGACCAAGGTGAATGAAAAATTTGACAAAAGCAAGCAGAATGAGGCAGCAAAGGAAAGAGAGGTGAAAGCTCTAAAAAAGAGAATAGCTGAACTAGAAAAAGAGCTTGCACTAGAAAAAGTAACAGCAGAATTGAAAGCAGTCCTCTGGGGCAACATTGGTCGATCCATCACCAATCAGTGGCAGTATATTGAGACTATGGATGAGCAAATAGCACTCATCACGAAGGCAAACAGGGAGGTACAGAGAGCAAGAGCAAGCCTTGGCCACATGCCAGATGCTTCCAGCAGAATGATCAATATTTTGAATAACAAAACTAGCTCTCAACTAGCCACCATGGGAATTACTAACAGGACTGAAACAATTTCAGTAGTTAAAAGAGTCTTGACACTAAGAAGCCTAATTGGAACGCTGGAGAGGAGAACACAGGATATGCAGACCGAGATCAACAAATTCCTGGACAGATTTGTGGCATTACAAAACAGAGGCCTCCCCAGCATATTAAGCAGTGTAGGAAGGCTGCTTACTCTGGAAAATTACATCAAAAGGGTTGATATGCAGGCTGCAGCACAAATAGCAAAACAACCCAGTACCTCAGCTGAAACAGGGCCAGCAACAGGGCAGAATTTGTATGATAGGGTGGATAACCTGTTCTTTATTATGAATGAAATTGATCACCTGTTTGATACCCCACCAAATTTCTTTAAGTATACAGAGGCAGATGAAACTTTGGGGGCAATCATAAGACACCAATTGCCCACACAGGAAGAGTGGAGGAATTTGACACAGATAATTTTATCAGGCCAGAACCTGTAGCGCTAATTTTTTCCAGTATATGAGCAGTCATGCACAGGCAGAATTTTGATAGATAAAATCTACAAGGAAGAGACAGATGCTGAGCCAACTCAGCAGAGCTATTTACTCACCACAGCAGCAGTCACAATCACAGGTGACAAACCCAGAATACAGCGTACAAGCCATAAAGTCGGGTTCCCCAGCATTTAATCAAAGTATCTCAACCGACTCAGCAGATCCCAAAGGCCAAAATATCTTCTGACAGAACATTAAGACGCCTTTATCTTGTATTCAATGCGGTAATAAATTTCTGATAATAATATCTCAAAAGTTGGTGAGAATATTAAAGTCTGAGATAACTTAGAACTCAGATATTTTGTAAACAATCGCAAGTATATATTCACCCCTCGCAGTAGCTGAAGGGGTTGTTGTTATTTTCATTTTGGGCATCTCATTTGCTGTAAAATTCTCAGAGAAATAATACAAAGGGTGAATGGAATTTCTGAAGCTTGGCGTACCTTGATGCATTGTGATGAATGGTGAATGTTGCAGGATTCCAGAGTGTTTCATAAAACAATAAGTCTTTCTTAAATCTCTGTGTTACATGTTTTTCGAGCCTTTTGTTCTCTTTCATTGTTTAAATGTTTTACACTTAATAGCAAAGTAGAAGAATAGTTACAGGATTTAATCACTGATTACCCTGAACTCAATCTGAGCTATTATCCATGTTTTCTTCAGATACAGTGAATGAAGTGTAATTCTTAATTGCTGCACTTTAAAACTATATCTTTTACAGTGATAGACATCCCCAGGATTCAAGTTTTGCTCCTGAGGCATCTATCTGTTTCTCATACCTAGTTTGGTGGAAATACTCGAATACTTTAGTGAAAATTCTTAATTGCTTTCACTGGTTTTTTCACCTGTTTGTGTTATAAATCAAAATTTGTTCTATGAAGTATCCAAATGGCCCTGTAAGTTGCACCAGTTCACCTCAAGATTTCTAGACACCTATACAGCCATAGACTCCATTGCCCAATGATATTTGACTCTTTGAATACTACATCATAAGACCTAAAAGAAACTCTTCAACCAAAACATAAACAAAACCTGTGCATAATAGCTAGCCTAAAACCCTATCATAAACAGTTACAAATCATAAAGAGAGAGCCCTCTCTGATCACAGTTTGGCTAGAAACAGTGATCCAAAGATTGGTTAGTGGTTACCCCGGCCGTATTCCCTTGGGAGTCATAGGGAACAACCTGGGTGTTAACATAATTGGCGACTCCACTGGGGAATTCCTAAAATTTTTCAATTACTATCTATCTCCCAAAGCTGCCATCAAGCCTGAAATTAGCCAAGAGGCCTTAGAACTGTTTCTCTAACACAGGGACAGCTTGAAGGAAGAGCTAGTTAGGGAATCTTAATCCTAGCTTTGGAAAATATATAGCCATTCCAAAATTTTCATCCAGTCCTTGAATATATAAACCTTGTATACAAGTTCTAAAGGAATAATTAGAAGCTGGCTCCCAAAAGAAACCCAAGGCACACTAGGGCAAACCCTGACCCTAATCAACCCATCATTGTTGATAATCCAAATATCATTCCAAAGAACATAAGGAGACAGCAAAAGCAGGAGAAGCCTGCTGATTCAGATATAAGTTCAGACCAACCTATCCTCATTCCAACTCCTTGCAAAGTCCTTTTCCATTCCACACCTAATTCCCCTAGTTCATCATCAACCCCTCAAAGCCCTCCTCTTCCATCTTCACCATCTGCACATACTCTTTTAACCAGCCCCCCGCTTGTTACCCATCCTATTAACCCTGTTACACCTGTAATCCCAGCTGTCCCATTTGTTCCTATTAACCCCATAAACCCCATAAACATGGCTAACAGATATGCACCTCTGCAGATACCAGCCAATGCTCCAGCTCTACCCCAAGACTACCAAACCAAAATCTCATTTTTTGACTCCCATGGCCCTTTGACAGTTGTCCAGCATGCTAAGAAGATGCAAGACCACTTTGAGACCTATGAAATAGATGATGACAGTGTCAGGATGAGAATTTTTGTTCAAAGCTTAACTGGGGATGTCAGAACTTGGTTTAGATCCCTGAATGCAAATTCCATTGCAACCCCTGAGGTCCTGTACCAAGAGTTTACCAACAGATGGGAGAAAAAGAAAGATCCACTCCACATACTCAGTGAATATAACACTATTAAAAGAGGTCCCCAAGAAACAGTTTTGGAATATTGTGCTAGGTTTAACAATGTATATAATGCTATCCCCCAGAACTTAAGGCCCCCTCCTGATTTGGCCCTGTATAACTTCCCTGACGGTTTTGACTCTGATATGGCCTATCAGCTGAAAGAAAGAGATCCTCCAACCCTTGCAGAAGCTCAAAGAGTTGCAGTCACTGTAGAGGCTAACCTAATTGCCAAGAGAAACAGGGCAAAGCTGGAAAAGAAGGCTGGCTTCAGAGAAGAGCCCTCAGGTTTTGATCAGAAGCTGGATGCAATACTAAACAGCATGAAGAGATTGGGTGAAAGAGTGGAATCGGTTGAAAGAAAATCATCATGGGAAGCATCACAAAGCAACCCTCCTAGAAACCCAAATTTTAGGAGAAATCAGAACCCAAACATAGGAAAAACAAGTGCTGACCAGGATATTAGACCCCCTTTTCAAGAAAACTATGCAGAAACTTCCACAGACAATCAGCTCAATGAAGATCCTGAAATTAACTTAATGGGTCTGGATGGTAAAACCCATGTTTTCTTAACACAAGAAGACCATGAGGAGGATGAAAGCAAAACATTCCAAACTAAATCAGGAGAATCCTTTGACTTTAAACAAGGGTATGACACTGCTGTCTATGAAGTCCATAAACAATATAAACTAAGGAGTAGGACTGTAAATGTAAATCAGCCTGAAAAGGCAAAGGAGAAACAACAGTCCAAAGAAACCATGGTCACAGAACCTAATCACAACACAAACGTGCCTACAAAAGAAGTAGTGGTTGAGGAGGTTACTGAACTACTGTCCCCACTACAACAGCCCACGGCAACCTCGTCCTCCCACCCAAATCCGAACATTACCCCTCAAGACATGAGTATGAGGGGCAGGTTTCGAAATCAAGATGAAATCCAACAAGAAGATTTAGGGAACAAAGAAAAGACTGCTATCCGTGACTCTAAAACCCAAGTTGACAAACCTTTTGACCTAGGTACAGAGATTGGCAAGTTAAAGATAGCAATCCCCCTCTCAGAGCTAGCCAAGCATGACATATACAAGCAGCAGATAAAGAACTCCCTTCAACTCACTAATAGCAAAGATGATGTAAATGTGCTAGATGACACTCCAGAATTACTGTTTGGCCCAGAGGTAGATGGAAAAACAGTAGTCACAGGGGTTTTACCTTTTTATGTCAGCTTGCATGTTCATGATAAAATACTGCACAATGCAATGTTTGACTCAGGTGCCTCTCACAACCTTATGCCAAAAGCAGTCATGGAAAGATTGAACTTGGATATAACAAGACCATACAAAGACCTGTTTTCTTTTGATTCCAGCCAAGTCAAATGTTTAGGCCTAATAAAAGATTTGTGTGTGTCTCTGGTTCAATATCCCAACAAGACTATTCTAATGGATGTTGTAGTTGCTGATATCCCACCCAAATATGGGATGCTGTTATCAAGATCATGGGGAGCCAAGCTCCAAGGCTCCCTGCAATTAGACATGTCATATGCAACTATTTCTGTCTTTGGGCAACCAAAAAGACTTTATAGGGAAACACTCATGAAGTATATGGTCAGCAGTGAAGAAAAGCCTCAAAATTTTCCAATATATGCTGTCCATTCGGACATAGACTCCTTCATCCTTTTCAATGATAGCGCAGACCTTTCAAACAATGAGATTAGGACCGAAACACTCATACAAGAACAAAACATTGATCAGACAAGTAGCACCTGCCAAACATCAATCAGCCCAACAATACACATTAACCCTCCTCTAGTCGTTAAAGATTGTCAAACAAATGATAAAGCTGTCCTAGAAAACAAATGGGGGAAGAAACCCCAACTCCTGCTCACATTGCCATCTCATGAACAGAACTTTAAATCTTCTGTTCAGCAAGATATCCTGTGGGTCCTAGAATTTGATGGGTCAGTCAACAAGTTAGGGGCAGGAGCTGGAGTGTGGATATATAACAAAGAGAAAGGCTATGCGGAAGGCAGGGCTTACAGATTGAATTTTAGGTGCACTAACAACATGGCAGAATATGAAGCTCTCTTGCTGGGCCTAAAGCTAGCAAAATCACTACAAGCTCCTAAACTCTCCATTATGGGAGACTCTGATCTAGTAATTCAACAAGTGAAAGGACATTTTGTCACCAATGACAAAAGATTGAGGTCCTACAGGTCTGCTGTAATTGAAATATTAGAAACCTTCTCTGAGTTTGTTATCACAAAAATTTCAAGGGGCCACAATCTCCATGCACACAGCTTGGCAACGTTTGCCAGCACCTTCAAATTCCCATTAGAACCCAATAATTGTTTCACAGCCGAGGTCAAATACAGACCCTCTATTCCAAACAATGTTAAAGAATGGCAAGTATTTGAGGATGACATGCAAATAAACAATTTCTTGACCTTGCAACAAGAGTTCATAGGATTAAATATTGATCTTGATGGAGCAAGTCAATCACAAATACTTGAGGAAGCAAGTCCATCACAAATACAGTTTCAACAGTCTGCTCACCCAATGTCACCTAGAACAGCAAAACAATTACTGAGTCCAACCATTTTCGACAATGAAAACATTCAGCAAATTCACCAAATTGACTGTGAAGAGGTGAGCAACGCTGAAGATGAAATCATACAACTCAAAGACAATTTCCTTCCAGCAGGCCTTACCCCACTAGAGGACATTTTTGACTCAAATGATGTCCCCAGGAAACCAAAGATGCAGCCATTAGATGCAGCAATTGAAGAATGCAACATTGGTACCACTGACAAGCCTAAAATAATAAAACTATCTGCTGCTTTGCCCCCTGATCAAAAACCCAAATATATTGACCTCTTTAAAGAGTTTCAAGATGTTTTTGCTTGGGGTTATGAGGATCTAAAGTCCTATGATACCTCTGTTATCCAGCATACCATTCCCCTCAAGCCTAATCAAAAACCATTCAAACAGAAATTGAGAAGAATCAATCCTGTGCTCCTTCCTTCCATTGAAAAAGAATTACATAAAATGTTCAAAGCTGGTATCATAGCACCAATCAGGTTCTCTGAGTGGATTTCAAATTTGGTCCCTACAAGAAAGAAAACTGGTGAGATTAGACTTTGTGTAGACTTAAGGAATTTGAATCAAGTATCACTCAAAGATAACTACCCTTTACCCAAAATGGATCATATTCTTCAAAGAGTAGTAGGGGCTTCAAGGATATCATTGCTTGATGGATTCTCAGGCTTTAACCAAATCCTAGTACACCCTGATGATCAAGACAAAACTGCATTTACAACCCCATGGGGAACTTTCAAGTATGTGAAAATGCCCTTTGGATTGAAAAATGCAGGGGCAACGTTTCAAAGAGCAATGGACATTGCTTTTGCAAAAGAAATTCATGACTTCTTGGTCATTTACCTAGATGATCTTACACCCTTTTCAAAATCTGACCAAGAACACTTGAAACATTTGAGACAGATTTTCATAACATGCAGGAAATATGGCATTTCCTTAAACCCCAAGAAGTCATTATTTGGCTTGGAAGAAGGGAAACTCTTAGGACACATTATTTCAAAAGATGGCATAAGAATTGATCCAGATAGGATACAAGCTATCCTACAAATGCCTCATCCAAGGAATGTCAAGGAATTGCAAGGATTCTTAGGGAAAATCAATTTTTTAAGAAGGTTTATCCCGAATTTAGCAGAATTAATCAGATTACTAAACAATATGCTAAAGAAAGATTCAAAGGTCAAATGGACTGTTGAAGCAAAACAAGCCTTTGAAAGCATAAAATTGGCCTTGACTCAAACCCCAGTGTTAACCAATCCACAGTTTGACAGAGACTTTATCATTTTCTCCTTTGCCTCCCAACATACTATTGCTGCTGTTTTATTACAGAAAGATGACCACGGGAGTGAGAAACCTATTGCTTTTTTCAGCAGAGCTCTCAGAGATGCCCCTCTAAAGTACCAAATTATGGAGAAACAAGCCTATGCTTTGATCAAAGCTATTAAAGACTTTAGGATTTACATCCTTTACTCCCATGTTGTGGCTTATGTACCAAGTCCTATTGTCAAAGACATTCTCACCCAAGAAAACTTAGAGGGCAGAAGAGGAAAATGGATTGCCAATATACTAGAATTTGACATTGAAATAAAACCTACAAAGCTGATAAAAGGGCAAGGTTTGGCCAAATTAATGACAGAAGCAAATTTCCAAGCCTTAGATATCAATCAACTGGACAGTGAAACAGAGCTGGCGACTCCAAAGATCAATGTAGCCTTTGAACAATCTCCTTGGTACTCTGATATCTGCTATGTGTTACAAAACCTGTGTGCTCCCCCAGGACTGTCCAGAACTAAGTGTAGGTTCCTAAAAATGAAAACATCTAGATTTTGTGTGATGGATGGAAATTTACTTTGGAAAAACCATGAAGGTATCTTGCTGCACTGTCTAATAGAGAATGAAACTAACAAAATCATGCAAGATTTCCATGCTGGAGATTGCGGTGGACATTTGTACTGGAAGTCCACTGTGGACAAGATATTGAGGGCTGGGTACTACTGGCCCATTATGTTCTCTGAGGTTAAGAAATTTACAGCCTCATGCCACAAATGCCAACTATTTGAAGGCAAAAGACAGTTGCTGCCACTTCCTTTGAAGCCCATTGCAACAGAGAGACCTTTTCAACAATGGGGCTTGGATTTCATTGGGGAAATTCATCCCTCATCTTCAGGGCAACACAGATGGATTTTAACAGCAACAGACTACTTCACCAAGTGGATTGAAGCTGCCCCATGCAGACAAGCAAATGATTCAGTAATTATTCAGTTTTTGGAAAACAATATACTGGCTAGATTTGGCTGTCCGGACAAGATAATAACAGACAACGCTGCTGCCTTCAGATCCAAGAAAATGGTGAACTTCTGCCATAAATTTCACATTATTTTGGGCCATTCTACGGCTTACTATCCTCAAGGAAATGGCCTTGCTGAATCATCAAACAAAAGTTTGATAAATATCATAAAGAAAGTGCTGGAAGAGAACAAAAAGAACTGGCATAAGAAACTAGTAAATGCTTTATGGGCAGACAGACTAACAACTAAAAGATCAATTGGGACCAGCCCATATGAGTTAGTCTATGGATTAGAGGCCAGATTTCCGTCATCACTAGGAGTGCCGGTTATGAAACTTCTGCAAGAAAGCCAAGCAGAGCCAAATGACATGCAAAGAAGGATTAACCAGATAATTTGTTTACAACAGACCAGAGAACAAGTTTTCAGCAGAGTACAGATACTACAAGAGAAACTGAAAAAGGCCTTTGATAGAAGAACCAAAGCAGAAGATTTCAATATAGGGGACAAAGTTTTAAAGTGGGATGCAAGAAGAGAAGAGAAAGGGAAACATGGAAAGTTTGACTCTTTATGGAAAGGACCATTTGCTGTCCAAGCAGTGCAAGGTAATAACACCTACTTCCTCAAAAGTTTGACTGAAACTGACTTGGATGAAGGTCCTGTCAATGGCAGGATGCTGAAGCACTACTTTGACTGTTCACTATGAGTGGAATCCAAGGATTCATTGTATATATGCAGATGTACATATTGTTTTCTGTTTTAGATTGTAAAAAGCAGTTTTCCCAAGTGATTCACCAAACAGCTAGAGGCAAGTAGAATCAGAGGTCTTCCAAGAAAAAAGCACACAATTTTGACACATTTTTGCAGCAAATTTCAAAGACTGGGATGGGCAGTCAAAGAACAAGGCAATCTGACCTGCTGTTCTTGGTCTTTCAGAAGAAAAACCATCCCCATGTGGAGCCACTGTTGGATACCTATACTAATAGGTTTCATATTTCATGATTGGCCAAGGAAAGTCCAAATATGCTCTGCTTTGGTATTACAAAGATCCCATATTTCCTAGAGAACAAGAGGTGTGTAATCTGTTTCAAATATTGAAGACCTTTATTTCAATTTTGTGGATGATTCAACAGTTTAAACTGGATCATGCCATGTTTCAATTTTGAGTTATAGAATAGAGAAAGAAGTCTGTCCAAACTGCTTAATCTTGGCAGACAAGTAGTTTAGGTAGAGGAGTAAAGGTTCCCAACAGCTTAATCTGGGACCTTGGAAGAAATAAGGTTAGAAGTAGATAGAAAAGAAAAAAGAAAAAGCCAAAGAAAAGAAAAGGCAAGTAAGGGTTTGCAAGTCCAAATGCACCCTCTAAGGAGAAACAAAAAATGCTAGGAAAATAGCTGGGTAGGCAGTTGTGGTTGCAGAAAGGGTATTTTCACCATTACACATATGTCAAGAGGTGTTTTGCCAAGGCAAAAATCTATCAATGGACAAAGTGGTTAATTCCATCAAATTACAGCAAGGAGCATAACTAACCTCCCTCTTCCCCTCTATTCCATTACTAACACTCCCTTTCTTTAGCTGAGATTTATGAAGAGAGATCATGGTTTTATGATGGTTCTTGTTCTTTCAGAAGCCACATTTCTTGTCTAAGATCTTTTCATTTTGATCTACTCTCAAAACTAAATCAACTTTACATAAACTCAGTAAAATCCCCTTCATTTGCTCCTCTCATTCATATTAACCTCTAATTCTACTATATAGCTCCCTTATCTTACCCTTCCCCTAATAATACTAACACTATGGTGTATAAAGCCCCAAAATCTTATAAATACCCCTTCCTTTGGCATTATAGCCATATGTTCTTCAGAAGGGACCAAAATGACCTCTGGTCACTTTGGTGAACCTATCACACCCCAATCCCCCTTGCTACAGGCAGCTTGCTCCTCAAACTACCCTTTGCATTGAATAAACCCTTATAAAACCTCTTTTGCCTTTAAATCCTTTGCAAAAGTTACCAAAGTCAAAAACCCGCCTCTGGCGCATTTCCAAAGGTTAGCGCATTATTTGTTAAATGGAAAACATTCAAAAAACCAATGAAAAACCCATAAACCCAAAGTTTCCGCCGCGCATATAACCTAAGCAAGTTGCCGCTCCGCCCACCGTCGGATCAAGTCTCTGAGATCCGACGATCCACAGCGATATCGGAGCTGCCCCTGTAGCCGTCCTTTACCGCCCGAGAAGGTGACGTTGCGTCACGTCAGGGCTTCTCCACGCGTCAAACGTTAAGGACTCTCGGAGCCGGGTCTGACAGTTCTGAGACCGTACCTAAACCGCCCCGAGAGACCGTAGCGGCTAGCCCTAACCGTAACCGCTACGGTCCTAACCGCCAACTGTTTTCCGCCAACGCATCGCCACGTCACGTTCGCTTGTACTCGCCCCTGCTATTCGTCCACCTGGCCGCTGACATGGCTGCCACCTCATCGCCCCCTTGGACCAATAGTCTACCGCCACGTCACCCGATGACGTCAGCTGACGTCACCTCACCTTGACCCGCCAATGACGTCATGCTGACGTCATCACTAAAAAGCGCCAAAATGGTAAAAAAGTCCATATTAACCCAAAAAAGCCGTGTTTTTCTCACTTTTCACTCCTGTCGCCACTGTTCTCTCTGCATGACCGTTTACGTTCGAATTTCCGCCAACCTGCTGAGTTAACCCGGCGACCTCCTCAGCAGCAACCGTGCACGCCTGCGCAACCTCTGTTCGTCAATTAACAGGTATTTACCGTTGTTCTGCCCTCCATACGACTGTTATTGAAATTTAAGTTGCTCAGAAGGCTAAGGACACCTTACAAACTATATTTGCACCGCCCATTTCCCTCTGCACGTCCACAATTGTAACTGTGAAGTCTAAAAACACCAGCCAAGCCATAATACCTGTAATTTCACTCAAAAACAGCGTTCACTGCGTATTCCCGGCAAATTCCTTGTTGACCTCAATTCACCCGCTGAAAGAGGGCATAGTGACACCCACAGTAGCCTTGGCTCCTAGTATAAGCAGTATTTCAATTGCTGCTGTATAAACTCCTCCTCTGATACTTAAATTTCAAGACTATTCTTACAAAAAGCACTTCTGTTCTGTGCTGGTGCTTTTACAAGCCACTTTATTACAATTGTTGAACTTCAAAGAATCATGGAGACTCCTATTGCTCTAAATATCAAGCCCCTCAATGCTCCTCACCAGGAATTAGCATGGAAAGCTCTGGGAGACATGGATTACCAAATGCTGGACTGGTTCCCTATGGGAACCAAATACAATATCCAGATGATGAATGAGTTAAAAGCCCAGCACCTGAGTGGGGCAGACATCTTGGGAATTTGGGACTCAAATTTGCCCATCTACAACCTTCCCCAAGTAAATCCTATGCCAGAACTGATCTACAGCTGCCAGGAATGCTATGACCCAAACCAAAGAGCTGTCATCAGCCCCACAGGCTCAATCCTGTTCCAGATTACCCCAGAGAGTATAAATGGAATGCTGCACTTCCAAACTGCCAAGCAATTGACCCCCATCTTTATGCAGAATTTGATAAACAAAGGGACCAAGCTGTCAAATGACCAAATCATTAAAATCAATCAGTTGTTTGTAAGACCAGGCTCTGAATCAGTCAGAACCCCTCCTATTGGGTATCACTACTTGAATGATTTGGGCAGGATGTTAGTGGATTTAATCAGTTATGTCCTAGGATTCAGGGGAATGGAGGATGTGGATGATAGCCTAATGGCAATGCTGTCTATATTCTCTCCTGGTAAGCCCCCAGCTGTACATTATGACTATGCAACCTACATTGCAGATAAAATCCATGAGCAGTTTATGAACTTGAAGAGGGAAAGACTATTCAGGTATACTTCATATATATACCATCTATTCTTGTTCTATCAGCCAGCCACCTTCTCTTTTCCTTTGAAGCAACTCAATGCCCAGGGAAATCCAAGATCAGTTGTGTTCTGGACTTCTGTTTTTCATCATACCTCTGTATCACCTTACACATACACTGAGTTTATTGACTTATTCATTTATCCAGTCATGACAGTATTGCATGGTACTCCTCCTCCTAGACTAACTGATGACATGAGAAGAATTCTCCATTTGAATAAGTCCTACAGCATTGGTAATTGGTACTTCTACCAAAACCACACAGTCATCAGGATATATGGCTGTGAGTTGACCCCTTTTAGGTTGCCAAGGTATGTCCCCATGAGGCTTTTTGCCTTGGAATATTTCAGACAGTTTGGGAACTCAGACTACCTGCATTTTCAGAGCAAGAACAAGAAGTCACAGCTAAAGGTGAGGAGCCAGCTGGGTTCTTTCCTATATAACAGAAAAGAGGAAGGGTGGAAGGAGGCAGACAGTATCCTGGAGGGCCTCAGACTGCAAACCAGCTTTGAATGGATACCCTATGACCCCAATCATTCTATCTCCCTCAGGAGGATTAGATACAAATTGGGTAGCTATGCACACAAGAGACAACCCGAGATTGAACAGTATGCCAATGCATCAAATTGGGAAGAGGGTACCCTAGAGGAGGAAATTACTAATGAAGAGTTACTTGAGAGAGAGGCTAGAAATATGCAAAAGGAAGCTGACTTGGAAACTTGTGGACAGGTGCCCCTCTCCTACAAAAAGCAACTTGGAGCAGCTGCTACATCATCAACAGCACAGCAGCAAACTGCCGAGAAAGCACCACAGACAGCAAGCAAGGATAAAGGGAAGCAGGTGGAACAGCCACCTCCATTGACAGAAGAACAAGTGGATACATTGCTACAGCAGCAAGAAGAGATGGAGCAGCAGGAACTCGGGCAGCAACAGGAAGAGGAACAATTTAGTGAACAGCAGCCCTTGCAGCAAGAAAAAGTGATTGATGCTCCAAGCTCCACTGAGCAACAGGCTCAGACAATAGTGCCTCCTAGGGCAGAAACTACTGTTGATACCTCAGTCCTCCAAACCCCACAAAAGGAGGACTTAACCAGGAAAAGGGATAGAGAGACTCCCCTGACTTCATCCATCAATCGGGGAGAGAAAAGACAAAGACTAAATGACTCTCAAGAGGATGACATAGCAGTGAGGCAAGCAATGGGCATGGGCCCACCCAGTGGAGAAGTTTCAGCCAGTTCATTTCAGCATGAACATGATAGAGCCGTGGGAGGAGAGGTCAGCTCCTCCAGCCAGCACAGAGAAGGACAGTCAAGCATCAAACAGCAATTTATTGACATTAAGAGGAGGAGTGATCCTATTAAAGTACAGCTGTACAATCATTTGCTGAACCTGGCTCCTACCAATCAGCAAAGACTCATGTCTGCCTTTGATGTAAGTGAAGGCAAGATGATCATGAGTCACTTCATGCCCACAACGCTGCATCCTCAATCTACCTCGGATTACCTAAGAATCAACATGGAGGTTCTGGCCAAAGACATACACCCTATGGATAAGATTGAATTACATAAACAAACTGGTGAAATGGTGTATGCCTCCTTGGCAGATGAAACGTTGGAGAACTACAAATTGAAGAGCAGCCTTGATAACACAGCATCTCAGCTGGAATTGGAGAGAGCATCATCACAAGCCAAGGACAACAGGATCAAGTCCTTGGAAGAGGTAATTATAGAAATAGGACATGATCCTAAAGATGTTAAGGGTATCCAAGAACTCTTGAAGCTAAGGGATGCAGACTTGGCGGCCTTAAGAAAGAAAATCAAGCTTCCAGCTACCATCCATCCTCAAACAGATGAAGTTGCCCAGCAAAGGCAGGAAAAGGATGCTACAGACCTACTGATATCCCTGTACAAGGAGCTGGTTCGGACTCAAGACCAGCTAGGACAATCAGAAGCTGCAAAGGCAGCATTACAGACAGCTATGAAACAAAAAGAAGAGGGCCAACCCTCCCAGCCTCCTCCTGTGATAATCAACCTTGAGGAAGTCCAGCCAACAACTACTCCTCCTCCTCAACAGACAGGGCCTACAGCACCATCTACAGCAACAACTACACCAACAACAGAGCCAACTCCTACTCTGGATATGCAGAAGCTGCAAGCTGAGATCCAAGTTCTTGAATCCCAAATGAAAGAGCTTGATGAAGTCAAAAGGTCTTTGACCAAGGTGAATGAAAAATTTGACAAAAGCAAGCAGAATGAGGCAGCAAAGGAAAGAGAGGTAAAAGCTCTAAAAAAGAGAATAGCTGAACTAGAAAAAGAGCTTGCACTAGAAAAAGTAACAGCAGAATTGAAAGCAGTCCTCTGGGGCAACATTGGTCGATCCATCACCAATCAGTGGCAGTATATTGAGACTATGGATGAGCAAATAGCACTCATCACGAAGGCAAACAGGGAGGTACAGAGAGCAAGAGCAAGCCTTGGCCACATGCCAGATGCTGCCAGCAGAATGATCAATATTTTGAATAACAAAACTAGCTCTCAACTAGCCACCATGGGAATTACTAACAGGACTGAAACAATTTCAGTAGTTAAAAGAGTCTTGACACTAAGAAGCCTAATTGGAACGCTGGAGAGGAGAACACAGGATATGCAGACCGAGATCAACAAATTCCTGGACAGATTTGTGGCATTACAAAACAGAGGCCTCCCCAGCATATTAAGCAGTGTAGGAAGGCTGCTTACTCTGGAAAATTACATCAAAAGGGTTGATGCGCAGGCTGCAGCACAAATAGCAAAACAACCCAGTACCTCAGCTGAAACAGGGCCAGCAACAGGGCAGAATTTGTATGATAGGGTGGATAACCTGTTCTTTATTATGAATGAAATTGATCACCTGTTTGATACCCCACCAAATTTCTTTAAGTATACAGAGGCAGATGAAACTTTGGGGGCAATCATAAGACACCAATTGCCCACACAGGAAGAGTGGAGGAATTTGACACAGATAATTTTATCAGGCCAGAACCTGTAGCGATAGTTTTCTCCAGTTTATGAGCAGTCATGCACAGGCAGAATTTTGATAGATAAAATCTACAAGGAAGAGACAGATGCTGAGCCAACTCAGCAGAGCTATTTACTCACCACAGCAGCAGTCACAATCACAGGTGACAAACCCAGAATACAGCGTACAAGCCATAAAGTCGGGTTCCCCAGCATTTAATCAAAGTATCTCAACCGACTCAGCAGATCCCAAAGGCCAAAATATCTTCTGACAGAACATTAAGACGCCTTTATCTTGTATTCAATGCGGTAATAAATTTCTGATAATAATATCTCAAAAGTTGGTGAGAATATTAAAGTCTGAGATAACTTAGAACTCAGATATTTTGTAAACAATCGCAAGTATATATTCACCCCTCGCAGAAGCTGAAGGGGTTGTTGTTATTTTCATTTTGGGCATCTCATTTGCTGTAAAATTCTCAGAGAAATAATACAAAGGGTGAATGGAATTTCTGAAGCTTGGTGTACCTTGATGCATTGTGATGAATGGTGAATGTTGCAGGATTCCAGAGTGTTTCATAAAACAATAAGTCTTTCTTAAATCTCTGTGTTACATGTTTTTCGAGTCTTTTGTTCTCTTTCATTGTTTAAATGTTTTACACTTAATAGCAAAGTAGAAGAATAGTTACAGGATTTAATCACTGATTACCCTGAACTCAATCTGAGCTATTATCCATGTTTTCTTCAGATACAGTGAATGAAGTGTAATTCTTAATTGCTGCACTTTAAAACTATATCTTTTACAGTGATAGACATCCCCAGGATTCAAGTTTTGCTCCTGAGGCATCTATCTGTTTCTCATACCTAGTTTGGTGGAAATACTCGAATACTTTAGTGAAAATTCTTAATTGCTTTCACTGGTTTTTTCACCTGTTTGTGTTATAAATCAAAATTTGTTCTATGAAGTATCCAAATGGCCCTGTAAGTTGCACCAGTTCACCTCAAGGTTTCTAGACACCTATACAGCCATAGACTCCATTGCCCAATGATATTTGACTCTTTGAATACTACATCATAAGACCTAAAAGAAACTCTTCAACCAAAACATAAACAAAACCTGTGCATAATAGCTAGCCTAAAACCCTATCATAAACAGTTACAAATCATAAAGAGAGAGCCCTCTCTGATCACAGTTTGGCTAGAAACAGTGATCCAAAGATTGGTTAGTGGTTACCCCGGCCGTATTCCCTTGGGAGTCATAGGGAACAACCTGGGTGTTAACATAATTGGCGACTCCACTGGGGAATTCCTAAAATTTTTCAATTACTATCTATCTCCCAAAGCTGCCATCAAGCCTGAAATTAGCCAAGAGGCCTTAGAACTGTTTCTCTAACACAGGGACAGCTTGAAGGAAGAGCTAGTTAGGGAATCTTAATCCTAGCTTTGGAAAATATATAGCCATTCCAAAATTTTCATCAAGTCCTTGAATATATAAACCTTGTATACAAGTTTTAAAGGAATAATTAGAAGCTGGCTCCCAAAAGAAACCCAAGGCACACTAGGGCAAACCCTGACCCTAATCAACCCATCATTGTTGATAATCCAAATATCATTCCAAAGAACATAAGGAGACAGCAAAAGCAGGAGAAGCCTGCTGATTCAGATATAAGTTCAGACCAACCTATCCTCATTCCAACTCCTTGCAAAGTCCTTTTCCGTTCCACACCTAATTCCCCTAGTTCATCATCAACCCCTCAAAGCCCTCCTCTTCCATCTTCACCATCTGCACATACTCTTTTAACCAGCCCCCCGCTTGTTACCCATCCTATTAACCCTGTTACACCTGTAATCCCAGCTGTCCCATTTGTTCCTATTAACCCCATAAACCCCATAAACATGGCTAACAGATATGCACCTCTGCAGATACCAGCCAATGCTCCAGCTCTACCCCAAGACTACCAAACCAAAATCTCATTTTTTGACTCCCATGGCCCTTTGACAGCTGTCCAGCATGCTAAGAAGATGCAAGACCACTTTGAGACCTATGAAATAGATGATGACAGTGTCAGGATGAGAATTTTTGTTCAAAGCTTAACTGGGGATGTCAGAACTTGGTTTAGATCCCTGAATGCAAATTCCATTGCAACCCCTGAGGTCCTGTACCAAGAGTTTACCAACAGATGGGAGAAAAAGAAAGATCCACTCCACATACTCGGTGAATATAACACTATTAAAAGAGGTCCCCAAGAAACAGTTTTGGAATATTGTGCTAGGTTTAACAATGTATATAATGCTATCCCCCAGAACTTAAGGCCCCCTCCTGATTTGGCCCTGTATAACTTCCCTGACGGTTTTGACTCTGATATGGCCTATCAGCTGAAAGAAAGAGATCCTCCAACCCTTGCAGAAGCTCAAAGAGTTGCAGTCACTGTAGAGGCTAACCTAATTGCCAAGAGAAACAGGGCAAAGCTGGAAAAGAAGGCTGGCTTCAGAGAAGAGCCCTCAGGTTTTGATCAGAAGCTGGATGCAATACTAAACAGCATGAAGAGATTGGGTGAAAGAGTGGAATCGGTTGAAAGAAAATCATCATGGGAAGCATCACAAAGCAACCCTCCTAGAAACCCAAATTTTAGGAGAAATCAGAACCCAAACATAGGAAAAACAAGTGCTGACCAGGATATTAGACCCCCTTTTCAAGAAAACTATGCAGAAACTTCCACAGACAATCAGCTCAATGAAGATCCTGAAATTAACTTAATGGGTCTGGATGGTAAAACCCATGTTTTCTTAACACAAGAAGACCATGAGGAGGATGAAAGCAAAACATTCCAAACTAAATCAGGAGAATCCTTTGACTTTAAACAAGGGTATGACACTGCTGTCTATGAAGTCCATAAACAATATAAACTAAGGAGTAGGACTGTAAATGTAAATCAGCCTGAAAAGGCAAAGGAGAAACAACAGTCCAAAGAAACCATGGTCACAGAACCTAATCACAACACAAACGTGCCTACAAAAGAAGTAGTGGTTGAGGAGGTTACTGAACTACTGTCCCCACTACAACAGCCCACGGCAACCTCGTCCTCCCACCCAAATCCGAACATTACCCCTCAAGACATGAGTATGAGGGGCAGGTTTCGAAATCAAGATGAAATCCAACAAGAAGATTTAGGGAACAAAGAAAAGACTGCTATCCGTGACTCTAAAACCCAAGTTGACAAACCTTTTGACCTAGGTACAGAGATTGGCAAGTTAAAGATAGCAATCCCCCTCTCAGAGCTAGCCAAGCATGACATATACAAGCAGCAGATAAAGAACTCCCTTCAACTCACTAATAGCAAAGATGATGTAAATGTGCTAGATGACACTCCAGAATTACTGTTTGGCCCAGAGGTAGATGGAAAAACAGTAGTCACAGGGGTTTTACCTTTTTATGTCAGCTTGCATGTTCATGATAAAATACTGCACAATGCAATGTTTGACTCAGGTGCCTCTCACAACCTTATGCCAAAAGCAGTCATGGAAAGATTGAACTTGGATATAACAAGACCATACAAAGACCTGTTTTCTTTTGATTCCAGCCAAGTCAAATGTTTAGGCCTAATAAAAGATTTGTGTGTGTCTCTGGTTCAATATCCCAACAAGACTATTCTAATGGATGTTGTAGTTGCTGATATCCCACCCAAATATGGGATGCTGTTATCAAGATCATGGGGAGCCAAGCTCCAAGGCTCCCTGCAATTAGACATGTCATATGCAACTATTTCTGTCTTTGGGCAACCAAAAAGACTTTATAGGGAAACACTCATGAAGTATATGGTCAGCAGTGAAGAAAAGCCTCAAAATTTTCCAATATATGCTGTCCATTCGGACATAGACTCCTTCATCCTTTTCAATGATAGCGCAGACCTTTCAAACAATGAGATTAGGACCGAAACACTCATACAAGAACAAAACATTGATCAGACAAGTAGCACCTGCCAAACATCAATCAGCCCAACAATACACATTAACCCTCCTCTAGTTGTTAAAGATTGTCAAACAAATGATAAAGCTGTCCTAGAAAACAAATGGGGGAAGAAACCCCAACTCCTGCTCACATTGCCATCTCATGAACAGAACTTTAAATCTTCTGTTCAGCAAGATATCCTGTGGGTCCTAGAATTTGATGGGTCAGTCAACAAGTTAGGGGCAGGAGCTGGAGTGTGGATATATAACAAAGAGAAAGGCTATGCAGAAGGCAGGGCTTACAGATTGAATTTTAGGTGCACTAACAACATGGCAGAATATGAAGCTCTCTTGCTGGGCCTAAAGCTAGCAAAATCACTACAAGCTCCTAAACTCTCCATTATGGGAGACTCTGATCTAGTAATTCAACAAGTGAAAGGACATTTTGTCACCAATGACAAAAGATTGAGGTCCTACAGGTCTGCTGTAATTGAAATATTAGAAACCTTCTCTGAGTTTGTTATCACAAAAATTTCAAGGGGCCACAATCTCCATGCACACAGCTTGGCAACGTTTGCCAGCACCTTCAAATTCCCATTAGAACCCAATAATTGTTTCACAGCCGAGGTCAAATACAGACCCTCTATTCCAAACAATGTTAAAGAATGGCAAGTATTTGAGGATGACATGCAAATAAACAATTTCTTGACCTTGCAACAAGAGTTCATAGGATTAAATATTGATCTTGATGGAGCAAGTCAATCACAAATACTTGAGGAAGCAAGTCCATCACAAATACAGTTTCAACAGTCTGCTCACCCAATGTCACCTAGAACAGCAAAACAATTACTGAGTCCAACCATTTTCGACAATGAAAACATTCAGCAAATTCACCAAATTGACTGTGAAGAGGTGAGCAACGCTGAAGATGAAATCATACAACTCAAAGACAATTTCCTTCCAGCAGGCCTTACCCCACTAGAGGACATTTTTGACTCAAATGATGTCCCCAGGAAACCAAAGATGCAGCCATTAGATGCAGCAATTGAAGAATGCAACATTGGTACCACTGACAAGCCTAAAATAATAAAACTATCTGCTGCTTTGCCCCCTGATCAAAAACCCAAATATATTGACCTCTTTAAAGAGTTTCAAGATGTTTTTGCTTGGGGTTATGAGGATCTAAAGTCCTATGATACCTCTGTTATCCAGCATACCATTCCCCTCAAGCCTAATCAAAAACCATTCAAACAGAAATTGAGAAGAATCAATCCTGTGCTCCTTCCTTCCATTGAAAAAGAATTACATAAAATGTTCAAAGCTGGTATCATAGCACCAATCAGGTTCTCTGAGTGGATTTCAAATTTGGTCCCTACAAGAAAGAAAACTGGTGAGATTAGACTTTGTGTAGACTTAAGGAATTTGAATCAAGTATCACTCAAAGATAACTACCCTTTACCCAAAATGGATCATATTCTTCAAAGAGTAGTAGGGGCTTCAAGGATATCATTGCTTGATGGATTCTCAGGCTTTAACCAAATCCTAGTACACCCTGATGATCAAGACAAAACTGCATTTACAACCCCATGGGGAACTTTCAAGTATGTGAAAATGCCCTTTGGATTGAAAAATGCAGGGGCAACGTTTCAAAGAGCAATGGACATTGCTTTTGCAAAAGAAATTCATGACTTCTTGGTCATTTACCTAGATGATCTTACACCCTTTTCAAAATCAGACCAAGAACACTTGAAACATTTGAGACAGATTTTCATAACATGCAGGAAATATGGCATTTCCTTAAACCCCAAGAAGTCATTATTTGGCTTGGAAGAAGGGAAACTCTTAGGACACATTATTTCAAAAGATGGCATAAGAATTGATCCAGATAGGATACAAGCTATCCTACAAATGCCTCATCCAAGGAATGTCAAGGAATTGCAAGGATTCTTAGGGAAAATCAATTTTTTAAGAAGGTTTATCCCGAATTTAGCAGAATTAATCAGATTACTAAACAATATGCTAAAGAAAGATTCAAAGGTCAAATGGACTGTTGAAGCAAAACAAGCCTTTGAAAGCATAAAATTGGCCTTGACTCAAACCCCAGTGTTAACCAATCCACAGTTTGACAGAGACTTTATCATTTTCTCCTTTGCCTCCCAACATACTATTGCTGCTGTTTTATTACAGAAAGATGACCACGGGAGTGAGAAACCTATTGCTTTTTTCAGCAGAGCTCTCAGAGATGCCCCTCTAAAGTACCAAATTATGGAGAAACAAGCCTATGCTTTGATCAAAGCTATTAAAGACTTTAGGATTTACATCCTTTACTCCCATGTTGTGGCTTATGTACCAAGTCCTATTGTCAAAGACATTCTCACCCAAGAAAACTTAGAGGGCAGAAGAGGAAAATGGATTGCCAATATACTAGAATTTGACATTGAAATAAAACCTACAAAGCTGATAAAAGGGCAAGGTTTGGCCAAATTAATGACAGAAGCAAATTTCCAAGCCTTAGATATCAATCAACTGGACAGTGAAACAGAGCTGGCGACTCCAAAGATCAATGTAGCCTTTGAACAATCTCCCTGGTACTCTGATATCTACTATGTGTTACAAAACCTGTGTGCTCCCCCAGGACTGTCCAGAACTAAGTGTAGGTTCCTAAAAATGAAAACATCTAGATTTTGTGTGATGGATGGAAATTTACTTTGGAAAAACCATGAAGGTATCTTGCTGCACTGTCTAATAGAGAATGAAACTAACAAAATCATGCAAGATTTCCATGCTGGAGATTGCGGTGGACATTTGTACTGGAAGTCCACTGTGGACAAGATATTGAGGGCTGGGTACTACTGGCCCATTATGTTCTCTGAGGTTAAGAAATTTACAGCCTCATGCCACAAATGCCAACTATTTGAAGGCAAAAGACAGTTGCTGCCACTTCCTTTGAAGCCCATTGCAACAGAGAGACCTTTTCAACAATGGGGCTTGGATTTCATTGGAGAAATTCATCCCTCATCTTCAGGGCAACACAGATGGATTTTAACAGCAACAGACTACTTCACCAAGTGGATTGAAGCTGCCCCATGCAGACAAGCAAATGATTCAGTAATTATTCAGTTTTTGGAAAACAATATACTGGCTAGATTTGGCTGTCCGGACAAGATAATAACAGACAACGCTGCTGCCTTCAGATCCAAGAAAATGGTGAACTTCTGCCATAAATTTCACATTATTTTGGGCCATTCTACGGCTTACTATCCTCAAGGAAATGGCCTTGCTGAATCATCAAACAAAAGTTTGATAAATATCATAAAGAAAGTGCTGGAAGAGAACAAAAAGAACTGGCATAAGAAACTAGTAAATGCTTTATGGGCAGACAGACTAACAACTAAAAGATCAATTGGGACCAGCCCATATGAGTTAGTCTATGGATTAGAGGCCAGATTTCCGTCATCACTAGGAGTGCCGGTTATGAAACTTCTGCAAGAAAGCCAAGCAGAGCCAAATGACATGCAAAGAAGGATTAACCAGATAATTTGTTTACAACAGACCAGAGAACAAGTTTTCAGCAGAGTACAGATACTACAAGAGAAACTGAAAAAGGCCTTTGACAGAAGAACCAAAGCAGAAGATTTCAATATAGGGGACAAGTTTTAAAGTGGGATGCAAGAAGAGAAGAGAAAGGGAAACATGGAAAGTTTGACTCTTTATGGAAAGGACCATTTGCTGTCCAAGCAGTGCAAGGTAATAACACCTACTTCCTCAAAAGTTTGACTGAAACTGACTTGGATGAAGGTCCTGTCAATGGCAGGATGCTGAAGCACTACTTTGACTATTCACTATGAGTGGAATCCAAGGATTCATTGTATATATGCAGATGTACATATTGTTTTCTGTTTTAGATTGTAAAAAGCAGTTTTCCCAAGTGATTCACCAAACAGCTAGAGGCAAGTAGAATCATAGGTCTTCCAAGAAAAAAGCACACAATTTTGACACATTTTTGCAGCAAATTTCAAAGACTAGGATGGGCAGTCAAAGAACAAGGCAATCTGACCTGCTGTTCTTGGTCTTTCAGAAGAAAAACCATCCCCATGTGGAGCCACTGTTGGATACCTATACTAATAGGTTTCATATTTCATGATTGGCCAAGGAAAGTCCAAATATGCTCTGCTTTGGTATTACAAAGATCCCATATTTCCTAGAGAACAAGAGGTGTGTAATCTGTTTCAAATATTGAAGACCTTTATTTCAATTTTGTGGATGATTCAACAGTTTAAACTGGATCATGCCATGTTTCAATTTTGAGTTATAGAATAGAGAAAGAAGTCTGTCCAAACTGCTTAATCTTGGCAGGCAAGTAGTTTAGGTAGAGGAGTAAAGGTTCCCAACAGCTTAATCTGGGACCTTGGAAGAAATAAGGTTAGAAGTAGATAGAAAAGAAAAAAGAAAAAGCCAAAGAAAAGAAAAGGCAAGCAAGGGTTTGCAAGTCCAAATGCACCCTCTAAGGAGAAACAAAAAATGCTAGGAAAATAGCTGGGTAGGCAGTTGTGGTTGCAGAAAGGGTATTTTCACCATTGCACATATGTCAAGAGGTGTTTTGCCAAGGCAAAAATCTATCAATAGACAAAGTGGTTAATTCCATCAAATTACAGCAAGGAGCATAACTAACCTCCCTCTTCCCCTCTATTCCATTACTAACACTCCCTTTCTTTAGCTGAGATTTATGAAGAGAGATCATGGTTTTATGATGGTTCTTGTTCTTTCAGAAGCCACATGTCCTGTCTAAGATCTTTTCATTTTGATCTACTCTCAAAACTAAATCAACTTTACATAAACTCAGTAAAATCCCCTTCATTTGCTCCTCTCATTCATATTAACCTCTAATTCTACTATATAGCTCCCTTATCTTACCCTTCCCCTAATAATACTAACACTATGGTGTATAAAGCCCCAAAATCTTATAAATACCCCTTCCTTTGGCATTATAGCCATATGTTCTTCAGAAGGAACCAAAATGACCTCTGGTCACTTTGGTGAACCTGTCCCACCCCACTCCCCCTTGCTACAAACCAACTCGCTCCTCAAACTACCCTTTGCATTGAATAAACCCTTATAAAACCTCTTATGCCTTTAAATCCTTTGCAAAAGTTACCAAAGTCAAAAACCCGCCTCTGGCGCATTTCCAAAGGTTAGCGCATTATTTGTTAAATGGAAAACATTCAAAAAACCAATGAAAAACCCATAAACCCAAAGTTTCCGCCGCGCATATAACCTAAGCAAGTTGCCGCTCCGCCCACCGTCGGATCAAGTCTCTGAGATCCGACGATCCACAGCGATATCGGAGCTGCCCCTGTAGCCGTCCTTTACCGCCCGAGAAGGTGACGTTGCGTCACGTCAGGGCTTCTCCACGCGTCAAACGTTAAGGACTCTCGGAGCCGGGTCTGACAGTTCTAAGACCGTACCTAAACCGCCCCGAGAGACCGTAGCGGCTAGCCCTAACCGTAACCGCTACGGTCCTAACCGCCAACTGTTTTCCGCCAACGCATCGCCACGTCACGTTCGCTTGTACTCGCCCCTGCTATTCGTCCACCTGGCCGCTGACATGGCTGCCACCTCATCGCCCCCTTGGACCAATAGTCTACCGCCACGTCACCCGATGACGTCAGCTGACATCACCTCACCTTGACCCGCCAATGACGTCATGCTGACGTCATCACTAAAAAGCGCCAAAATGGTAAAAAAGTCCATATTAACCCAAAAAAGCCGTGTTTTTCTCACTTTTCACTCCTGTCGCCACTGTTCTCTCTGCATGACCGTTTACGTTCGAATTTCCGCCAACCTGCTGAGTTAACCCGGGCGACCTCCTCAGCAGCAACCGTGCACGCCTGCGCAACCTCTGTTCGTCAATTAACAGGTATTTACCGTTGTTCTGCCCTCCATACGACTGTTATTGAAATTTAAGTTGCTCAGAAGGCTAAGGACACCTTACAAACTATATTTGCACCGCCCATTTCCCTCTGCACGTCCACAATTGTAACTGTGAAGTCTAAAAACACCAGCCAAGCCATAATACCTGTAATTTCACTCAAAAACAGCGTTCACTGCGTATTCCCGGCAAATTCCTTGTTGACCTCAATTCACCCGCTGAAAGAGGGCATAGTGACACCCACAGTAGCCTTGGCTCCTAGTATAAGCAGTATTTCAATTGCTGCTGTATAAACTCCTCCTCTGATACTTAAATTTCACGACTGTTCTTACAAAAAGCACTTCTGTTCTGTGCTGGTGCTTTTACAAGCCACTTTATTACAATTGTTGAACTTCAAAGAATCATGGAGACTCCTATTGCTCTAAATATCAAGCCCCTCAATGCTCCTCACCAGGAATTAGCATGGAAAGCTCTGGGAGACATGGATTACCAAATGCTGGACTGGTTCCCTATGGGAACCAAATACAATATCCAGATGATGAATGAGTTAAAAGCCCAGCACCTGAGTGGGGCAGACATCTTGGGAATTTGGGACTCAAATTTGCCCATCTACAACCTTCCCCAAGTAAATCCTATGCCAGAACTGATCTACAGCTGCCAGGAATGCTATGACCCAAACCAAAGAGCTGTCATCAGCCCCACGGCTCAATCCTGTTCCAGATTACCCCAGAGAGTATAAATGGAATGCTGCACTTCCAAACTGCCAAGCAATTGACCCCCATCTTTATGCAGAATTTGATAAACAAAGGGACCAAGCTGTCAAATGACCAAATCATTAAAATCAATCAGTTGTTTGTAAGACCAGGCTCTGAATCAGTCAGAACCCCTCCTATTGGGTATCACTACTTGAATGATTTGGGCAGGATGTTAGTGGATTTAATCAGTTATGTCCTAGGATTCAGGGGAATGGAGGATGTGGATGATAGCCTAATGGCAATGCTGTCTATATTCTCTCCTGGTAAGCCCCCAGCTGTACATTATGACTATGCAACCTACATTGCAGATAAAATCCATGAGCAGTTTATGAACTTGAAGAGGGAAAGACTATTCAGGTATACTTCATATATATACCATCTATTCTTGTTCTATCAGCCAGCCACCTTCTCTTTTCCTTTGAAGCAACTCAATGCCCAGGGAAATCCAAGATCAGTTGTGTTCTGGACTTCTGTTTTTCATCATACCTCTGTATCACCTTACACATACACTGAGTTTATTGACTTATTCATTTATCCAGTCATGACAGTATTGCATGGTACTCCTCCTCCTAGACTAACTGATGACATGAGAAGAATTCTCCATTTGAATAAGTCCTACAGCATTGGTAATTGGTACTTCTACCAAAACCACACAGTCATCAGGATATATGGCTGTGAGTTGACCCCTTTTAGGTTGCCAAGGTATGTCCCCATGAGGCTTTTTGCCTTGGAATATTTCAGACAGTTTGGGAACTCAGACTACCTGCATTTTCAGAGCAAGAACAAGAAGTCACAGCTAAAGGTGAGGAGCCAGCTGGGTTCTTTCCTATATAACAGAAAAGAGGAAGGGTGGAAGGAGGCAGACAGTATCCTGGAGGGCCTCAGACTGCAAACCAGCTTTGAATGGATACCCTATGACCCCAATCATTCTATCTCCCTCAGGAGGATTAGATACAAATTGGGTAGCTATGCACACAAGAGACAACCCGAGATTGAACAGTATGCCAATGCATCAAATTGGGAAGAGGGTACCCTAGAGGAGGAAATTACTAATGAAGAGTTACTTGAGAGAGAGGCTAGAAATATGCAAAAGGAAGCTGACTTGGAAACTTGTGGACAGGTGCCCCTCTCCTACAAAAAGCAACTTGGAGCAGCTGCTACATCATCAACAGCACAGCAGCAAACTGCCGAGAAAGCACCACAGACAGCAAGCAAGGATAAAGGGAAGCAGGTGGAACAGCCACCTCCATTGACAGAAGAACAAGTGGATACATTGCTACAGCAGCAAGAAGAGATGGAGCAGCAGGAACTCGGGCAGCAACAGGAAGAGGAACAATTTAGTGAACAGCAGCCCTTGCAGCAAGAAAAAGTGATTGATGCTCCAAGCTCCACTGAGCAACAGGCTCAGGCAATAGTGCCTCCTAGGGCAGAAACTACTGTTGATACCTCAGTCCTCCAAACCCCACAAAAGGAGGACTTAACCAGGAAAAGGGATAGAGAGACTCCCCTGACTTCATCCATCAATCGGGGAGAGAAAAGACAAAGACTAAATGACTCTCAAGAGGATGACATAGCAGTGAGGCAAGCAATGGGCATGGGCCCACCCAGTGGAGAAGTTTCAGCCAGTTCATTTCAGCATGAACACGATAGAGCCATGGGAGGAGAGGTCAGCTCCTCCAGCCAGCACAGAGAAGGACAGTCAAGCATCAAACAGCAATTTATTGACATTAAGAGGAGGAGTGATCCTATTAAAGTACAGCTGTACAATCATTTGCTGAACCTGGCTCCTACCAATCAGCAAAGACTCATGTCTGCCTTTGATGTAAGTGAAGGCAAGATGATCATGAGTCACTTCATGCCCACAACGCTGCATCCTCAATCTACCTCGGATTACCTAAGAATCAACATGGAGGTTCTGGCCAAAGACATACACCCTATGGATAAGATTGAATTACATAAACAAACTGGTGAAATGGTGTATGCCTCCTTGGCAGATGAAACGTTGGAGAACTACAAATTGAAGAGCAGCCTTGATAACACAGCATCTCAGCTGGAATTGGAGAGAGCATCATCACAAGCCAAGGACAACAGGATTAAGTCCTTGGAAGAGGTAATTATAGAAATAGGACATGATCCTAAAGATGTTAAGGGTATCCAAGAACTCTTGAAGCTAAGGGATGCAGACTTGGCGGCCTTAAGAAAGAAAATCAAGCTTCCAGCTACCATCCATCCTCAAACCGATGAAGTTGCCCAGCAAAGGCAGGAAAAGGATGCTACAGATCTACTGATATCCCTGTACAAGGAGCTGGTTCGGACTCAAGACCAGCTAGGGCAATCAGAAGCTGCAAAGGCAGCATTACAGACAGCTATGAAACAAAAAGAAGAGGGCCAACCCTCCCAGCCTCCTCCTGTGATAATCAACCTTGAGGAAGTCCAGCCAACAACTACTCCTCCTCCTCAACAGACAGGGCCTACAGCACCATCTACAGCAACAACTACACCAACAACAGAGCCAACTCCTACTCTGGATATGCAGAAGCTGCAAGCTGAGATCCAAGTTCTTGAATCCCAAATGAAAGAGATTGATGAAGTCAAAAGGTCTTTGACCAAGGTGAATGAAAAATTTGACAAAAGCAAGCAGAATGAGGCAGCAAAGGAAAGAGAGGTGAAAGCTCTAAAAAAGAGAATAGCTGAACTAGAAAAAGAGCTTGCACTAGAAAAAGTAACAGCAGAATTGAAAGCAGTCCTCTGGGGCAACATTGGTCGATCCATCACCAATCAGTGGCAGTATATTGAGACTATGGATGAGCAAATAGCACTCATCACGAAGGCAAACAGGGAGGTACAGAGAGCAAGAGCAAGCCTTGGCCACATGCCAGATGCTGCCAGCAGAATGATCAATATTTTGAATAACAAAACTAGCTCTCAACTAGCCACCATGGGAATTACTAACAGGACTGAAACAATTTCAGTAGTTAAAAGAGTCTTGACACTAAGAAGCCTAATTGGAACGCTGGAGAGGAGAACACAGGATATGCAGACCGAGATCAACAAATTCCTGGACAGATTTGTGGCATTACAAAACAGAGGCCTCCCCAGCATATTAAGCAGTGTAGGAAGGCTGCTTACTCTGGAAAATTACATCAAAAGGGTTGATACGCAGGCTGCAGCACAAATAGCAAAACAACCCAGTACCTCAGCTGAAACAGGGCCAGCAACAGGGCAGAATTTGTATGATAGGGTGGATAACCTGTTCTTTATTATGAATGAAATTGATCACCTGTTTGATACCCCACCAAATTTCTTTAAGTATACAGAGGCAGATGAAACTTTGGGGGCAATCATAAGACACCAATTGCCCACACAGGAAGAGTGGAGGAATTTGACACAGATAATTTTATCAGGCCAGAACCTGTAGCGCTAATTTTTTCCAGTATATGAGCAGTCATGCACAGGCAGAATTTTGATAGATAAAATCTACAAGGAATTTGATAGAATTTGATAGTTCCCTAGAGGTAGCTTGAGTAACCTCATTAGATCAGCCCTATACTTTGTAGTTACTGACTATCGTTTGCTCAGCTTAAATCCCTAAACTAAACTGCAAAATGTGACCAAAAACCAAGTTAAAGTCTTGTCCCTGGACCATCGCACCTTGTATTCTTAGCAATCTAGATGCATCACACCTCCTGTGTGCAGTAGGTGGGATGCATCCCTGTTTCCCTGTGTTACAGGTGCGATGATCAGACAAGACTAAATCTGCCTCCAGATTTTGTTTTTTTCTTCACTCTCTTCAGCTTTATTTAGGAGTTTTTCTATCTGTGATCAGTAGACCACTGTTGAAACCCCCTTTCTTTGCATCATCCAACATCCATTGTGCAAAGATTTGTGAATGTTTTTATGTATGTTTTTCCATTCATAGTTCTCATTTACAAAATAGTAGCTTAATCGAACTGTCATCTTTTGATTTGAAAGTGTCACAAGTGTCATTTTCAGTCAAAGAAAAGAATACTTCTCTTTTTGATAGTCGATTACACTGTTACTCTTGTATTTGATCTGAATTTATAAGTATTTCAAGTGTCAAAAGTAGTTTTCAATTCAAAATCGCAAAGTGTCATCTTGTCTCCCTTTGGTTTTTTTGAAAATAAAATCATTAGTACTGTCACTTTGAAAGAAGATATAATTCAGATTTGTGCTTAGCATTCTTTTTGTCATTCACACATTAAGAAAGCGAAAACAAATACATGCATGTGCATTTGCATTTAGACTACTTGTTGATTGTGATTTACGACAGTGCATCTAGTGTGTGCTCTTTGCTCTATGTTGAAAGGATTTCATTTTTTAGTAGCTAGGATTTTCATTGCAAAAAGAAGATTAAACGACTGTTTATCATCTTAGATTGCATTTTAGGAATTGTATATCCACATCACGCGGTGAACTTGAAAGGAAAATTTCTTAAGAAATATCAGCTGTAAAATAAATTCAATGAACATAAAAATGCTTTAGAACCTAACGCACAACATCTAGAAGTCTAGTCTAGAGACGTATTATGGCGTCGTAAAGCCTGGTAACTATCGCTTCCATCGTAGGTTGGGTGATTCCTCCTCTTTGAGATGACAAGTGCCAGTACGGACTTGTGCTCCCATGTATCGTCAAGTATATATTGGGAGACCACAATAGGCTATATCCTTTATCCTTAGGAAGCCGTGTCTGCCGCCCTATCAATCGCAATGCACTGAACACAACATTCGGGAAGATTAACTACCGTACCGTAAAAAGTATTCTGCATTTTTGCGATTGATTTGGTAATCCCTCTATCTAGATTTCTAGAGTAGTCTCTTTCTTTCCTTTTCAGACTCCTTAAAGGAAAAGGTCCATCTGAGCACTTGTCACTTCAGGCTCATTAAAAATCGAAGGCGACTAGAGTCATCTTTAGCTTTTTCTCGACTCTTAAAAAGTGAAAAAGAAAGTTGTGTCAAAGAATCTAAAATTCATTTAATACGGAATAACATTTTCCCTTCTTATTTTTAGTTGATCAAATAATCCTCAATCGTGGAAGAAAGTCAATCAAATCCCCATCGTTCGCGGAGACTGAGGAGTCAACAGTCTTTGACTCCAGAAACGAAACCATTTCGGGCCAAGCGAACTCGTTTAACTAGGTCAAAGTCTCCTGGTTTGTTTGAAACTTGTGTTTCAACATCCTCTGATACTACAGTTACTCCAACCATTTATGGTATCCCTGCCTCTACAAAAGAAGTTCCATGGTTACAAGAGGACATTGGAACTGATCCTAGTGTAACAGTAGACACTTCTATTCCTGAACCAGCTCCATCTAGGGTTGATTCGGAAGGTGTTACCCCTACAACATCTGTCGCTGCAGAATTTATACCTTCTTCGGCACCAGAAATATTTTACGGACCTGACGGTCTGCCTCTTCCACCTGGATTGATTGCTATAGAAGAGATTACAGAGGATCTTCCATCCAGTACTCCATCGCATTTTGGGACTGGGATCCACCTATATCCTTCTACTTTAGAAGTTAATACCCCTTCATCGCAAGTTCTTGTAGAAGCGCCGGGAAGTATTTTAGATAGACTCGATATGTCCGGACAATCATCGAAATCTAGGATTGTCTCGTCCGATACAGCGGTAGCAGAACCTCCTGCCACCACTTCAACGATGTTCGCTGGTATACCATCTATCCCAACTAGCTCTCAATCGCTAGAAGGAGTCCACCTAGGGACTGTGTCAATAGTATGGTCTGTTCCCGTTTGTTCATCCAGAATAGCATCTGGAATCTCTTATGTTGAATCTCAACAAATTGATCCTTCACAACAATATCAATTTGGGTAGTTTGGTCTCCAAAGGCCAATCATTCCCTTGAGCACTGGATTGCTGCCATATGGAGGGCGTTATATCCTTTCATTGTTGCCTCTGGGAGAACAACCATATGAGAGTTCGCAACCGAATTTAGGTCAAATTGGAATCACATCTAGTGGTTGGGTGCCAATACTGCCTCAACAACTAAGAGTTGTATACTCAATGCAACCGAGTCTACCTGTGTCAAATATCCCCACTACACCAGCTATTGTGACAGTGTCGCAAGTACAAGCATTGCCTGTTGTATGCCAACCACAAGTTTCTTAGGTCGTTGTACAACAGCCTCTTGTCTCCGCGACACAACCACAATCGCCAGTTAGTGGCTCCTTAACTGGAGCGACTCAGGCTCAAACGGGTACTATTACCCCTCATCTTGGTCAAATGTCCAGTATTGGGCAACAACAAATGGTTTCGCAACCATGGCTAGTGCAACATCAACAACCGCAATTCCAACAAGCTTACCAAGGACCTGAGTAGCAAAACTTTGCAGGTAATGGGCAGCCGTATATCCAAAACAGCTATCACCAATCATCTCAAATTGGTTATGCCCAACCACCTTATCAAAGTTATCAGCATCAAATACATTATGTTGGTATGCACAGACCCACTGCTTAGGCGATCCCACCTTATCCTGGGTACGCTTCACCGAACCTAAATCAATAGTTGCCCTTCGTGGCGACTTTAGAGTTACCAGATCTAAATTTGCTAACAAACGATCCAATCACTTGTGCCCCTTGGTGGTCGGTGATTCCTCATAAACTTCCGTCAGATATTCCTAAATTTAATGGAAATTCGGGTGAAGACCCATCGAATCATGTGACGACCTTTCATCTGTGGTGTTCATCCAACACTCTCAATGATGATTCGATTCGGCTTCACCGTTTTCAAACCAACGTTAACTGGTCCGGTAGCAAAATGGTACATTGAATTTCCTAGAGCTTCATTTGATAACTTCAGCGCCCTTGCCACAACTTTTTTGACCCGTTTTCAATTACCAATAAGGTATGAAACAGGAACAGAGCTTCTTACCAATTTCAAGCAAACGACGACCACTTACATATCCGATCATATTCATGAATGGCGGCGTCATCGTAGAATGGTAAAAACATATGTCCCTGATTAGCTACTCGCTGAATGGTTTATTAAGTCTTTGTTACCTTCTATAACAGAAGATGTGGCGAAGGGAGGGTTTGTCACTGAAGAACAGGTGATTGCTCGTGTGCAATATCTAGACTTGATCTATACTCAGTCTGGCATGCTCTATGACAAAATTCCTGATGCTCCAAGACTAGAATTTTCCGTTCCTCCTCCTCCTAAATCAAACAAAGACTCTAATGCCGTCGATGGCGTGATAGGTGCGACGAGCATGAAATCGACAAAGGCTACATCTAAGAAAGCCCGTAATATTTCTGATCAAAATGCTAATGAAGAAATTCTTGCCTCGGAGGTTAATGCCGTGTCAACTGACAAAGGCAAAGAACCGAAGCAACCAGGAGGCAAGAAGAAAGGGAAGAGAAAAAAAAAAGAAATAGGATGATTTGTCTCCTGAAAAATCTTTTGCAAACCCTTCTGGGCAAAATAAACCTACTTAGCCATGGCTCATATGCGATGAGGATCATTGGATGAGAGATTGTCCATATAAAGCTGAAGTTAAGAAATTCTTTAAGAATTCAAAAACCTCAGTAGTATTGACTGATCTGTTTCCAAACCCAGGGACCAATCTGGTTGCTAGTAACAATGCTTCCCCATCCCAAGTCCTTATGCTGTCCATTTCAAAACATCAAAATGATGCTTTGATATCGACAAGGAATAAAGATTACGGGAATCCACAACTGTCGAACAACAAGGCTACTAATCAACCTAGTAGTTCGACAATAACTTCGACCGAAGTTGTGCCGCCCATCATTCCTGAGCTAACGATAAAGCCACCAAAGGGAGTTGTACACAAATCGACATTTAATCCTCATGCTAGAGCGGCACAGAATTATAATATAGTAAAGGACCTAGCCCAATCGTCGTCCGCTATGTCGACACTTGAGGTACTGCAAAATTGCCCCTCCCAAATGCAAGCTTTATTATCAGCAATAGGTGGGATTGACCCAGCGGATTCCAATCTTGTGGCCTCTAATCACAAAGGATATGACCCGCAGTTACTGTTGTTGGGAAAAGTATCCAATACGGAATGACCCTATCCCACTCTAAGGGTGATAGTACCTCAGCAACAACTGAATGCAAAGCTATTCAAGATTACTTCTTTATGAGATGTAAGAGAGGGGAGAAAGAGATCCACTAACCGTTGTCTTCCGCTAATGTTTGATCCAATCTTCTCTCCTTGCTGCTTGCTCCCAGCTCCTTGCTCTTTCACTGGCCCAGCTACACAAAGATCCTGCAAAAGCACAAGAAAGGGAAAACACAAGAAGCATACATCCATAATTGATTCAAGGATTAGAATAAATCAAATATACAAGCATCAATACGCCACAGAGACACATGCATATAGAAGAACCTCAAATGCTTTATTAATGGAAGAAGTAAAGTTCTGAGAGTGTTACAACCATAAGAGGCCCAATCCAGCAACACCTCCCAGCAGAAAGAAATCTCCTCTTCACCTCCCTCAAAGCAATCACCCAATAGTTCTATACTCAAACCAACAGCACTTCCTTACATTCACAAGATTCCAGCCTCCCTAGACCTCATGAGAGAGCTCTATATATAGGAGTTTTGGAGAAAGGATGAGTCAGCTTGAGTTTGGCATGAAGCTGACTAGTGTCCTCTCCCACTTCAGTTATACTTCAGTTCTTGAGTCCACTTGGAGTTTCTTGCTTCCACTTGGAGATCTAGATCCTCTTACTCATCACAAGGCGAATTCCCTGATCCAAGTGTCATTTTGGAAGCTTCCTGGGCATTTGACACCTTGCAGAATGACTGTGCCACTTGGCCAATCTCGCCCAGTGCAGGTGGCCTTCATTAGAGTTGACATTCAGCGCAGGTACAGAGTGGAGCAGTTGACATTCAGCGCAAATGCTCAGTGGGGCAGTTGACATGATCCAGAATTAGCTTGTTTTTGAGTGTTTTCAGGTGGAGCACTGATATTTAGTGCTGTGGTTTGCTGACCTTGTTCCTCTAGGGGTAGGAACAACATGTTTAGGGACTTTGGATCCCTTAGATTATCGACATTTCATGCTTCATGCTGTAAGGCACAAAAATGTCTATAACAGTTTCCCCCTAAAGTATGAGGTCGTTTATCGAGTGAAATGCTTTATCAGGAGGATCCGAAGTTCATTCAATCGCTGAGAGGTGCCCTGTAATAAAATACAATACAATACATTATTTTTCATTCTGCTTTCATGATCTAGCTGAGGCGAGCATTCCCATGCTCAGCTTTATAAATTCATTTTGGTACATAGAACAGACGATCGTTTGATGGTAGACTGATAATTCTCTTCTGAAATTATCATCCTTTGAGTAGGATGATCATCTCCTGCAATGATGTACATATCAAATGTCTTTATATTTCCTGAATATATATCGCAGCCTGGATGGATGAAACTAGATCCGGGGTCTTCAAACTCGTTCGATCTTCACTCTAAGTACAAGTCGATCCATGTGAGAATTGCGTTGAAGTCGAACATGGAAAGACATCGCTTGATTACCGGTCAATAATGTAAACCGTTAACAAGCGCGAGAGGAATCACCAATAATGACAATGACCCTCAAGGTACTGCAGTACAATTCATGTGGTGTGAATAAAGGACTTGGCGTCGAACACCACGCAAAATCTTCTGGTCGAAGGTCATTAATGTATACCTGTCGCCGGAAGTGAGAAACTTGCCATTGAGGCATGCAAGCTTCAAAGTACTGGGGGGTTTGTTCCTAGATCAACTTCTTGGATAATGAGCTGAAGTCGACAAGAAGCGATCCGTCAAAGGAGGGCCTTAATGAATCCCACATCAGTGACACGGAACGGAGCTAATGATTTTAGTGGAGGTGAAAACAATCTGTGAAATATGATTCAGGGTGGCGATCATGGGTGGATGAAGGATAATGTATGGCAGAGGATGGGACGCGGTTGACTCTTTCTGAACAACATCTCTTGAACATATAACGACACTGATGTGATGGATCGGTAGCATTACCCCAAATGTGGATGGTTTGGCGAGGACCATGGTGATCAGATCGGTGAATGAAACAACCCAACCCGATGTGATACGGAGGACAAAGTGTCATGTTTAAGAGCGACTTGCTACCATTAAAGCTTTGAGGTTCTCCCAATTTTTCCCCAGTCATTTCTGACCAGTACCTCTTTTTTTTTGTCAAGCTTGAGGAGGATAACATATGCTTGTTCTATAACCTGCCCTTCGGGCAAGCCCATCGCTATGTTTTAACGAGCTTAGCGATAGGGAAACTCATTCTCGTCTAAAGACAAGTTTGTCGCTATTTAATCATTTTAACGAGTCTAACGACAAGGAAAACTCGGTCCTTTTCATTTTTAGAGAGTCTGAAAAGGTACAGAAAGTTAACTCCAAAATTCCTTTTTCGTCATCTAATCCCTTAAGTCCGAAAAAGTATAAAACAATACAGAAGGGATGAGTTTTCGATAACTTTAACGAGCCGAATAAAACAAGCGCTCAACCTTTTTGTGTAATAATCCCTCAGGTCCAAAAAGATTAAAATCTAGAGGAGGGATAGCTCTTCCGGTCATTTTAACGAGCTGGAAGGCCAAAACTCGGCAAACTTTTCATATTTTACGAGTCAGATGAAAAGAGCTCAAAGAAGACTCATCTTTTGAGGAACGAGTGATAAACAGGGATAGCAGCAGATTCCAGGTACAGGTTGGAATTTTCCAATCACGGCAGTGTCACAAGGATGGCTAGGTGAAATCACTCTTCGCAGCTGTTCCTCAAAATAGGTAAACAATCATATGGAGGTGAACGATTGGTCAAATGGAATGGAGGTGGCAGGTGTAAACACGACCAAGGCTTTTTATGGCTAATAAATTTACGATCACAATGGTTATTTACTGGTACTGGGTTCATTTTTTAATGAGCTTGAATGCGCCAAAACACTACTCAATGCTTATGTTTATTTTTTAACAAGCATGAATTCCGCGTTAAAACTGCTCGGATCTCGCTTTTCTATTTTTTAACGAGCATAAATTCCGCGGTAAAACTGCTCGAATATATGGTCAAATTTTGATTTTTTACCATTACTAGCTTTTCTCTTTTCAAATATAGTACTGCTTTTTCAATTGCTACAACAAACTTTGTTAGAAATGAATAATAATTGCATGAAAATGAGATTATAACCCTAATATTTCACTTTAAACTGTGTAAAAAGCCATTAAAAGGTGTTTTTACCTCTCATTTACCATTTCATTTGCATTTGGTTTGTTGGAGCTCTGGAGGTGCCTCTTCCCCCTTGATTTTCACCAACTGATTCCGGGAGATTCTGCGGACGATTTTTGGCGCCGTCTGGACCAGGTACGAGCTAAACCCTAGCTCTTTCTTTTCATGGTTTTCTTTTCCTGTTTCATGCCTGTTTTCCAGTATTTCTGAGCCCCTGGGATTTTGCCAGGGCGCCCTAGGATCAACGCAGGTTCCCCTTTCGAAACCTGCGCTGAAGGTCAAGCTGCCTTAAGGCAGCCTGACCCTCAGCGCAAGCGGGAGACTCTCTGCCTGCGCTGGGCTCAAAAACTGAGTTTTTAAGGTCATTTTTTGATGATTTTTTCGCCAGTTTTTCATCAAAATCAGGAACTTACTCCTTCTCTTGTTTGCTTTGCAGGGAACTCTGAACAAAATTTCCCTTACATGGAGAGAATGAGAACATGAAGAAGAGGACATGATTGCCCTCCATGACCCTGTCACGGTGAACGCGCTGCGGAACTGTGGCCTGCTGAAGTTCTTCCATATCTCTAGCATGAGAGCACAGATTTCTTTGCTGCAGTACATGCTTGATGCTTGGGATCCTGTTAACCAAGTGTTCCAGATTAGGGGAAAGGCCATCCCCTTGACCATAGAGGACATGTACTTCTTGACTGGACTGTCAAGGCGAGGTGCCCCCATTTCCTTGTCAGGTACGGCCCGGGGGACTGATTCCACCAGAGATTGTGTCCGCCAGTATTGCAGGGAAGGTTCTCAGCCGAGCAGAGACGGCAAGATTGTTATCCGTGAGATTACTGATCGGGCTCTCAGGTCCATTCTGTTCACTATTGGTAGGATGGCCGGCAACGCAGCTCTACATGTTGCCAACAGATCTTATATGCAACACGCCTTGGAGTGTCTCCAACCGAAAGTATTCAACTGGTGTGATGCAGTACTTGTTCAGATGAAAAGTCAATTGACCAAGGTAAAGGACGGGAAGCTGAAGAACTTTGGATTTGGTTCTATTCTGACTGCCTTCGCCTTGGAGAAAATCCCACTGATGCAGCCTCAGTACATCATACTCGACTTGCCTTCTCTGACCGAGCCACGCATGCAGAGGTGGGTCGACCACATGTCTAGGCATGCTGGTCAACCTCAGATTACCTTTACCGAGGCCTTATTTAGGTGGTTCAAGCGTCAGGAGATGGCGTTTTCCGAGTATCCATATGTGGGTATGGATTTCCGAGGTGATCCAGATTTGGTGCTACCGGACGGCGAACAGTGGGGCGCCATTGGTAAACTCCTTGACCATATTACTATTTACTGTTTTTATTCATAATGTCGCTGTGCTTTATTCTATCAAGACTTTTAATTGTACTCTTTGGTGCATGCAGATATTGGTCCTGTTCGTCCAGCAGTTCGTCCGAGATCGCCAGTTGCTGCCCCGACAGTGGAGCCTGCTAGGAGAGTTGTTATTCGCGATCTTGACGATACTGAGACCCTTACAGCTGTGCAGGAGCAGGTTGAGAGCCTTACTCGTGGTCTTCCGGATGTACAGATTGACGAGTTACCTTTACAGCTACAGCGGCATATTATTGGTGTGCCTAGACGATGGACTCGTCTCTTGCGCATGATTGCACAGGCCGTGACGTACTATCATGAGCACCACTAGGCTAGGGTGCCCCCTAGCAAATTTTTGAGTTTTTAGGTCATATGACCAATTTTGTCTTGGTTACAGAACATTATGTATGAACTTATATAAACAGCTTATATGTATTTTGATTTTCGGTTTTTGTCCTGGTTGATTTATGTGATCCATATGTACAATCTTTGATGATGTGTCCCTTTTTTATAAATGTTGCAAATGTCTATCTAACACATAGTTCGCTAATGAGTCAGTTAATGTGTTTAAGTTTCTTGAAATATGTTGATAATGAATTGAATCAAATCGTCTTTCCAAGATCTCAACCCTTAGGAACATGCGATAAATAGCTGGATTGCGAACAGAATATATACCATTGAGTTGTAGTATTACGAGCTGTGAGTCTAGCCTGACAATTAGTCGGCGTATGCCACGTGTGATGGCATCAGAGAGTAGTTCTATCAACGCGCTATACTCAGCGATGTTATTTGTTGATTGCCCAATACATACACCTCTGAAACTTACTAACTCGCCGCTTGGATAAAAAATGGCCCAAGCTGCGGAAGATAAGTTCCGTGAACTACGACTCGCTACGTCGGCGTATCCAACACATGTCTCCAGAAGGTTCGACATCTGCAATAAATGAAAAGGTGGATCACTCGACCAGGACAAACACTTTAGCGAAAACAAAATACAACAAAAGCATGCAGGTTACTATTTAAGCATAGTAACGCTTGAGGTACAACCCGTTGCGGGGCTGCGCCAGTGGAATTCCATCGTAATCCATTAACTCGTAGGCTCCTTTTGCTAACACCCTTTTAACAATATAGGGGCCCATCCATAAGGACTTGAATTTACCTGCTCCCAATTTATCGGATTCTTGGTCATAAAGCAAGACCAAATCACCTTCTGAGAAGACACGGGGTTTGACATTTTTGTCGAACTGAGCCTTGACTCGTTTCTTATGAGCTTCATTAGCCAAAGCTGCATCACGACGGGTTTCATCCAATTGGATTAGTTCCAAGAAACGAGCCTCTTCTTCTGAAGTTCCGGGGAGAAGATCGATTGCGAGTTTAAGCGACGAAATTTCGCACTGGATTGGCAAGACTGCTTCCAGGCCATACACCAGTTGAAAAGGTGTGAACCCGGTTGCGTTCTTTACCGACGTTCGGTAAGCCCACAAGGCTGAGTACAGGATTAGGTGCCACCTTCTTTTATGAACCCCAATCATCCTTTGCAACATATGCTTCAGGACCTTGTTGATTGCCTCAACTTGTCCGTTGGCTTGCAGATAATATGGGGTAGAGCTGTCATGAGATAGCCCTAGCTTGGCAGCTAATTCGACCATCATGTGATTGCGAAAATGCGACCCATGATCTGTAACTATAGCCTGTGGTACGCCGAACCTGGCGACTACATGATTGAAAAAGAAAAGGGCAGTTGTTTCACCAGTGTTATCCAATGTAGGCATCGCCTCGGCCCATTTGGTAAAATAGTCAACAGCGACTATAATATACCCATGCCCCCCGGTCGAGGTGGGGTTACATTGCATGAAATCGATGCCCCACTTGGCGAAGGGCCCAACAGCAACTATCGGCTGTAAAGGTGCGGGTGGTCGTCTGGTTTTGCTATCAAAGATTTGACAAGCATGGCAACTTCTGACTGCGGTTATGCAATCTTTGAACATGGTTGGCCAGAAGTATCCTGCTCGTAAGATTCTTTGTACTGTTGCATATCCAGACTGATGCCCCCCACACGCGCCTGAATGACAATCATTCAGGGCTTTTTCAGCCTCCTCATGGGTAAGGCACCTCTTCAGAACTGTATCGACACCATGACGGTAAAGTGTATCACCGACGATCATGTAGTCTTTTGCTTGGTATCGTATACGTTTTTGTTCGGAGCGAGAGGTGTTAGGCCTGAACTTTTGGGTTTGGAGATAAACTATGATATCTCCATACCACTCATCGCTTACAGATATCAGAAACAAACTTTCGTCCACGATTGACTCTTCCGATGTTTCATCGTTGGATGATGATGGGAGATCGCACAATAATTCTGCGAAAACTAGAGCTTTCTTTGATTTGGATTTCACAAATTCCAGATCAAAATCTTGAAGGATCGCTATCCATTTTGAATATTTTCCCCCCAGCAACTGTCGCGACAGTATATAAGTCATGGGGTTGCAATCTGACAAGATGGTAGTTTTTTGAAAGAGGACATAATGTCGAAACCTTTGAATCGCTTGAACAGCTGCAAGCGCTAGTTTTTCAACATAAGAATATTTACTTTCTGTATCGTTTAAGTTTTTACTTAAATAATAGATAGGATGTTCTATTCCATCGACTTCTTGAACTAAAACCATCGCAATGGTCGTATCCGCTGCAGCCAGATACAGGTTAAAATCTCTTTGATTGTCTGGGGCGTACATTAATGATGCTTTTACTAGACAATCTTTCAGAGCATCAAAGGAAGCTTGCGCCACCTGGTCCCAGACAAAAGGTACATTTTTTTTTCAAAAGACGAGTATAACCCTTAGCAAGTTATGCGTAATTTGGAATGAACCTCCTCAGAAAGTTTGCTTTCCCTTGGAGTTTCTGAATCTGAAGCAAATTTGAAGGTGGAGGCAAATTAATGATTGCCTGAACCTTACAGGGGTCGAGACGAATCCCATCCTTAGAGACTACAAAGCCAAGTAAACGACCAGAACCGACGCAAAACACACATTTGTGCGGATTGAGTCTTATCTTGTAGTGTCGGCAACGTAGAAATATCGCTCTTAAATGCTGCGGATGATGAGTCCGCTTTCGCGAATGAGCCGGAAGATCGTCGAGATAAGGTTGAACGATGTTCTTGATGTCATGGAAGGCATAATTCATTGCCCTCTGAAACGTCGCCCCTATGTTCTTTAAACCAAAGGGTAATTTTCGATAAGCGAATGCGCCCCACGGACAAATAAATGCCATCTTTGACTGGTCCTGTGGGCGGATATTTATTTGATTATACCCGAAAAATCCATCCATAAATGAAAATATTTCACATCCGGCGCATTCATCAATTATCTAGTCGATGAAGGGTGTAGGGTATTTGTCCTTCAGACAAGCTTGGTTTACATCCCTATAATCAACACACACTCTAATCGTCCCTTGTTTTTTCATAACAGGGACAATATTCGATACCCAATCGGTTAGAGGAACCGGGTAGATGAATCCAGCATGGAAAAGTTTTTCAACTTCCGCCTTAATGGCATCGACTTTCTTCGGGTGCACTTGCCGAAGCTGTTGTCTTACTGGTTTGACATCAGGATACATTTTAATTTCATGTTCAACTCGTTAATACCCAGGTTGTTCCCTATGACTCCCAAGGGAATACGGCCGGGGTAACCACTAACCAATCTTTGGATCACAGTTTCTAGCCAAGCTGTGATCAGAGAGGGCTCTCTCTTTATGATTTGTCTCTGTTATGATGGTGTTTTAGGCTAGTTATTATACTCAGGTTTTGGTTTATATTTTGGTTGAAGGATTTCTTTCAGGTCTTATGACATAGTGTTTAGATGGTGAAATACCATTGGGCAATGGAGTCTGGAGTTGTGGAATGATCTGATACGCTGGATTGGTGGTGTTCAAACTGCAGGGCCTATTGTGTATTTTTAGACAAACAAAATTAGCTTAAATAGTGATGTATGTCAACCAACAGAAAGCAATTAAGAATTTTCTGTTAAATTGGTGAGGTGAAAGTGTAGCACGGTGCACAGGAGCAAAACTTGAATTCCTGGGACAAAGGCCAACATGAAAGATGTATTCTGAAAGTGCAGCAATTAAGAATTACACTTGTCTAGATTACAGCCGAAGAAAACATTCATAAACAACATAGACTGAACTCAGGGTACTCAGTGAATAAATCCTGAAAGTTATTCTTTTTCCTTGTTGATTAGCATTGAAAATCAGATAACATATATGAATTTTAACAAACAACTAATTGACAGAGAGAGTTACAGAGACTTATTGTATGGTGAAATACACAGGAATCCAGCAGTTATCAACAGACACCAGAACGCATTCAATACTTCAGAAATCCGAGAAATTCCATCACTTTCTTTATTAAACTTCTGAAAGGATTACAGCATAAGAATTTCTTTTGGAGAAATCAACAACAACCCCTCAAGCTTATGCGAGGGGCAAATATATACTCTCGGTCTTTACAAAAATATCTGAGTTCTAAGTTATCTCAGATTTAATACTCTCACCAACTTCTAAGATATTAAAATCAGAAAGTTATTACAACATTGAATACAAAGTAAAGGTGTCTTTATGCTTTGTCAGAAGATATTCTGGCCTTTGGAGGCCACTGAGTCAGTTGGAATGCTTTGATTAAATGCTGGAGAACACGTCTTTATGCTTGCCGCGCTGTATTTTCTCGGGTTTGCCACCTGTGATTGTGATTGCTGCTGTGGTGACCGAATAGCCCTGCTGAGTTGGCTCAGCTTCTGTCTTTCCTTTGTATGCTTATCTACCAAAATTCTGCCTGTGCATGACTACTTATAAACTGGACAAAAATTAACATTACAGGTTCTGGCTTGATAATATTATCTGTGTCAAATTCTTCCAGACTTCCTGTGTGGGCAATTGGTGCTTCACAATTGCCTCTATGGTTTCATCTGCTTCTGTATACTTAAAGAAATTTGGAGGCACATCAAACAGATGATTGATCTCATTCATAATAAAAAATAGGTTGTCCACCCTATTGTACAAAATTTGCCCTGATGCTGGCCCTGATTCTGCTGAAGTGCTGGGCTGTCTTGCAATTTGTCCTGCAGCATGGGCATCAACCCTTTTGATGTAGTTTTCAAGGGTAAGCAGTCTTCCTACACTGCTTAATTTACTGGGGAGGCCTCTGTTCTGTAATGCCTGAAATCTGTCCATGAACTTGTTGATTTCGGTCTGCATATCCTGGGTTCTCCTTTCCAGCGTTCCAACCAGGTTTCGTAGTGTCAGGACCCTTTTAACCATTGAGATTGTCTCAGTCCTGTGAGAAATTCCCATGGTGGCCAGTTGAGAGCTTGTCCTGTTATTTAAAATATTGATCATTCTGGTGGCAGCATCAGGCATGTTGCCAAGGCTTGCTCTAGCTCTATGTATTTCCCTGTTTGCCTTTGCAATGAGTACTGATTGTTCATCCATAGTCTCAATATACTGCCACTGATTGGTGATAGATCGGCCAATATTGCCCCAGAGGACTGCTTTTAGCTCTGCTGTCACCTTTTCTAGTGTGAGCTCCTTCTCAAGCTCAGTTATCCTCTTTTTTAGAGCTTTTATTTCTCATTCCTTTACAGCTTCACTCTGCTTGCTCTTATCATATCTCTCATTTACTTTAGCCAAAGATTATTTGGCTGAATTGAGCTCCAACATTTGAGCTTCCAGGACTTGAATTTCATTTCGGAGCTTCTGCATATCCAGACTATGAGTCTGCTCTGTTGTTGGTGCAGTTGTTGATGTAGTTGGTGCTGTAGGCCCTGTCTGCTGAGGAGGAGGGGTAGTTGTTGGAGGAGCTTCCTCAAGATTGATTATTTCAGGAGGAGGCTGGGAGGTTTGACCCTCTTCTCTTTGCTTCAATGCTGTCTGTAGTGCTGCCTTTGCAGCCTCTGATTCTCCTAGTTTGTCTTGAGTCCGGATCAGCTCCTTGTACAGAGATATCATTAGATCTGTGGCATCTTTTTCAAGTCTTTGTTGGGCAACATCATCTGTCTGAGGGTGGATTGTGGCTGGGAGTTTGATTTTCCTCCTTAAGGCCGCCATGTCTGCATCCCTCAACTTCAATATTTCTTGGATACCCTTAACATCCTTGGGATCATGTCCCATCTCTATAATTATATCTTCCAAGGACCTGATTCTGTTGTCCTTAGCTTGTGATGATGCTCTCTCCAATTCCAGCTGAGAGGCTGTATTATCAAGGCTGCTTTTTAGTTTGTAATTTTCCAATGTTTCATCTGCCAAGGAGGCATACACCATCTCACCAGTCTGTTTGTGCAGTTCGATTTTGTCCATTGGGTGTATGTCTTTGGCCAGGACCTCCATGTTGGTCCTGAGGTAATTTGAGGCAGATTGGGGATGCAGAGCTGTGGGCATAAAGTGACTCATGATCATTTTGCCTTCACTTACATCGAAGGCAGACATGAGTCTTTGCTGATTGGTGGGAGCCAAGTTTAGCAGATGATTGTACAGCTGTATTTTGATAGGATCACTCCTCCTTTTGATGTCTATAAATTGTTGTTTGATGCTTACTTGTCCTTCTTTTTGCTGGCTGGAGGAGCTGACCTCTCCTCCTATAGCTCTGTCCTGTTCCTGCTGGAAGGAACTGGCTGAAACTTCTCTGCTGGGTGGGCCCATGCCCAATGCTTGCCTTATTGCTATGTCATCCTCAGAAGAGTCATTCAACCTCTGCCTTTTCTCTCCCTGGTTTATAGGTGATGTCAGGGGAGTTTCTCTATCCCTTTTCCTAAAAACAAATGTATCCTCCTTTTGAGGAGTTTGGAGGACCGAGGCATCAAAGGTAGTCTCTGGCCTAGGAGGCACTATATTTTGAGCCTGTTGCTCAGTGGAGCTTGGAGTATCAACTACTCTTTCTTGCTGCAGGGGCTGCTGTCTGTCATGTTGCTCTCCTTCTTGCCGCTGCCCTTCTCCCTGCTGCTCCATCTCTTCTTGTTGCTGCAGCAATGTTTCCACTTGCTCTTCTGTCAAAAGAGGTGGCTGTTCCACCTGCTTTTCTTTGCCTTTGCTGGCTGTCTCTGCAGTATTCCCGGCAGCTTGCTGATGTGTTGTTGATGGTGAAGTAGCTGCTCCAAGTTGTTTTTTGTATGAGAGGGGAACCTGTCCACAAGTTTCTAAGTCAGCTTCCTTTTGAATATTTCTAGCCTCTCTCTCTAGCAGCTCTTCATTAGTAATTTCCTCTTCTAGGGTACCTTCTTCCCAGCTTAATGCATTGGCATGCTGCTCAATCTCAGGCTGCCTTACGTGTGAATAGCTGCCCAATTTGTATTTTATCCTCCTGAGGGAGACAAAGTGATTGGGGTCATAGGGTATCCATTCAAAGCTAGTTTGCAGTCTGAGGGCCTCTAGGATACTGTTTGCCTCTTTCCACCCCTCCTCTTTTCTGTTGTATAGGAAAGGGCCCAGCTGGCTCCTTACCTTTAACTGTGACTTCTTGTTCTTGCTTTGAAAGTGGAGGTAGTCGGCATTCCCAAACTGCCTGAAATATTCTAAGGCAAAAAGCCTCATGGGGACATACCTTGGCAACCTAAAAGGCTTCAACTCACAGCCATATATTCTGATGACTGTGTGGTTTTGGTAGAGGTACCAATTACCAATGCTGTAGGTTTTGTTCAGGTGGAGAATTCTCCTCATGTCATCAGTTAGCCTTGGAGGAGGAACACCATGCAATACTGTCATGGCTGGATGAATGAATAAGTCAATGAACTCCGAGTATGTGTAAGGTGATACAGAGGCACAATGAAAGACAGAGGTCCAAAACACAACTGACCTTGGATTTCCCTGGGCATTGACTTGTTTCAAGGGAATAGAGAAGCTGGCTGGCTGATAAAACAAGAATAGGTGGTATATGTATGAGGTATACCTGAACAGTCTTTCCCTCTTCAAATTCATAAACTGGTCATGGATCTTATCTGCAATGTATGTAGCATAATCATAATGTACAGCTGGGGGCTTACCAGGAGAGAATAGAGACAGCATTGCCATTATGATTTCATCCACATCCTCCAGTCCCTTGAACCCTAGGACGTAGCTGATCAAATCCACTAACATCCTGCCCAATTCATTCAAGTACTGATATCCAATAGGAGGAGTTCTGATGGCTTCAGAGCCTGGTTTTACAAACAGCTGGTTGATTTTGATGAGTTGGTCATTTGACAACTTGCTCCCCTTCTTTATCAAGTTCTGCATGTGGAGGGGGGTCAATAGCTTTGCAGTATGGAAGTGCAGCATCTCATTTATACTCTCTGGGGTGATATGGAACAGGACTGAGCCTGTAGGGCTGATGACAGCTCTTTGGCTTGGGTCATAGCACTCCTGGCATCTGTAGACCAACTCTGGCATAGGATTTACCTGGGGGAGGTTGTAGATGGGCAAGTTTGAGTCCCAAATCCCCAAGATGTCTGCTCCACTAAGGTGCTGGGCTTTCAACTCATTCAGCATCTGAATATTATATTTGGAGCCCAATGGAAACCAGTCTATCATTTGATAATCCATATCTCCCAGGGCTTTCCATTCTAATTCCTGGTGAGGGGCATTGAGAGGCTTGATGTTCAGAGCAATGGGGGTGTCCATGGTCTTCTTTAAGCTTGTAAACTGTAAGTGAACTGCTTGAAGGGAGCAGCACAGCACAGAAGTGATTTTTATAATGACAGTTTGAGTTTCAGGTACCAAAGGGAGAATTGATGCAACAGCAATTGAAATACTGTTTAAATTAGGAATAGGACTACTGTCTGGTCTCACTTTGTCTTCCTTAGCAGGTGAATTCAGTGTAAATGAGTCTTTCGCGAATGCGCGAACAGAATACTGCTTATTTGTGACAATGCGGGCAAACAAGGCTCAGCTGGTGTTTTGGAATTCACAATTGTAAATGGGGTGTTTGCAGAGGGAAATTGCTGGTGAAATTGTGAGTTTCGTCGTTCCTTAAGCCCTCTGAGTAATTTTATAGACAACTTCAGGCGTACGGAGGATAGAAGATGAAAAATACCTGGTAAACAGCGAGCAGAGGTCGCGTATGCGTGCAGGATTGGTACTCTGGAGGTCTCCTTGGTCGATTTAGCAGGTTGGCGGAGTTAAGAACGTAAAAACAGCATGCAAAGGAAACAGTAGCAAAATGAGCGAAAAGTACAAAAAATTGCGTTTTTTGGCTAAATATGGACTTTTTGCAATTTGGCGCTTTTTTGTGATGACGTCAGCATGACGTCATTGGTGGGGTCAAGGTCGGATGACGTCAGCTGACGTCATCGGGTGACGTGGCGAGATGCTGTTGGTCCATGGGGGATGGTGCGGTGGCAGCCACGTCGGCGGAGGGGCGGACAAAGGACTGATGCGATGGCAGGGTGGAGGTGACGTGGGCATGACGTGGGATAGTAACTTGGCGGTTAGGGCCGTAGCGGTTACGGTTAAGGATAGCCGCCACGGTTTCTCGGGGCGGTTAGGGTACGGCCCCGCAATTGTCAGAGTTTGCTCCGAGAGCCCTCAATGGGCGACGCGTGGCCGCGCCCTGACGTGACGCAACGTCATGTTCTCGGGCGCTAAACGTCCGCCGCGGGGGCTGCTCCGATATTGATACGGACCGTCGGATCTCTTGGATCTGATCCGACGGTGGACGGGGTAATGATGTGTTCGGGGGATATGCATACGGGCGGAAACCTTCGGATATGGGTTTTTTATAAGGTTTTCAATGTATTTTAACAAATCAAAATTGCGCGCTGATACTTTGGATAAATGCCAAAGGTGGGTTTTTGGACTTTGATAATTTGCAAAGGGGTTTATGGGTAAAGGGGATTTATAAAGGTTTTCAATGCGCAACAATGCAGGCCCGATACTTTGGATAAGAACAAAGTGGGTATTTAGGGGTTATCTTTGCAAATGAAGGGGTATAGGTAAAACAAGGTTAGTTATGAGGCTTCTTTTGGCAGATGAAGCTTTCCAAGGGGCTAAATGACTTCAGAAGAGGGGAGGGGTTTAGGGTTAGGTTCATCGAAGTGGCCAGATGCCATTTGATCCCTGACACAGAACTTATTGGCTATAATACCAAGGGGAGGGATATTTATACAAAATTTGGGGTTTATACACCATGGTGTTAGATACTAGTAGGGGAAAAGGTACTGTAGGGGATTTACATAGTAGTTTTAGAGTTAATATGGATGAAGGGGTAAATGGAGGGGAAACCACTAAGCTTATTTGAAGCTTACTTAGTTTAGAGAGTAGATCAAAATGAAAAGATTTTTAGACAAGAAATGTGGCTTTTGAATGAACAAGAACCGCCATGAAACCATGATCTTCTTCCATGAATCTCAGCTGATGAGGGGATGTTAGTAATGAACTGGAAGGGGGAAGGAGGGAGGTTAGTCATGCTCCTTGCTGTAACTTGATGGAGGTGAACACCTTGTCAATTAATTGACTTTACTCTGGTAAACACAGTTAACATATGTGCAATGGTAAAGATAACCTTTCTGCAACCCCAACTACTTACCCAGCTACTTACCTAGCATTTTTTATTTCTCCTTGGAGGGTGCACTTGGACTTGCAAACCCTTACTTGCCTTTTTCTTTTCTTTGGCTTTTTCTTTGTCTTTTCTATCTACTTCTACCCTTATCTCTTCCAAGGTCCCAGATTAAGCTGTTGGGAGCCTTTTCTTCTCTACCTGAACTACTTGTCTGCCAAGATTGAACAGTTTGGACAGACTCCTTTCTCTATTCTACAACTGCAAATTTAAACCATGGAATGATCCAGATTAGACTTTTGGACCATCCATCAAAACTTTGAGTCCATACCAAGCTATAAGCACAGATCAGACTTTCTAGGAAATATGTGATCTTTGAATCATCAAAGCAGAGCATATTTGGACCTTCCATAGCCAATCATGAAATATGAAACCTATTGGTATAGGTAGCTAACAGTGGCTCCACATGGGGATGGTTTTTCATTTGAAAGACCAAGAACAGCAGGTCAGATTGCCTTGCTCTTTGGCTGCCCATATCATTCTTGAAGTTTGCTGTTTTGAAGTGCTAAATTGTGTGCTTCTCTTCTTGGTAGTCCTCTGATTCTATCTACCTTTGCTGACAGTCAATAAACTTGAAAAACTGCACTTTTATAATCTAAACAGAAAATAATATGTACATCCGCATATATACAAGGGAACCTCAAGCTGCACTTATGGGTGATATTCAAAATAGTGCTTCAGCATCCTGCCATTGACAGGACCTTCATCCAAGTCAGTTTCATTAAGGCTTTTTAGAAAGTAAGTGTTGTTACCTTGCACTGCTTGGACAGCAAATGGTCCTCTCCATAAAGAATCAAATTTTCCATGCTTTCCTTTGTCTTCTCTTCTTGCATCCCACTTGAGGACTTTGTCTCCCATGTTGAAATCTTCTGCCTTAGTCCTTCTATCAAAGGCCTTTTTTAATTTCTCTTGTAGCACTTGAACTCTGCTGAAAACTTGATCTCTGGTTTGCTGCAGACATATGATTTGGTTAATCCTTCTTTGCATATCATTTGGTTCAGATTGGCTTTCTTGAAGAAGTTTCATAACAGGTACCCCTAGTGATGAGGGGAATTTGGCCTCTAGTCCATAAACCAATTCATATGGGCTGGTCCCAATTGATCTCTTGGTTGTTAGTCTATCTGCCCATAAGGCATTGACTAGTTTCTTGTGCCAGTTCTTTTTGTTTTCTTCAAGTACTTTCTTTATGATGTTTACAAGGCTTTTGTTTGATGATTCAGCAAGGCCATTTCCTTGGGGATAGTATGCCGTAGAATGGCCCAAAGTAATATGAAATTTGTGGCAGAAGTTCACCATTTTCTTGGATTTGAATGCAGCAGCATTGTCTGTTATTATTTTGTCCGGGCATCCAAATCTAGCCAAAATATTATTCTCCAAGAACTGAATGATAGTGGAATCATTTGCTTGCCTGCATGGAATAGCTTCAATCCACTTGGTGAAATAGTCTGTTGCTGTTAAGATCCATCTATGTTGGCCTGAAGATGAGGGATGAATTTCCCCAATGAAGTCCAAGCCCCATTGCTGAAAAGGTCTCTCTGTTGTAATAGGCCTTAAAGGAAGTGGCAGCAGTTGTCTCTTTCCTTCAAACATTTGGCATTTATGACATGATGTTGTGAATTTCTTGACATCAGAGAACATGGTGGGCCAGTAGTAACCAGCCCTCAGTATCTTGTCCACAGTGGACTTCCAGTACAAATGTCCACCACAGTCTCCTGCATGAAACTCTTGCATGACATGGTTAGTTTCATTTTCCATTAAACAGTGCAGCAATATACCTTCATGGTTTTTCCAAAGTAAATTGCCATCCATCACACAAAATCTTGATGTTTTCATTTTTAGGAACCTACACTTAGTTTTGGACAGTCCTGGGGGAGCACACAGGTTTTGTAACACATAACAGATATCAGAGTACCAGGGGGATTGTTCAAAGGCTACATTGATCTTTGGAGTCGCCAGCTCTGTTTCACTGTCCAGCTGATTGATGTCTAAGGCTTGAAAATTTGTTTCTGTCATTAATTTGGCTAGACCTTGCCCTTTTATTAGTTTTGTAGGTTTTATCTCAATGTCAAATTCCAAAATGTTGGCAATCCATTTTCCTCTTCTGCCTTCTAAATTTTCTTGGGTGAGAATGTCTTTGACAATAGGACTTGGCACATATGCTTTGACATGGGAATAAAGGATATAAATCCTAAAGTCTTTGATTGCTTTGACTAAAGCATAAGCTTGTTTTTCCATGATTTGATACTTCAAAGGTGCATCTCTGAGAGCTTTGCTAAAGAAAGCAATTGGCTTCTCATTTCCTTGGTCATCCTTTTGTAATAAAACAACAGCAATAGTATGTTGGGAAGCAAAAGAGAAAATGATAAATTCTCTGTCGAACTGTGGATTGGTCAAGACTGGGGTCTGGGTAAGGGCCAATTTTATACCTTCAAATGCTTGATTGGCTTCAACAGTCCACTTCACTTTTGAATCCTTTTTCAGCATGTTATTTAATAATCGGGTTAGCTCTGCTAGGTTTGGGATAAACCTTCTCAAGAAATTGATTTTTCCCAAGAATCCTTGTAATTCTTTGACATTCCTTGGGTGAGGCATTTGCAGGATAGCTTGTATCCTATCTGGGTCAATTCTAATGCCATCTTTTGAGATGATGTGTCCTAAGAGCTTGCCTTCTTCTAAACCAAAGAGGGATTTCTTAGGGTTCAAGGAGATTCCATACTTTCTGCATTTTAGGAAGATCTGTCTTAGATGTTTTATATGTTCTTGGTCTGATTTTGAAAAAGGTGTTAGGTCATCTAGATAAATAACTAAAAAGTCATGAATCTCCTTTGCGAAAGCAATGTCCATTGCTCTTTGAAATGTTGCCCCTGCATTTTTCAAGCCAAAAGGCATCTTTACATATTTGAAAGTTCCCCATGGGGTTGTAAATGCTGTTTTGTCTTGATCATCAGGGTGAACTAAGATCTGGTTAAAACCTGAAAATCCATCCAGTAATGAGATCCTTGAGGCCCCTACCACCCTTTGAAGAATGTGATCCATCTTGGGTAAGGGGTAGTTGTCTTTAAGGGATACTTGGTTCAAATTCCTTAGGTCCACACACAGCCTGATTTCACCAGTCTTTTTTCTTGTAGGGACTAAGTTGGAGATCCATTCAGAGAATCTGATTGGTGCTATGATGCCTGCCTTGAACATTTTTTGTACCTCTTGTTCCATCGCTGGGAGGAGCATAGGATTTATTCTCCTCAGTTTTTGTTTAAAGGGCTTTTGATCAGGTTTGAGAGGGATGGTGTGTTGGATTACAGAGGTGTCATAGGACTTTAGGTCCTCATAGCTCCATGCAAAAACATCCTGGAACTCTTTGAAGAGGTCAATATACTTTGGCTTTTGGTCAGGAGGTAAAGAAGCAGATAATTTAATTATCTTGGGTTTGTCAATTGTACCTATGTTACATTCTTCAATGGCTGCATTTAAGGGCTGCATTTTTGGTTTTCTAGGAATATCATTTGAATCAAAGATATCCTCTAGTGGAGTTAGGCCTGTTGGTAAAAAATTGTCTTTTAGCTCAATGATTTCAGTTTCAGCATTGGACACTCCCTCTTCCCAGTCAACTTGTTGAATTTGCTGGATGTTTTCTGTATTAAAAATAGTTGGATTCAACATTTGTTTTGCAGTTCTAGGTGATATTGGCTGAGCAGTTTGTCGAAACTGTATTTGTGATGGACTTGCTCCATCATGTATTTGTAATTGACTTGCTGACTTAAGTATTTGTGATTGACTTGCTGTCTCATTGTCAATATTTAATCCTGCAAATTCTTGCTGCAGAGTTAAAAACTGGTTTATTTGCTTGTCATCCTCAAATACTTGCCAATCGTTGATGTTGTTCGGAATAGAGGGTCTGTGTTTTACTTCAGCTGTGAAACAGTGGTGGGGCTCAAAGGGCAACTTGCAGGTACTTGCAAAGGTGGCTAAACTATGAGCATGTAGATTTTGGGTTCTGGGGATTTTCGTAATTTGGAATTCAGAGAAAAAATTTAGTATCTCAGCAACAGCAGACCTGTAAGTCCTTAGTCTTTTGTCATTGGTGACAAAATGTCCCTTTACTTGTTGAATCACTAAATCTGAATCACCCATGATTGAAACCCTGGCAGCTTGCAAGAATTTTGCCAACTTGAGTCCTAGTAAAAGAGCTTCATATTCTGCCATGTTATTAGTACATCTGAAATTCAATCTATAGGCTCGGCCTTCTGCATGACTATTTTCTTTATTGTGTACCCAAACTCCAGCTCCTGCCCCTAACTTGTTGACTGAGCCATCAAATTCAAGGAACCATAGAATATCTTGTTGGGGAGGAGGTTTTATGATCTGTTCATGGGCTGGTAATGTAAGTAGCAATTGTGGTTTTTTCTCTAGCTTGTCTTCTAGGACAGTGTCATCATTTAATTGGATGTTCTTGACAATTAAGGCAGCAGTACTATCCAATGTTTGATTGACTGTTGTTTCATGAGTGATACTACTCTCATTTGCATCTTCCTCCTGTATTAATATCTTGGTTTCAACTTCACCTTTTGAGGGAGTGGTTGTATTATTGAAGAGAATGTATGAGTCTATGTCTGAATGAACAACATATATAGGAAAATTTTGAGGTTTTTCTTCACTGCTGACCATGTACTTCATTAGTGTTTCTCTATACAGTCTTTTTGGTTGCCCGAACACAGAGATGGTGGCATATGACATGTCTAATTGTAGGGAACCTTGGAGTTTGGCTCCCCATGATCTTGATAACAGCATTCCATACTTAGGTGGGATATCAGCAACTACCACGTCCATTAGGATTGTCTTGTTTGGGTATTGAACTAGAGAGACACATAAGTCTTTTATGAGACCTAGACACTTGACTTGGCTGGAATCAAAGGAAAACAGATCCTTATATGGTCTTGTTATGTCTAAATTCAGTCTCTCCATGACTGCTTTTGGCATAAGATTGTGAGAAGCACCTGAGTCAAACATTGCATTATGTAGTATTTTGTCATGAATATGTAAACTGACATAAAAAGGTAGTACCCCTGTGACTACTGTTTTTCCATCCACTTCTGGGCCGAACAGGAGTTCTGGGGTGTCATCCAGTACATTGACATCATCTTTGTTGCTAGTGAGTTGAAGGGACCTTTTGATTTGCAATTTATAGCTGTCATGCTTGGCTAATTCCAAGAGAGGAATAGCTATTTTTATTTTACCAATTTCTGTTTCAAGATCAAAAGGTTTCTCAGATTGGGTCTTGGGGTTATAGGTGACAGTTTTTTCCTTGTTCATTAAGTCTCCTTCTAGATTTTTATCTTGACTTTGAGATTTATCCTTTTTACTCATCTCTTGAGGAGTAACATTTAAATTAGGATGAGATGATGAAGTGTCCAGGGACTGCTGTCTTAAGGACAGTGGCTCAGTGATTTCTTCAACAATTACTTCTTCTGTAAGTGAATTTAGTTTGTCACTAGGTTGTGTGACTATAACTCTTTCAGGCTGCTGATTATCCTTTTTCTTTTCAGGCTGGTTGACATTCACAGTTCTACTCCTTAGCTTGTACTGTTTATGGACTTCATAAACAGCAGTGTCATAGCCTTGTTTAAAGTCAAAGGATTCACCTGATTTAGTTTGGAACAGTTTGATTTCCTCATCCTCATGATCTTCTTGTGTTAAGAAAACTTGACTTTCACCATCCAGCCCTATTAAATTAATCTCAGGATCTTCATTGGGTTCGACCAAAGTGGAGGTTTCAGCATAATTTTCTTGGAATGGAGGTCTGATTTCCGGATCAGCATTGGCCCTGCCATTGTTTGTGTTTGGGTTCCTCCTAAAATTTGGATTTCTAGGAGGGTTATTTTGTGGAGCTTCCCATGATGCTTTTCTTTCAACTGATTCCACTCTATCACCTAGTCTCTTCATGCTATTGAGTATGGCATCAAGTTTTTGATCAAAGGCTGTGGGTTCTTCTTTGTATATGCTTCTCTTTTCTAACCTTGCCCTGTTTCTCTTGGCAATCAGGTTTGCTTCTACTGTGACAGCAGCCTTTTGAGCGTCTTCGAGGGTTTCAGGTTCTCTCTCCCTTAACTGAAATGCTATGTCAGAATCAAATCCATCAGGGAATTTGTACAAGGCCAAATCAGGGGGGGGTCTCAAGTTTTGTGGTATTGCATTGTACACATTATTGAATCTGGCACAATACTCCAGAACAGTCTCTTGAGGACCTCTCTTGATTGTTTCATATTCACCAAGTATGTGCAGGGGATCTTTCTTCTTCTCCCACCTGGTAGTAAAGGCCTGATAAAGCTCATCAGGGGTTGTGATAGTGTTTGCAGCAATTGACCTGAACCAGGTTCTAACATCACCTGTCAGGCTTTGAACAAAGATCCTCATCCTTACACTGTCATCATCTATCTCATAGTTTTCAAAGTGATCTTGCATCCTTTTAGCATGTTGAATAGCAGAGTAAGGGCCAGTGGAGTCAAAATATGAGATTTTGGTTTGGTAATCCTGGGGTAGAGCTGGTGGATTAGCAGGTAGCCGCAAGGGTGCATATCTATTTGCCATATTTGGTGGGTTGGGTGTATTTATAGGGACTGCTGGGATAATAGGAACAGTGGGTACCACAGGGGTAACAGGTGAGGCTGAACCTGAATGATGGTTGAAGGGGATATGTGCAGTGAATGAAGATGAGGGAGGAGGACTCTGAGATGTGGATGGTGAACTAGGGGAACTTGGAACAGACCTAAAGAGGACTTTAAGTGGAGTAGAAAGGTTGGGAAAATCTGCAACTGAGGTCAAAATAGCAGGTTGGTCCTGCTTTTGTTGCTTCCTGATGTTTCTTGGAATAGTGTTTGGATTATCAACAATGATGGGTGGATTAGGGTCAGGATTAGCCCTAGTATGTCGAGGATTTTTCTTAGGAGCCAGTTTCTAACTGTTTTTCAGGACTTTTATAGGAAGTTTTTATATATGCAAGGACTGGATGAAGATTTTGGAATGGCTATATATGTTTCAAAGCTAAGATGAAGATTCCCTAACTAGCTCTTCCCTAAAGCTGTTACTGTGGTACAGAAACAGTTCTAAGGCCTCTTGGCTGGTTTCAGGCTTGATGGTAGCTTTGGAAGATAGATAGTAATTGAGAAATCCTAAGAAGTCCCCAGTTGAGTCGCCAATTATGTTAACACCCAGGTTGTTCCCTATGACTCCCAAGGGAATACGGCCGGGGTAACCACTAACCAATCTTTGGATCACAGTTTCTAGCCAAGCTGTGATCAGAGAGGGCTCTCTCTTTATGATTTGTCTCTGTTATGATGGTGTTTTAGGCTAGTTATTATACTCAGGTTTTGGTTTATATTTTGGTTGAAGGATTTCTTTCAGGTCTTATGACATAGTGTTTAGATGGTGAAATACCATTGGGCAATGGAGTCTGGAGTTGTGGAATGATCTGATACGCTGGATTGGTGGTGTTCAAACTGCAGGGCCTATTGTGTATTTTTAGACAAACAAAATTAGCTTAAATAGTGATGTATGTCAACCAACAGAAAGCAATTAAGAATTTTCTGTTAAATTGGTGAGGTGAAAGTGTAGCACGGTGCACAGGAGCAAAACTTGAATTCCTGGGACAAAGGCCAACATGAAAGATGTATTCTGAAAGTGCAGCAATTAAGAATTACACTTATCTAGATTACAGCCAAAGAAAACATTCATAAACAACATAGATTGAACTCAGGGTACTCAGTGAATAAATCCTGAAAGTTATTCTTTTTCCTTGTTGATTAGCATTGAAAATCAGATAACATATATGAATTTTAACAAACAACTAATTGACAGAGAGAGTTACAGAGACTTATTGTATGGTGAAATACACAGGAATCCAGCAGTTATCAACAGACACCAGAACGCATTCAACACTTCAGAAATCCGAGAAATTCCATCACTTTCTTTATTAAACTTCTGAAAGGATTACAGCATAAGAATTTCTTTTGGAGAAATCAACAACAACCCCTCAAGCTTATGCGAGGGGCAAATATATACTCTCGGTCTTTACAAAAATATCTGAGTTCTAAGTTATCTCAGATTTAATACTCTCACCAACTTCTAAGATATTAAAATCAGAAAGTTATTACAACATTGAATACAAAGTAAAGGTGTCTTTATGCTTTGTCAGAAGATATTCTGGCCTTTGGAGGCCACTGAGTCGGTTGGAATGCTTTGATTAAATGCTGGAGAACACGTCTTTATGCTTGTCGCGCTGTATTTTCTCGGGTTTGCCACCTGTGATTGTGATTGCTGCTGTGGTGACCGAATAGCCCTGCTGAGTTGGCTCAGCTTCTGTCTTTCCTTTGTATGCTTATCTACCAAAATTCTGCCTGTGCATGACTACTTATAAACTGGACAAAAATTAACATTACAGGTTCTGGCTTGATAATATTATCTGTGTCAAATTCTTCCAGACTTCCTGTGTGGGCAATTGGTGCTTCACAATTGCCTCTATGGTTTCATCTGCTTCTGTATACTTAAAGAAATTTGGAGGCACATCAAACAGATGATTGATCTCATTCATAATAAAAAATAGGTTGTCCACCCTATTGTACAAAATTTGCCTTGATGCTGGCCCTGATTCTGCTGAAGTGCTGGGCTGTCTTGCAATTTGTCCTGCAGCATGGGCATCAACCCTTTTGATGTAGTTTTCAAGGGTAAGCAGTCTTCCTACACTGCTTAATATACTGGGGAGGCCTCTGTTCTGTAATGCCTGAAATCTGTCCATGAACTTGTTGATTTCGGTCTGCATATCCTGGGTTCTCCTTTCCAGCGTTCCAACCAGGTTTCGTAGTGTCAGGACCCTTTTAACCATTGAGATTGTCTCAGTCCTGTGAGCAATTCCCATGGTGGCCAGTTGAGAGCTTGTCCTGTTATTTAAAATATTGATCATTCTGGTGGCAGCATCAGGCATGTTGCCAAGGCTTGCTCTAGCTCTGTGTATTTCCCTGTTTGCCTTTGCAATGAGTACTGATTGTTCATCCATAGTCTCAATATACTGCCACTGATTGGTGATAGACCGGCCAATATTGCCCCAGAGGACTGCTTTTAGCTCTGCTGTCACCTTTTCTAGTGTGAGCTCCTTCTCAAGCTCAGTTATCCTCTTTTTTAGAGCTTTTATTTCTCGTTCCTTTACAGCTTCACTCTGCTTGCTCTTATCATATCTCTCATTTACTTTAGCCAAAGATTATTTGGCTGAATTGAGCTCCAACATTTGAGCTTCCAGGACTTGAATTTCATTTCGGAGCTTCTGCATATCCAGACTATGAGTCTGCTCTGTTGTTGGTGCAGTTGTTGATGTAGTTGGTGTTGTAGGCCCTGTCTGCTGAGGAGGAGGGGCAGTTGTTGGAGGAGCTTCCTCAAGATTGATTATTTCAGGAGGAGGCTGGGAGGTTTGACCCTCTTCTCTTTGCTTCAATGTTGTCTGTAGTGCTGCCTTTGCAGCCTCTGATTCTCCTAGTTTGTCTTGAGTCCGGATCAGCTCCTTGTACAGAGATATCATTAGATCTGTGGCATCTTTTTCAAGTCTTTGTTGGGCAACATCATCTGTCTGAGGGTGGATTGTGGCTGGGAGTTTGATTTTCCTCCTTAAGGCCGCCATGTCTGCATCCCTCAACTTCAATATTTCTTGGATACCCTTAACATCCTTGGGATCATGTCCCATCTCTATAATTATATCTTCCAAGGACCTGATTCTGTTGTCCTTAGCTTGTGATGATGCTCTCTCCAATTCCAGCTGAGAGGCTGTATTATCAAGGCTGCTTTTTAGTTTGTAATTTTCCAATGTTTCATCTGCCAAGGAGGCATACACCATCTCACCAGTCTGTTTGTGCAGTTTGATTTTGTCCATTGGGTGTATGTCTTTGGCCAGGACCTCCATGTTGGTCCTGAGGTAATCTGAGGCAGATTGGGGATGCAGAGCTGTGGGCATAAAGTGACTCATGATCATTTTGCCTTCACTTACATCGAAGGCAGACATGAGTCTTTGCTGATTGGTGGGAGCCAAGTTTAGCAGATGATTGTACAGCTGTATTTTGATAGGATCACTCCTCCTTTTGATGTCTATAAATTGTTGTTTGATGCTTACTTGTCCTTCTTTTTGCTGGCTGGAGGAGCTGACCTCTCCTCCTATAGCTCTGTCCTGTTCCTGCTGGAAGGAACTGCCTGAAACTTCTCTGCTGGGTGGGCCCATGCCCAATGCTTGCCTTATTGCTATGTCATCCTCAGAAGAGTCATTCAACCTCTGCCTTTTCTCTCCCTGGTTTATAGGTGATGTCAGGGGAGTTTCTCTATCCCTTTTCCTAAAAACAAATGTATCCTCCTTTTGAGGAGTTTGGAGGACCGAGGCATCAAAGGTAGTCTCTGGCCTAGGAGGCACTATATTTTGAGCCTGTTGCTCAATGGAGCTTGGAGTATCAACTACTCTTTCTTGCTGCAGGGGCTGCTGTCTGTCATGTTGCTCTCCTTCTTGGCGCTGCCCTTCTCCCTGCTGCTCCATCTCTTCTTGTTGCTGCAGCAATGTTTCCACTTGCTCTTCTGTCAAAAGAGGTGGCTGTTCCACCTGCTTTTCTTTGCCTTTGCTGGCTGTCTCTGCAGTATTCCCGGCAGCTTGCTGATGTGTTGTTGATGGTGAAGTAGCTGCTCCAAGTTGTTTTTTGTATGAGAGGGGAACCTGTCCACAAGTTTCTAAGTCAGCTTCCTTTTGAATATTTCTAGCCTCTCTCTCTAGCAGCTCTTCATTAGTAATTTCCTCTTCTAGGGTACCTTCTTCCCAGCTTAATGCATTGGCATGCTGCTCAATCTCAGGCTGCCTTACGTGTGAATAGCTGCCCAATTTGTATTTTATCCTCCTGAGGGAGACAAAGTGATTGGGGTCATAGGGTATCCATTCAAAGCTAGTTTGCAGTCTGAGGGCCTCTAGGATACTGTTTGCCTCTTTCCACCCCTCCTCTTTTCTGTTGTATAGGAAAGGGCCCAGCTGGCTCCTTACCTTTAACTGTGACTTCTTATTCTTGCTTTGAAAGTGGAGGTAGTCGGCATTCCCAAACTGCCTGAAATATTCTAAGGCAAAAAGCCTCATGGGGACATACCTTGGCAACCTAAAAGGCTTCAACTCACAGCCATATATTCTGATGACTGTGTGGTTTTGGTAGAGGTACCAATTACCAATGCTGTAGGTTTTGTTCAGGTGGAGAATTCTCCTCATGTCATCAGTTAGCCTTGGAGGAGGAACACCATGCAATACTGTCATGGCTGGATGAATGAATAAGTCAATGAACTCCGAGTATGTGTAAGGTGATACAGAGGCACAATGAAAGACAGAGGTCCAAAACACAACTGACCTTGGATTTCCCTGGGCATTGACTTGTTTCAAGGGAATAGAGAAGCTGGTTGGCTGATAAAAAAAGAATAGGTGGTATATGTATGTGGTATACCTGAACAGTCTTTCCCTCTTCAAATTCATAAACTGGTCATGGATCTTATCTGCAATGTATGTAGCATAATCATAATGTACAGCTGGGGGCTTACCAGGAGAGAATAGAGACAGCATTGCCATTATGATTTCATCCACATCCTCCAGTCCCTTGAACCCTAGGACGTAGCTGATCAAATCCACTAACATCCTACCCAATTCATTCAAGTACTGATATCCAATAGGAGGAGTTTTGATGGCTTCAGAGCCTGGTTTTACAAACAGCTGGTTGATTTTGATGAGTTGGTCATTTGACAGCTTGCTCCCCTTCTTTATCAAGTTCTGCATGTGGAGGGGGGTCAATAGCTTTGCAGTATGGAAGTGCAACATCTCATTTATACTCTCTGGGGTGATATGGAACAGGACTGAGCCTATAGGGCTGATGACAGCTCTTTGGCTTGGATCATAGCACTCCTGGCATCTGTAGACCAACTCTGGCATAGGATTTACCTGGGGGAGGTTGTAGATGGGCAAGTTTGAGTCCCAAATCCCCAAGATGTCTGCTCCACTAAGGTGCTGGGCTTTCAACTCATTCAACATCTGAATATTATATTTGGAGCCCAATGGAAACCAGTCTATCATTTGATAATCCATATCTCCCAGGGCTTTCCATTCTAATTCCTGGTGAGGGGCATTGAGAGGCTTGATGTTCAGAGCAATGGGGGTGTCCATGGTCTTCTTTAAGCTTGTAAACTGTAAGTGAACTGCTTGAAGGGAGCAGCACAGCACAGAAGTGATTTTTATAATGACAGTTTGAGTTTCAGGTACCAAAGGGAGAATTGATGCAACAGCAATTGAAATACTGTTTAAATTAGGAATAGGACTACTGTCTGGTCTCACTTTGTCTTCCTTAGCAGGTGAATTCAGTGTAAATGAGTCTTTCCCGAATGCGCGAACAGAATACTGCTTATTTGTGACAATGCGGGCAAACAAGGCTCAGCTGGTGTTTTGGAATTCACAATTGTAAATGGGGTGTTTGCAGAGGGAAATTGCTGGTGAAATTGTGAGTTTCGTCGTTCCTTAAGCCCTCTGAGTAATTTTATAGACAACTTCAGGCGTACGGAGGATAGAAGATGAAAAATACTTGGTAAACAGCGAGCAGAGGTCGCGTATGCGTGCAGGATTGGTACTCTGGAGGTCTCCTTGGTCGATTTAGCAGGTTGGCGGAGTTAAGAACGTAAAAACAGCATGCAAGGGAAACAGTAGCAAAATGAGCGAAAAGTACAAAAAATTGCGTTTTTTGGCTAAATATGGACTTTTTGCAATTTGGCGCTTTTTTGTGATGACGTCAGCATGACTTCATTGGTGGGGTCAAGGTCGGATGACGTCAGCTGACGTCATCGGGTGACGTGGCGAGATGCTGTTGGTCCATGGGGGATGGTGCAGTGGCAGCCATGTCGGCGGAGGGGCGGACAAAGGACTAATGCGATGCCAGGGTGGAGGTGACGTGGGCATGACGTGGGATAGTAACTTGGCGGTTAGGGCCGTAGCGGTTACGGTTAAGGATAGCCGCCACGGTTTCTCGGGGCGGTTAGGGTACGGCCCCGCAATTGTCAGAGTTTGCTCCGAGAGCCCTCAATGGGCGACGCGTGGCCGCGCCCTGACATGACGCAACGTCATGTTCTCGGGCGCTAAACGTCCGCCACGGGGGCTGCTCCGATATTGATATGGACCGTCGGATCTCTTGGATCTGATCCGACGGTGGACGGGGTAATTATGTGTTCGGGGGATATGCATACGGGCGGAAACCTTCGGATATGGGTTTTTTATAAGGTTTTCAATGTATTTTAACAAATCAAAATTGCGCGCTGATACTTTGGATAAATGCCAAAGGTGGGTTTTTGGACTTTGATAATTTGCAAAGGGGTTTATGGGTAAAGGGGATTTATAAAGGTTTTCAATGCGCAACAATGCAGGCCCAATACTTTGGATAAGAACAAAGTGGGTATTTAGGGGTTATCTTTGCAAATGAAGGGGTATAGGTAAAACAAGGTTAGTTATGAGGCTTCTTTTGGTAGATGAAGGTTTCCAAGGGGCTAAATGACTTCAGAAGAGGGGAGGGGTTTAGGGTTAGGTTCATCGAAGTGGCCAGATGCCATTTGATCCCTGACACAGAACTTATTGGCTATAATACCAAGGGGAGGAATATTTATACAAAATTTGGGGTTTATACACCATGGTGTTAGATACTAGTAGGGGAAAAGGTACTGTAGGGGATTTACATAGTAGTTTTAGAGTTAATATGGATGAAGGGGTAAATGGAGGGGAAACCACTAAGCTTATTTGAAGCTTACTTAGTTTAGAGAGTAGATCAAAATGAAAATATTTTTAGACAAGAAATGTGGCTTTTGAATGAACAAGAACCGCCATGAAACCATGATCTTCTTCCATGAATCTCAGCTGATGAGGGGATGTTAGTAATGAACTGGAAGGGGGAAGGAGGGAGGTTAGTCATGCTCCTTGCTGTAACTTGATGGAGGTGAACACCTTGTCAATTAATTGACTTTACTCTGGTAAACACAGTTAACATATGTGCAATGGTAAAGATAACCTTTCTGCAACCCCAACTACTTACCCAGCTACTTACCTAGCATTTTTTATTTCTCCTTGGAGGGTGCACTTGGACTTGCAAACCCTTACTTTCCTTTTTCTTTTCTTTGGCTTTTTCTTTGTCTTTTCTATCTACTTCTACCCTTATCTCTTCCAAGGTCCCAGATTAAGCTGTTGGGAGCCTTTTCTTCTCTACCTGAACTACTTGTCTGCCAAGATTGAACAGTTTGGACAGACTCCTTTCTCTATTCTACAACTGCAAATTTAAACCATGGAATGATCCAGATTAGACTTTTGGACCATCCATCAAAACTTTGAGTCCATACCAAGCTATAAGCACAGATCAGACTTTCTAGGAAATATGTGATCTTTGAATCATCAAAGCAGAGCATATTTGGACCTTCCATAGCCAATCATGAAATATGAAACCTATTGGTATAGGTAGCTAACACAACTATACTCGAGTCAATGCCTGGCATTTCATCATATGACCAAGCAAAGACATCTCTAAATTCGCGAAAAAGAGCGTTATATATTTCCAGTTCTGAAGGGGAACAACCTTTTCCGACATAAATATTCTCTACAACATCTGTTTTAGTCGAGATATTTATGGCTATAGTCTCTTCAATATTGGATTAGTTTTGCTCGGAATCCACCGTGTTTACAGTATTCGTTAGGAATTCAAATACTGAAGGGTGATAAAGGTCACTTTGAGTATCTTCTTCATATTCCGGAAGAAGGGAACGATGGTGGTGATCATTCCATGGTGCCCCCTCAATCATCATTGATTGTAAGATTCCTTCGTCAGTCCCATGTACTTTCGACCAAGGATCTAATGGGGTTCCATATTCTCTAGACCTATCTACCCAAACGCTTGACGAGCATTGATTTGGGCTCGCCTCCCATGCTTGAAACATTGATTGCTACAATATTTCTAAAGGGCTTGGGGGCAAAACCATTGAATGATCCATGTTGACCTTCGTGGAATATATCATGTTGCAGGTTGCTACAAACGGTACATTTCCTGTATAAATAGGAGGTGGTAGCGCGAAAGTTCCCATCAATGTGGGGTCTTTCAATAATCCTACTCCGATATCTTGAATTGAATGGTTGCTTTCATGGATCATGGGAATGCTTCCTGTAACTTGTGAACCATTAGGGAGGAAGTTCTGTTGGTCGACGACCATAATCCCTCATTCAAACGGGAATGCGATCTTCCTAAAATAAGTCGACACGACAGCTGCCATGGCATAAATCCATGGTCTACCCAGTAGGATGTTATAGTCAAGATTTCCATCAATGACTTCTACATCAATTTCTACTGTTTTTCCTCCTAGTTCAACTTTCAAGTTATTAAGGATACCGTAAGGGGTATAAGTCCTTCCGTCGAAAGCTTTTAATGTCGTCGAAGATCGCGACAAGGTTGGAGATCCTAAAGTTTTCCAGCAACTCATCGACATAATACATGTCGAGGCTCCCGCATCAATTATTGTTCTGTGAACAGTTTTGTTGAGTGCTTTCACTTGAATAAGGAAAGCTAGCTGAGCTGGTAACTGAGGATCATATCCCTTGTGATCAAAGGATACAAGATTGGAATCCTTAGGATCAACCCCACCAATTGCCGATAACAACGCCTGCCTTTGGGTTGGACAATTTTGTAGCACTTCAAGAGTCGACATAGCGGATGGCGATTGGGCCAAATCTTCCACTATGTTATAATGCTGCGCCGCTCTGGCACGAGGATTAAATGTCGACTTGTGTACTACACCCTTTGGCGGTTTTATTGTTAATTCGGGGATGGTGGGCGTTACAACTTCTGTCGAAGTTGTTGTCGAACTACTTGGTTGATTTTTACCTTTTTCGTTCGACAGCTGAGGATTACCATAATCTTTGTTCCTTGTCGAAATCAAAGCATCATTCTGCTGTTTCGAAACCGACAACATAAAGACTTGCGACGGGGAAGCATTTCCACTATCAACCAGATTTTGACCTGGGTTGGGAAATGGATCAGTTAACACAGCTGATGTTTGGGAACTTTTAAAGAACCTCTTTAACTCAGCTTTGAATGGGCAATTCTTTGTGGTATGATCCTTATCATCGCATATTAGACATGGATAATTTTGTTTCCCTTTTCCAGGAGGGTTTGAAGAATTTTTTCCAGGGGATGACTCACCCTGTTTCTTCTTCTTCCCTTTGTTTTGTTTCTTCTTGCTTCCTGGTTGATTGGTTTCTTTGCCTTTATCTTCTGATACGGCATTTACTTCCGAAGCAAGAATTTCTTCTTTTGCATTTTGATCCAAATTCTTACGGGCTTTCTTTGACGAAGCCTTTCTCGATTTCACGTTTGTTGTGCCAATCACGCCATCACCGACATGAGAGTCACTATTTGATTTAGGAGGGGGAGGAATTGAAAACTCTGGTCTAGGGGCGTCAGGTATTTTGTCATAGAGTGTGCCGAACTGAGTATAAACTAAATCCAAATATTGTGCACGAGCAATCACTTGCTCCTCTGTTACGACTCCCCCCTTGGCCACATCTTCTGTAATAGCCGGAAGTAACGGCTTTATAAACCATTCAGCTAATAGCTGATCGGTAACATATGTTTTCACCATCCTACGACGACGACGCCACTCATGTATATGATCAGATATATGGGTAGCAGTTGTCTGTTTGAAGTTGGTTAATATTTCTGTTCCCGTTTCATACCTTATCGGTAATTGAAAGTGGGTTAAGAAAGTCGTGGCTAGGGAACTAAAGTTGTCGAAAGAGGCTCTTGGAAATTCAATATACCATTTAGCCGCTGGACCTGTCAATGTCCTCTGAAAAAGGCGAAGTCTTATCGAATCGTCGTTAAGGGTGTTTGACGAACACCACAGATGAAAAGTCATCACGTGATTCGATGGGTCTTGATTGCCCCCCATACGGTACCAATCCTGAACTAAAGGGGATTGATTGCCCAGATTGACCTCCAAATGGATCAATTTGGCGAGTTTCAACATAAGAATTACCGGGTATTACTCCGGATGAACAAACTGGAACAGACCATACTGTCGAAATAGTCCCTTGGTGGACTCCTTCTAGCTATTGTGAGCTAGTTGGGACAGCTGGTATGCCGGCAAACATCGTCGGAGTGACGGCAGGGACTTCTGCTGTCGCTGTGTCATTTGACACAGTCCTAGATGATGACGGTTGTTCAGACATCTTAAGTCTATCCAATAGATTGCCTAGCGATTCTACAGGAACTTCCACTCGTGGTGGATTAACTTCTGATGAAGGAAATAGAGTGATCCCGACTCCAAAATGAGTTGGAGTACTTGCTTGCGGATCCTCTGCGATTTCCTCTATCGAAATCAAACCCGGTGGAAGAGGAAGACCATCAGGTCCGTAAAATATTTCTGGTGCCGAAGAAGTGGTTGTTTCGACAACGACAGTTGTTTGGGGAACAAAACTCTCTGGACTGGTTACAGATGGAACTGGTTCAGTTACACAAGTATTTGCCCCCAGACTAGGATCAGTATTACTGTCCTTCTGCGGCTGTGGAACTTCTTCTATAGAGGCAGGGTTTCCAGAAATGTTAGGAGTAACCGGAACCTCAGATGCAGTTGGAACACTTGTTCTAACTTTCAAAGGAGATTTTGAACCGGTTAAACGAGTTCGCTTTGCCCGTACTGTTTTCGATTTCGGAGACAAAGACGGTTGACTCGTAAGCCTCCGCGAACGATGGGGTTTCAATTGACTTTCTTCCACGATTGCGGATTACTCGATCAACTAAAATATTAAAAGGGGAAATTGGTGTTTCCGAATTGAATGAATTTTATTAGATGCTTTTAGACACAACTTGCTTTTTCACTTTTTAAGAGTCGAGAAAAAGCTAAAGATGACTCTAGTCTCCTTCAATGTATTAACGAGCCCGAAGTGACAAATGCTCGATTGGACTTTTTCAGTTATAGAGTTTGAAAAAGGCCAAAAGAAACTTCTCTGGAGATCTAGGCAGAGGGTGTGCCAAACCTTTCGCAAAACCACAGAATACATTTTACGGTACGGGTGGTCGATCTTCGTGAATGCTGTGTTCACTGCATTGCGATCAGTAGGGCGGCAGACACGACTTCCTAAGGATAAAAGGTATAAGCCTATAGGGGTCTCCCAATATATACGCGACGGTACATGGGAGCACAAGTCTGTATTAGTGCCACCGACTCTCAGGAGGAATCACCCACCTTCGTTGAGATCGACAGTCACTACGTTTAACGACACCGGAACACGTCTCTAGCTTAGACCTCTAGATGTTTGCGTTATGTTTCAAAGCGTTGTTAGGTTCATTCAATATATTTTAAGTTGATCTTTTTAAAGTTTGCCTTTCAAGGTTCACCACGGGATGTTTTGATACAAATTCCTAAATGCAGTCTAAGATGAGAAGCAAGCTTTTTCAATCTTTTCGACTTATGAAAATCTTAACTACTGAGGGAAAAGAGAGACAAAATATTTTCACACAGATCAAAGAGCACTCGCTAATGCACTTTTTCCCTAAATCAACATACAAACTTATATGCAAAATTCAAAAAATGCAGGTATTTCTTTTCTCTTTCTTAATGTTGTGCGACACAAAAAGAAAGCTGTTGTATAATTTCGAATTCAATTTCAAGTGAAAACAAACAAGCTTGTCCAAAATCGAAAGACACCTTAAGATTTACTTGTTTTGACACTAGAAATATATAAATCGAAACCAAATGACGGAAGCAAAAGCTCAATCAGCTATGAACAGCAAACAAACTAACTCTTAAGATCAAAACGACACTTTATCACAGGTCTAGATCTAAGAGGTCACAGCAAGACTAGTTCACTTTCGTTATGGGAAACTGTAAATGATACAAGAAATACACAAAGAACAAACACAGTTTCTTTATACAACCGAGGCGGAATAGTGGCAAGGAAAGTTGGTTTCAGATAGGCACATTGACTGGTAACAGGCAGCAAAAACAAGGGTGAAAACAGGGCAAGAAACAGCAGGAAACCCCATTAGCACAAGGCAAGACTGGTCCAGCGCAGGTGGGACACTGTCTGTTTGACCTTCATCGCAGGTAGCCCCTTCGGGAACTGCGCTGAAATGCAGACAGCCTTCACAGCAGTTGCACTGAAGAAAGAAACTTTCGTTTCTCTTGGTTTCCGGGTCACAGATTGCTAAAAAATTCACAGTTTTTGGCCAAATCAGAAGCTATCAATCAAGGACACACTAAGGGATGACAAGGAGGATGAAAAGATATCACTAAGAGCTTATTAGAGTCCTTGTGGATCAGCTCTTCAAATCATAAACTTGCCCAGAAACTGAGCTAGAGTAGCTGCCCTCTACTTTGCATTTGAAAGATCCAAATGCAGTTCGATTCGGTACTCCCTTTGTTTATGAAATGAATAGCAAAAACACAAACAACCAACAAGATACGATCCCCAGTGGAGTCGCCAATTTGTTGTTGGGAAAAGTATCCAATACGGAATGACCCTATCCCACTCTAAGGGTGATAGTACCTCAGCAACAACTGAATGCAAAGCTATTCAAGATTACTTCTTTATGAGATGTAAGAGAGGGGAGAAAGAGATCCACTAACCGTTGTCTTCCGCTAATGTTTGATCCAATCTTCTCTCCTTGCTGCTTGCTCCCAGCTCCTTGCTCTTTCACTGGCCCAGCTACACAAATATCTTGCAAAAGCACAAGAAAGGGAAACTACAAGAAGCATACATCCATAATTGAATCAAGGATTAGAATAAATCAAATATACAAGCATCAATACGCCACAGAGACACATGCATATAGAAGAACCTCAAATGCTTTATTAATGGAAGAAGTAAAGTTCTGAGAGTGTTACAACCATAAGAGGCCCAATCCAGCAACACCTCCCAGCAGAAAGAAATCTCCTCTTCACCTCCCTCAAAGCAATCACCCAATAGTTCTATACTCAAACCAACAGCACTTCCTTACATTCACAAGATTCCAACCTCCCTAGACCTCATGAGAGAGCTCTATATATAGGAGTTTTGGAGAAAGGATGAGTCAACTTGAGTTTGGCATGAAGCTGACTAGTGTCCTCTCCCACTTCAGTTATACTTCAGTTCTTGAGTCCACTTGGAGTTTCTTGCTTCCACTTGGAGATCTAGATCCTCTTACTCATCACAAGGCGAATTCCCTGATCCAAGTGTCATTTTGGAAGCTTCCTGGGCATTTGACACCTTGCAGAATGACTGTGCCACTTGGCCAATCTCGCCCAGCGCAGGTAGCCTTCATTAGAGTTGACATTCAGCGCAGGTACAGAGTGGAGCAGTTGACATTCAGCGCAGATGCTCAGTGGGGCAGTTGACATGATCCAGAATTAGCTTGTTTTTGAGTGTTTTCAGGTGGAGAACTGATATTTAGTGCTGTGGTTTGCTGACCTTGTTCCTCTAGGGGTAGGAACAACATGTTTAGGGACTTTGGATCCCTTAGATTATCGACATTTCATGCTTCATGCTGTAAGGCACAAAAATGTCTATAACAGTTACCACCTCAGCTCTCTTTCCTCATTCAAGTGAAAGCCCTCAACAAAACTATTCATCGAACAATTATTGATGAGGGGGCATCTACATGTATTATGTCAATGAGTTGCTGGAAAACTTTAGGATCACCACCCTTGTCATGATCGTCGACGATTTTAAAAGCATTTGATGGATGAACATACAATCCATACGATTTTTTAAGTAACTTGCAAGTCGAACTGGGGGGCAAAATAGTAGAAATTCATGTGGAGGTTATCGATGGAAACCTCAACTACAACATCCTACTGGGAAGGCCCTGGATTTATGCTATGGCCGCTATTGTGTCGACATACTTCAGAAATATTACATTTCCCTTCCAAGGGAGAATTACAATCGTCGACAATACAAAATCAGACTCAATCTGCACAAGTGTGTGTTTTGCGTCAATTCTAGTCATTTACTTAGCTTTGTAGTTTCTAAGGACGGAATTCGTCTCGACCCATGTAAGGTTCAGGAAATCATCAAATTACCTCCACCTTCAAATTTGCTTCAGATTCAGAAACTCCAAGGGAAAGCAAACTTTCTGAGGAGGTCCATTCCAAATTATGCCGAACTTGCTAAAGGTTATATGCGTCTTTCAAAAAAAGAAGTACCCTTCAACTAGGATCAGGTCGTGCAAGCTTCCATTGATGCTCTAAAGGAATCCCTAATAAAAGCATCATTAATGTACGCTCCTGATTATCAAAGAGACTTTAACCTGTATCTGGCTACGGTAGATACAACCATCATAATGGTTTTAGTTCAAGAAGAAAATGGAATTGAACATCCTATTTATTATTTAAGCGGAAACTTAAATAATACAGAACGCAAGTACTCATATGTTGAAAAGCTAGCCCTCGCTGCTGTTCAAGCAATACAGAGATTTTGACACTATGCTCTCTTTTGAAAAACTACCGTTTTGTCAGATTGCAACCCCATGACTTACATCTTGTCGCGACAGTTGCTTGGGGGTAAATATTAAAAAATGGATAGAAATTTTGCAAGAGTTTGATCTGGAATTTGTAAAATCCAAATCAAAGAAAGCTCTAGTTTTTGCAGAGTTACTATGTGATTTCCCATCCTTGTCCAATGATTCAACATATAAAGAAACAATCGTGGATGAATTTTTGTTTCTGATATCTTCAAGCGATCCGTGGTATGGAGATATAATCATTTATCTCCAAACCCAAACATACAGGTCTAATACCTCTCACTCAGAAGAGCGACGTACTCGATACCAAGCAAAAGACTACATGATCGTCGATAATACGCTTTACCGTCGTGGTGTCGATACTGTTCTACGAAGGTGCCTCACCCATGAGGAGGCCGAAAAGTTCCTGAATGATTGTCATTCAGGTGCATGTGGGGGGCACCAATTTGGTTATGCTACGGCACAAAACATTTTAAGAGCAGGATACTTCTCGCTAACAATGTTCAAAGATTTCATAACCGCAGTCAAAAGTTGCCATGCTTGTCAAATCTTCGACCGCAAAACTAGAAGACCAACCGCGTCTCTGAAGCCAATAGTTTCTGTTGGGCCATTCGCCAAATGGGGCATAGATTTCATGCAATGTAACCCCACCTCGGCCAGGGGGCATGGGTATATCATAGTCGCAGTTGACTATTTTACAAAATGGGCCGAGGCGCTACCTACATTAAACAACAGCAACAAAACAAACGCTCTTTTCTTTTTCAATCATGCAGTCGCCAGGTTCAGCATTCCACAATCTATAGTCACAGATTATGGATCACATTTCCGCAATCACATGATGGTTGAATTGGCCGCAAAATTAGGACTGTCCCATGACAGCTCTACTCCGTATTATCCACAAGCAAATGGGCAAGTTGAAGCAATCAACAAAGTCCTGAAACACATGCCGCAAAGGATGAATGGAGTCCATAAACGGAGTTGGCACCTAATATTGTACTCAACCTTGTGGGCATACCGAACATCGGTGAGAAATGTGACTGGGTTTACACCCTTTCAACTGGTGTATGGCTTGGAAGCGATCTTACCAGTTCAATGTGAGATTTTGTCTCTCAAGCTCGTGGTTGACCTCCTCCCCGAAACTTAGAGGAAGAAGCTCGTTTCTTAGAATTAATCCAACTGGATGAAACTCATCATGATGCCACCTTGGTTAATGAAGCACATAAGAAACGAGTCAAAGCGCAATTTGATAAGAATGTCAAACCCCATGTTTTCTCAGAAGGTGACCTGGTCTTGCTCTATGATCAAGAATCCGATAAATTGGGAGCAAGCAAGTTCCAGTCTCTATGGATGGGTCCCTATATTGTTAAGCATGTATTAGCAAAAGGAGCTTACGAGCTAGTAGATTATGATGGAATTCCACTGTCGCAATCCCGAAACGGGTTGTACCTTAAGCGTTACTATGCTTGACTCGGCATGGTAACCTCTTCATATGCTTTTGTTACATTTTTGTTTTCATTAAGAGTGATCATTTTGGTTAGGTAATCCACTTTTGCATTTTGTTACAGATGTCAAACCCATTGGAATCATTTGTTGGATATGCCGACGGGGCAAGTTGTAGTACGTGGAACCTATCTTCTGCATCTTGCGCCATCTTTGATCCAAGCGGCGAGTTAGTAAGTTTTAGAGGGGTGTGTATTGGTTAATCAACGAACAACATCGCTGAATATAGTGCATTGATAGAACTCCTTTCTGATGCCATTACGCATGGCATACACCGAGTTGTCATCAAGCTAGACTCACAGCTCGTCATTCTACAGCTTACAGGCATCTATTCTGTTCGGAATTCATCTATCTATTTTATGTTCCTAAGGGTCAAGATTTTGGAAAGGCAGTTGGATTATATTCAATATCAACATATTTCCAGAAACTCAAACACATTAACCGATTCATTATCAAACTATGTGTTAGATACACATTTGCAACATTTGTAAAAGAAAATCATTTTATCAATAAACTGCATCAGGATAACATAACTTAACCAAAATAAAGCTCCAAAAATCAAAAATATATATAACTGTTTATAGTTTATACATAGTGTTCTGTGTCTAGGACAAAATCGGTCATATGACCCAAAAACTCAAAATGCAAGGGGGCACCCTAATCTAATGGTGCTCATGATAACTAGTTACCGCCTATGCAATCATGCGTAAGAGCCTAGTCCATCGGTTCGGCATGCCAGTGGTATGGCGATGTAATCTTAGAGGAAGCTCATCGGTCCTCACATCGGAAATACCAAGGGTGAGACCCTCGATATGATCCTGCAACACTGCAAGGGTCTCAGATACATCCAGGTCGCGAAGAATAGCCCTCCCTACAACCTCTCTTGCTGGAACGGCAACTGCTCCTCTCAGACATGCTGCTGGTCGCACTGGCCCAATATCTGCATAATCACATGAGTTTTGATTAGTCTTGATAAACATTTAAAAAAAACACAAGAACATTATGAAAACAATAAACAGAGATGTTGTAAGAGATTTTTACCTATGACACCCCACTGCTCGCCAGTCGGCAACACCAAATCCGGGTCACCTGGGAAATCCATCCCAGCATATGGATACTCGGCATAAACCATCTGCTGATGGTTGAACCACTGAAAGAAGGCATCAGAGAATGAAACCTGTGGTTGACCGACATATCTGGCCATAATGTCGACCCATCTCTACATCCGTGGCTTAGTCGGTGTTGGTAGGCCAAGTGAACTGTATTGTGGCTTCATTAGTGGGATCTTCTCCAAGGCGAAAGCAGTCAGAATAGAACCATAGCCAAAGTTCTTGGATCTTCCGTTTTTCACCTTGGTGAGCTATTCTTTGATAACTGGAAGTACTGCATCACACCAGTTGAATACCTTGGGTTCGAGACATTCCAAGGCATACTGCATATAGGACCTATTGGCCAAGTGAAGGGCCGCGCTATCAGCCAATCTAGCAAAGGTGAATAAAATAGTCCTCAAAGGCTGGTCGGTGAAATCTTAGGTACTGATCTTACCATCCCTACTCAGCTGAAATCCTTCCCTACAGTATCGGCAAATATAATCCCTCATGGATTCACCCCCACGGGTAGAACCTGAAAGTGAGAGAGGGGCACCACGCCACGATAAACCTATCAAAAAGTAGATGTCCTCAATAGTCATGGGGATGGATTTTCCTCTTATCTAGAACACTTGGTTGGTAGGATCCCATGCATCGAAGAAATATTGCAACAAGTTGATTTCTTCCCTCATGCTAGAAATGCGGAAGAACTTGAGCAAGCCACAGTTCTGCAATGCAATTACCGTACCCAGATCATGTATGGAAACCATGTCCTCTTCTTCATGCTCGTGTTCACGCCATGTAATGATCATTTTGCTCCGATGAATCTCTGAAAAACAAACAAGAGAAGAATCAGGGTCCTAATTTGGCAAAAAACTGGCAAAATTTCCATGAAAAATCAGTGCAAAAGTTTTTCTCCTTGCGCCCATCGCACCCTAGTTGTGTAATAAGTGTGATGCATACATTCTAGCCAGTGGCTAGCTTAAGATGCATCGCACTTTTCGATATACACTAAGTGAAATGGAGGCAGAACGAAATGTTCAAACCCCAGGGGCCCAGAAAAGTAGCAAAACATGCTCAGAATTCAAAAAGGAAAGAATGCAATTGAAGAGCTCAGGTTTAGCTCCTACCTGGTCCAGATGGCGCCACAAATCATGCACAGAATCTCCTAGAATTAGCTGGTGAAAATCGAAGGGGAAAACAACTCCAGAGCTCCAACAGTCACAACTCCAAATGAAATGATAAAAGGAGGGGTAAAAAACTATTTTTAAGTTACCTTTCATGTAATTTAAGTAGGGAATTGGTTTTTTAACTCATTTTTCAAGCGTATGTCCTCATTTCTAATCATTTTGATGGAGCAATTGAACAGGTAGTACGACCATCAAAAGAAACTAGTGTCAACGATGAATCAAATATCGATGACCATTACGATGAGAAGTTTTACGTGAAGTTCAAGCTCGTTAAAAATTAAACCTAGCAATGAGCATATGTTCCACCAGAGCTTAAGCTCATTAAAAAATGATCCCACATCTGGTAAATAACCATTGTGAATGATTATCATCAGCTTTTGAGCCTTGGTCGTGTTCTTACCATCACCTACACTCTGTTGTTGCCGATCATTTGCCTCCATTTGATTTTTTACCCCTTTTTGAGGAACAACTGTGACGAGTGATCCTATTAGCCACCTTTTTACACTGTCGTGATTGGAAAGTTCCAAACCTTACCTCGAACCAGCTGCTATCAACCGTTCCTCAAAAAACGAGTCTCCTTTAAGCTCTTTTCATCTGACTCGTAAAATATGAAAAGATTGTCAAGAAATTGGCCTCTCCAGCTCGTTAAAGTGATTGGAAGTGCTATCCCTTCTCTAGATTTTAATCTTTTTGGACCTGAGGGATTATTACACAAAAATATCGAGCGTTTGTCTTGTTCAGCTCGTTAAAAATATCGAAAAGTCATCCCTTTCACATTATTTTATACTTTTTCGGACATAAGGGATTATATTACGAAAAAGGAATATTGGAGTCTTCTTTTCGTCTCTTTTCAGACTCTCTAAAATTGAAAAGGACCGAGTTAGCCTTGTCGTTAAACTCATTAAAACAATGAAAAACTTGTCCATTCAGACAAGAGCGAGTTTCATTGTCGCTAGGCTCGTTAAAAAATAGTGACGGGTTTGGCCGAAGGGAAAATTATATAAGAAGGATATGTTATCCTCCTCAAGCTTGACAAAAATAAAGAGGTACTAGTCAGAAATGACTGGGGAAAATTGGGAAGAAAACTTGAAGAAACTTTATTGGTAGCAGGTTTCTCTTGAACATGACACTTTCACTCCATCACCATGATTCAGTCGGGTTGGGCTATTCCGTTCACTAGTCATATCACCATTGGTCCACCGTACCATCCACTTTTGGGGCTAACACTACCAATCCATTTCAGTGTCACGGATATGTTCAAGAGAATTCGCTCAGAGAATTCACCTACCCAGCTTGTGTCTCATCCGCTACAATACCTTCACGCTTCATTCTTTCATGGCCGCCACCCTGAACCTTGTATCATCAGATCATTTTCACCTCCACAAAATCATTTGCTCCATTCCATGTCGTAGATGTGGGATCCATTACTGCCCTCCTACGATGGGTCACTTCTTGTCCACATCAGCTCATTATCCAAGAAGCCGACCTAGGGACAACCCTTACAGTACTTTGAAGCTTGCATGCCTCAATGGTAAGTTTCTCACTTCCAACGACAGGTTCACACTAATGGCCTTCGACCGAAAGATTTTGCGTGGTGTTTGACATCAACCCATATATTCACACCACGTGAATTGCACCGCAGTACCTTGAGGGTCATCATCATTATCGGTGATTCCTCTTGCGCCTGTTAATATCTCACATCATTGGCTCGTAGTCAGGCGATGTCCTTCCATGTTCGACATCAAAACATCTTTTCACATGGATCGACTTGTACTTTCAGGCGAATATTGGATGAGTTTTGAAGACCTCGGATCTAGTTTCATCCATCCGTGCTGCTATATATTCAAGAAAATAAAAACATCAAATGTACATCATTGCTACACAGATAATCATCCAAACTAAGGGATGATGGCTCTACTAGAATCATCAGTCTGCACACAGACGGTTGTCTGTCCTATGTACATGAAAATGAATTTATCAAAGCTAAGCATGGGAATACCCGCCTCAGCTAGATCATGAAAATATTATGAAGATAATGTATTGTATTGCATCTTATTACAAGTCACCTTCCAGTGCGAAAAACCTCGGATCCTCATTATAAAGCATTTCACCCAACATCAAAAGATTTACGACCTCATGCTTTAGTGGGCAACTGTTACAGACATATTTGGGCACTGCAACCCCAATCACATATGTCCATAAACCAAGGGCTTCTAAGTCCCTAAAAGTGTTGTTTCATACCCTAAAGGAGCAAGGTCAGCTGATTACATCGTCTCCCAGAAGTTATCCATGAAAAATTACTCAGAACTGGTCAAAGAAGGACCATACAGACTGCCCAGTGCTAAAGGTGCGATGCATCTCACCTGCCACATGCAAAAAGTGTGATGCATACTGGAAATCCCTTCTATAGGGTGCGATGAGCGAGAGCAGACAAATGGCACAAGCAGTTTGCTAGGTGGAAACCCAGAGAATCTTCTAGAAATTGCTCATTTGACACTTTCCTCTCTGAGTTCGCCCAGGGATGAGTAAGAGATCTAAAATCTCCATGTGGAACCAAGAACTATCAGAGAGATGACAGTAATCAAAATCCCAGAAGTTGACTCACCCCCCTGCAAATATCTATAAATGGATCCCTCATCCCAGAGATCCAAAGGTTGGAATTTGGTAATTTGCAAAGAGCTGCTGTTGGTTTCTCTTTGAAGACATTGTTGGGTGATCTTTCTTTGTGTGAAGTGGAGAGGGCTTTCAAGCTGGGAGGATGGCGCTGGGTCAGACCAAGTGGTTGTAATCATCTCTTCTACTACTTTTACTAATAAAGCTATTTGATTTTTCCTCCATATTCTTGTGTATCTATGAATATTGTGTTGATATATGCATTTGTATGGTCAATATATATCTGATCCTATATTGTTTATAGTGAAATATCTCTATGCTTTGATGGTATTATGCTGCTGGGAATCTACAGGTGCTCTTTGAAGTGGGACAAGTAAGGAAGCAGTGGCGAGATTCTGTCAAAGGGGAAAGGAAACAAGAAAGGAGCCAAGCAGAAGAATAAGGTTGCTACTCTCTGCTTCTTTCTCATCTCTCTATCGTAAAGGAAAAACAAGTAACTTTAATCTATTTTCTTCTAAGATAGCTACCCATCTTAGTGGGACTAGCAGCTCTAAATAGACACTAGAATTCCCGATAACAAGAAGCGAGTGGGTGAAGTTGTCTATGAGGTGGATCTTCCACACCACATGCACTCAAAAAATCCTGTTTTCCATGTCAATCAGTTGAAGAAGTGTCAACTTGATTCAAAACATCGAGATAGGGTGGAGACACCAAGGGGACCAACCATGATTGTTGACAAACCAAATCTTGTGTTGGAGAAGATTTTGGATATTCTAATGACGAGACTTGGGAGTAACATGAGATGGGAATTTCTCAATGGATGGAAGGATGCACTAGAGGAGGATAGCTGGGAAATGGAGGACTCGTTGTTGAGATGGAAGAAAAAGATTGCGAAGTATGACAGGAAGCTATGGAGGATCGCCGGATTTCCGAGGACGAAAATGACTTTAGGTGGGGGAGAATGTAACGCCCATGAGTTATTGGTGCATTTGGGCAAGTCGGGTGTGCCCACCCGACATGTTTAGCCGAAGTATTGAAAAGGTTGGCAAGGGCGCATGATGGGTGAGCGACGAGCCGGGTAGATGGAATGACGAGATGGGTGCTTACCTAAATGGAGCGATGAGCTCACTGGGCAAGCGAGAGTGCGACATGCGAAATTCATTTGAAAAATAGCTAAGTGTTGAAATTCGGCGGAATTATATGGGTGGGCGGTCCCGTGTGCAGGCGCCCCACACCAAAGTTAACAGTTGAGTATTGGTGAACTGCCATTTGTTGGATCGGCTTGGCCATAGGCTAAAACCCCCACCATGGACCAGACATCATATATAAAGGTAGAGCTTTGGTGGAGGAACAACACAACATATAATCTATCAAATCAACGCAAAGGAGCTGTGAGTTTGGATCGAACCTCCCAAGCAGCGAGTGGGGATGAGCTTGCAAGTCGGTTGGTGGTATTGAACCTAGAATAGCATGGACAACAGAGTCGGTTGGTAGCTAACCGTAGGGTGTGGGCGGACCTGGTGAACGAGTCGCGGGTCGCCACACTGCCAGGTGATAAAACTATTGCGATGAGCTGAATGGGCGGAGAGCTAGGTGTGGGAACTCGTGGGCAGGGCAACTCGGTATATGGGCGACCTCCAGTTGGCATGACGAGCTACGGTGGTAGCAAGTTATGGTGAATAGCGAACGAAGGTTGCAGTGGGGTGATACGAGCCCGAAGGCAAGTGTGCTCATGGTGAATGATGATGACCTAGCGGGAGCTATGACAGGCATGACAAGGTGTTCTGTGGAAATGTGAGTTGTGTGCGGTGTGTCTCGGGTGAGGCTGAATGGTGCAGTGGCCAAGTCGGTGGACCGGCTGAGCTACATGACAACGTTTGTTGTAAATTGTAAAAATGTCAATGGAGCTTCCCTCCTAGTCAATTGTAAAAACATAATTTAATATTGGACTGTGTCTCTTGTTGTCGAATGTTTTATTAAAGTAATTCCACGCATTAATGTTTTAACATGGAAAATAAGATGAATGTTAGGTGTAGTTCACGAAACAGTTTAACAATGAAAAAAGTTAAGTGTTTGGCCAATGTCGCACATTGGGAAACTCGTGAAAAAAGAGTTGAGGGTGTGACACTTTGCATCGTGAGTATATTTATTAGACTCCAACCTCCTTCAAACTGTATTTTCATGTACGATAAAAATATATCAATCATTGAAACTATAACTCTAAAAACTAGGTTAGATGAGAATTATATAATAAAAAGTTGGCTTGAGTGAGAGGAGTTTTAAAAATAGTATAATTATTTATTATTCATAAACGATATTGCAGAAAAGGATATTTCAAAGAAGCTAATTTTAATTTTATAATGTGTAGTTTTTTAAATACATTGTATTAATAAAAAAGTTTAGTTTCACATATATATTATAGGAAAATATTTTTTTTAACCTTCACATATTTAAGTGAAATTCATCAATATTGAAATAAAATATGCAAGTAGTACGTTGTCACTAGTTTCTCCAAAGGTACTATACTTGATCACTCATATAATTGAGAGGCAGGGACAAAGGAAAATTTTCCGAGATGGTAAGTGAAGAGAGTGGTGGAGATGACATTCACTGGGTACACATTACGAGGAAACATAAAGAAAAATTACAAAGGAAAAATCGAGTTAGGCAATTACAATCTCTATTTCAGAGGAGAAATGGGTTGGCACCTTCAACACAACCAATAAGTTTTTAAGCTGTGTTGGGCTCTATGATTTCGACTGACCATTTCCTAGGGCTATGTTTGGGGTACTCATCCGAATCCAAATTTTTCATCGCAATTCTTCCTTATGTTTCGTTGTTGCATTCCACCAATGTTATCATTGTTGTCGCTCCCTTTGATAACTTGGAGAATTTTCCTTTTTGTGTGCCTCTCAATTTTATGAGTGCAAAAGTATGGTACCTTTCGAGGTACTAGTAGTTGCTTGTTGCACCCAGCCACTATTCCCTGATCTTGAGTGGTTTCCGAAATTAGAGAGCCATATAAAATGAATCACAAACCATTTGGGAGTCGAAACCTTCACCACGCCCGAAGATGCCCCTCGTGCATATGATCAAGTAGTCCTTTTTATTATTCTCGATTTTAGTTAGATATCTCTACCCACCTTCTTAACTAGTTAACCCACTAGTTATAGTAACATTAGCTGGTTGATCATGATCAATATCAACAATTATACCATCATTCAAAACTAATTTTGTCTTCTCAACATGGCCTTTTTGATGACCATAAACTCCCCCTTTATAAAAAATTACATCTGTTGAGACAATAAGCTTGTTAGTGCGAGGATTATAAAATTTATAAGCCTTTCTTGTCTCACTATACCCAATAAAAATACATAACTCACTCTTTGCATCTAACTTTTTTCTATTCTCATCAGGTACATGCACATAAGCGAAACAACCGAAAACTTTGAAATGATTAACATTAGGACTTTTTCCATGCCAAGCTTCATAAGAAGACATTTTTTCAAGTGCATTGGTGGGGCTACAATGTCCAAGGCTTCAGTTTTGGCCCTCAAAAAATATACCCAACAATTTTGTGAGTGATCATCAATAAAAGTGATGAAATATGATGACTTACCCAAACTCTTAGTCTGCATAGGACCACATATGTCTGAATGAACAAGGTGAAGTTGGTGATGAACCCTCCATGCAGTGCCCTTTGGAAAGCTTTCCCTTGCATGCTTTCCTTTATCACATCCTACACAAACCTCCTTATACTCCTATACCTTGGGCAAACCAGAAACTAATGCATGCAAGGTTCAAAACTTCAAACTATGAAAATTTAAATGCCCATACCTGAGATGCCATAACCAACTTGAATCCTCATAAGCCATATTTGCAAGATTATCGTTATGTTCATCAAACGTCAAGGGAAACATCCCATTTCTTGTCATAGGCAGAACAATGATCACCCTATTTCCCTTATTCTTATCATAGATAGTACATGTCTTATTTTCAAAGGCTATATAATTTTTCTCACATAGCTGCCCAAATCTCAACAAATTATGCTTCAATTGTGGAGTATAATAAATGTCATGAATACTCTTTATACCTTACTTTTTTTGGACCTCCATAGCTCCATTGGTAGAAACCTCCAATGGTTTATCACCATGAAGTTGGATCTTGGATTTGAAACTTCCAGCCTACGTTGAAAACAACTTTTCATTCCATGTCATATGGTTAGAGCATCTAGAATCTAGGTACCAAATATCGCTACTAGTATTTTCACCTTTGGCATAAGAAAAAAATAAGTGATCTCTAGGATACTCACTACTTTCTTGAGCATCGTTAGCATTTTTACCTTCTTTCAATTTTCATTCTCTTTCAAAGTGGCCATACGTGTTACAATAGTAACATTAAGTATTTCTCTTATCAAATCTACCTCTACCTCTTCGTTTGGTACTACCTCTTCCTCTACCACTTGAAAAATTTTGGCTTTTCCATTTACCTTGACCTTGATTGCTTTTGGAACTACTACTACTTGCATCTTCATTCTTTGTAATCTGTAATTTAGAAGAAAAAACTTCCTCTACACCTTCAAAAGTGTCCTTCAATCTTTGTTCATGAGACATCAAGGATCCAACCAATTGATCAAACCATAGTTTTGTCAAATCCTTGATTTTGTCTATGATTATGGCAACATGATTCCATATATCTATTAAAGATATCAATACCATTTTACTTAAAGCTTCATCACTTATATTTTCTCCAAGTTTCGCCATTTTATTGATCACGTCTTTGACTCTCACACAATAGTAACTAATACTTTCAGCTTCTTGCATCTTCAAATTCTCTAACTCTCACTGCAATGTCTGAAGCTTGACCACCTTAACTTGATCACTACCTTGTTAAGATTCTTGTTGATTCTACCACGCATTTTTGGCAGTTTTTGCTCTTGATATTCTTGGAAATAGTCTCTTATCAAGAGCTATCTGAATGTGAAACAAAGTTTGGGCATTCTTCTTCCTTGGTTCCTTTCTGGTAATTCTTTCATTCGTTGTAAGGGTATTCCAATTAGCTCGCTCCTCATAACTTGATTCAACAATATCCCACAAATGTTTTCCATTAAAGAAGGTGAGCATCTTAATGCACCCATAATCATAATCATTCCCATCAAATTCTAGAAGAGGCATCTCGTTATAATTTGACATGATTAACTTTGACGAAATTCCAACAATAAAACTTTAACCCAAAACTATTTTAGCTGCTCTGATACCACTTGTAGAATATGAAATGACTTCTTTGAGCGAGTTGATAAACCAAGATAATTAGAAGAAAAAACCATATAAAAAATTAAACAAATAAAACACACTCATTCCCTTAGCTCAAACCTCGTGTAAATCTCATATTAAATCAAACCATTAACTACATTCTTATATAATAAAATTATTACTAATATGATTATCAATCAAGTGTTTAATCTGAAACAAATCTATTGACACCACCAATCTTCTCAAAGCAAAATTTGAGTACTCGGAAATTTTGAGCACTCACCACCCTAATAATTTGCTACAAATTTGCTCACTAAATTGTGAGCAATTACATAACAAGATTAAGCATTATCCCCAAGCATGATGAAACACTCAATTTATCCTTCATTTGGTAAGGGTATCAATATTTCTCTAACACTAAATGTAATCTATTTATATGAATATCATATGTTTCCTTTGGCTAAGACTCCCATTGACATGAATGTCTTATAATCTTCTATGAGAAAATATTATTTGAGTTTGTTTCATACTCTAAATATATCTTTCTCTTTAACAATGCATTACTATTTCTATAGATTAATATTATATGTCAATGTTTATTTTTCTCCTGGGATTTAATGGCCATGCTCTACTTTCCTCATGATATTAATTTTAAAAGATCAATTTCATATCTTTCCTAGTGGCTCCTTTCTAATGACTTTAAAACTTTACATAGTTGTGTGAATAACATAAATGTCATTAAAATATATTATTTTGGACACAAATCTTGAACCATACCACTTGAGCTAAGTTTCTTTGACTATAATGTTTACATGTTATAAAATAACAGTTCCCATGAAAGAAATTTGATCTTGCTATGATGCTTTATAAAACCAACATATATCAATCTTAACCCCTGATTTACCAAGTGTTTAGAGGGAACATAATTATTTTCGCTTTAAAAGAGGTTTACACCTAAAGAGCTTTGATCACTTTCCATGTTTGGTACATCCAGAGTTAAGATAAATCTACTTTGCTTATATTCTTAGAAGAAAATATCACATGAAAGTTGGAGATGGTAAAATTAATTGAATAGGTCAAATTCATGTCCCAAATTAATATATATATGAAATGATAAAGATATATCTACAGCAACTTTATGTAAAAATGCATAATTAATTACTCACACCCATTTGCACTTTCAATATTATTGTTTATATATTTGCTTCCTATCATAACTATTGTAAATTGTAGTGCATGCTTTGGACAAAAATGCATAAAAAATTATTATTAAAAATATTTTGAAATGAACTATTTTCCATAGCAATGACTTTCATATCTAAACAATAGTATTTCTTCTTTTGCAAAATTGTAATGGTCAAATTAATACACTCTGGAAATCTCTGAACTCTCATATTTTTTTTTTGTTGGGGTAAAATAGCGTTTTTAGAAACTAAGGGTAAAAAAGTTCATTATCAACGCTGAGACACATTGAAAAAAAAGGACTCGTAGTTAAAGTAAACACTCACAATGCGTCAACGCTATTTTTCAAACATTCTCCAAATAATAAATTTTGTATCTATTTATGAGGGGGTTTTCTTTGTAAGGAGTTTTATTTATAGCTGAGTTTTAGAGATTTAACTATATTAGGTTTAAGAGGGAGCATTTCATTGTCAAAATAGAAAAATGCTGGTTTTTCTGGTTGCATAGTTTCGAAAACCAATGTGAGTTTTGTGTTTGATTAAGACCGTATTGAGAATAACAGAGAGTTTCTGTAAGTTTCGGTTTTTGAAAACTTGTCCCCAACTTTTTAAACTAATGGCTCTCAAATTGTTCCCAAATCCCTAAAGCTAGACGACCATTTTTTCGAACTTTCCATTTTTAAAACCCACGTTCACTCAAACAATGAAACAGCCAAAACAAGCTGAATCAAAGTGACTTCGAACTGAACTCGCAAATGGCTTGGCATCTTCCCCATGGCGAATGACGGCGTTCGCTAATATGACCAGGCAATTTTTGTGCACTGTACGGATCCCAAGCTGATTTCAATCTCGGCCGCCCGCCCCGTTCCCTCGCACCTGACTATTCTCAGACCGTTTTCTCTGCCGTTACGCCCATCATTTTCAGTGGTTGGAGATTCAATTTAGCTAGGGATCGATTCAATTTAGCTAGGGATCCATACGACGCAAAAGCTGCCTGGTCATATGCACGGGCGGCCTCTTCGGGCGTGGTGCAGGTGCGAACTCACACAGCTGCAGCTAATTGTTTTATGTTACAATTTTGCCCCTCATTAAGTATTCAGTTTTGTTTTATGTTACAAATTTTGCCCCAACTCGTAAAGTATTTAGTTTTGCATTTGACCGTTTATTTGCATGTGACTATTTAGTTTTGCATTTGACCGTTTATTTAGTTTGTCTTTGACATAATAAAGTATTCAATTTTGCATTTTGCTGTATATTAGTTTCTTTTATCTTAGAATTCTAAGGTTATTAGGGAACTCATTTAAGGTAGGTCAAGCTAGTATTCAATTTTGCATTTGATTATCTATTAGTTTTTCTTTGACTTGAAAAAGTATGGAGTTTTGCATTTGATTGTCTATTAATTTTTCTTTGACCTAAAAATTCTAAGGTTATTGGCGAATTCATTTACATTAGGTCAAACTAGCAAGAACCAACCCCAAGGGCATCAAGTAAATTTGACCCATTGACCTTCCATAAGGGAGGTACTTAGAAACATGAGCTTAACCAAGCTATCCCTTGGGACTAATTTAAGATGACCTATTATTTCCCATAAGGGAGGTACTTCTAAACATGAGCTCAACCAAGCTATCCCTTCCGGATAATTTAAGATGACTTATTATCATGTTAAATAGATATTTTAATAAATTTAGTTATAAAAATTATATATATATATATATATATATATAATAAAACACATATATATACAAAATAAAGATATATATTAAATGTATATATGTTAACATAAACCATCTTAGTAAGCCCCAAGGCATAGCTCAATTGGTTGAGTTCTCAGTTCTAAGTACCATGGCAATTGGTAGGCCACAGGGTCAAGTCTCCTAGACACCCTTTGGGTTAGGCCCGACAAGATAAGTTCGCCACTTAGTGACCATGAACCACACTTGAATAAAAATAAAAAAATTAAGCCATATTAGTTAATCATATTTCTTAATTTATGGTGATTACATTCAACAATACAATATTTTATTACTTGTTTTATTTTTGTAATGAAATCTTTGTCTTTATTAATTTTTAGTTTAATTAAGCTATATTCAATACTACATAGAGGGGGGTTTTAAGGCAGTATTTGAGACAACTTTTGGGTAGATTGTCTTAACTTGAGACAAAATAAAACTTGTGTGTTGTCTTAAATATTGTCTTTAAGCGGGTGTCTAAAAAATCATTGTCTTAAAGATTATTGTCTTAAAAAACCATCTCTATAAAGGCAATATATAACATAAGCATTATTGTCTCTTAGGAGACAATTTCATTTTTGTCTCTCTAGAGACAACACTTGGATTAGAGACAACATGTCTTTAATACTAGCTATTGTCTCTCTACAGACAATATAAAACAATGAATCCAGAAATATCTCTCCATTGAATAAAATCGATATAGAAAACATTTAATTAAAAACAAGCTACAAAATCATTGATTAATTCATGTTAGCGCACAGTGAAATCGAACCACGAACCTCCTGCTTGTAAGGCATGCGCTCTTCCATTCAACTAGCACACTTTAAAGAATTACGTGAAGAGCTACGGCAATCCTGAAAACTACATTTATAGCCATTGATTTAAACAAAACAAAAAAAAATCCAATGAGCATGTGAAATTCTCCAAGGAACATCTAGGGAACATTGGAAATGTCTAGGAAGCAATTGGCGACTGACAAGCACTACCAAAGAACATCTAGGGAACATTCCTCAGCAAGAGGGAACATTCACATCTAGGGAACATTCCTCAACAAGAGGGAACATTCGGGGAATGTTCCCCAAACTACCCGAGATATTGGGGGATCATTTGGAATGTGCCCATGTGCCGACCATTCTTGATGGCATTCTCCCCATATTGGGGACGTTCTACTCCAATCCCTAGGTTCCCCCATGACGGGTAACGCCACGAATAGTTTGCCAATACCCTAGGAGGTTTTTTGATTCTACATAGAAAATTGGCAATATATGCAGAAGGCATATAGTTTATGGTTATCGATTCATAAAGAGGAAAAAAAAATAATTGAGACACAAGTATTTGGTTTATGATGGATGTACATTTTTCATTTAGAGAGGCTATATAAAATAATATTTATTTTCTGATGGGGCCAGCCCACGTGGTCCCGCCTTGCCTCTGCTTATGTGGACTTACGCTATTGAACTGGTTGGGATATATGGTAATTGAAAATTGATTTAAGTTTAATTAACAATCAACTCGGCTGTACTTGGTGTTGATCCTCCGTTGGACACCTGTTCTCCTCGAACTTGGCAAACCCTACCTCGCTTTTTGTTACCCGGTTCGCGCCTTTGCGGTCATTCTTGCCTTCGACGCTTGGTCTCAGTGGTCTCTGTATTGTTTTGGCTCCGCCTCTGAGTTGTTTCGGTCTGTGATGAAACCCCTTTGGATTTCCGCCGGTTCTGTGGTGATATGATGTTGCTCAGCTATACCTTGTCGTTACTGTGTGGGTCTATTCGGCTCCTGGTTTTGTTGGTAAGTTGCTATGGTTCCACCGTGCGTTCATTTCGTTTTCATGTCTGTAAGAACTATCCTTTGTTCGCTTTTGTGGTTACTGTCTGGTCTGGCCTTCTTGACAAATCTGTGATTAATGACTATGGTGTAATAATGCTCGGTCCGCTCAGTTCGACAGTTGCACAGGTCGATGGAATTCCAGTTTAGTTCTTCTCCAGCGCTCGGCTCTTTGGACAAGGTATGTCACAGTTCCATGCTATAATTTCTTTTCCTCTGTTTGCACCAAGGCTAACGTTCTCCAGCCCCTCTGTGGACAGGGGTCTATGTTTCGGGGTTCTGTTGGCCTACTGTTCCGGCACACTGTCAGGTATGTTTATTCTCCTTTCTGCATACTCAGGGTTTTCATTTACAGTCGTCATGGCATCAATTTCTCATGCGAGGGTTTTGTGGGAAAGAAACCTTGACCTTCCACCTTCTCTGTCTTTTACAGGTGTGGCCGGCTCCCGTATCTTCGCAATGGCTTCCGACGATTCCTTCCGGGTAGTCCTGCTCTCGTTTTACTTTCTTGTAATGGTTCTTGGTCCTGGTCATGATTACAGTCACTTGTTATGTGAAATGTCTGTCTATTTGTTGAGTCTGGACTTTCTGGGTTTGTCAAACCCTTGGCCGTAACATAGGAGGGTTTGTGGGTTGGTTGCAACTCTGTTCGGCTACACCTCGATGCACAGTCTATGTAATTTTTATGCAGAAAAAATACATTGTAATATTAAGTGATAGATAAACTCGTTCACTGATAGTTCTGGTTGCTTACCCGGTTAGTGTGGTTGTCTCGTTTGACCCTTTGTGGGTGCTGGTTCTTTCCACCTTTTGTTCACTTTCTTCTCTGCCAGTTCGTAGCTTCTTGAATACTGTAAAACACTGTTGATATATTTAAATAAAAATGAAATAGTTACACAGCACTGTATATACAGGCTTTTGTTACTGAGGACATATATATATGAACAATTTGTTTGCTTGTGCACTAAATAAGATGAAGGAAAATGTAGATTTGTTATTCTCATGTAAATGCTCCGTTGCTGAACCCCTCTGGGTTATCTTGCTTGTCTTTTTATACAATGTTTTCAGGCAGATTGATAACTGCTCGTAGTTATTCAATTACAGTTTGTTTTGCAGTTACTATAGGCATGATTTTCTTGACTATCAATTAGTTTACTTTGTCTGCCTTTTTACCATAGGGATTCGTTGTTAATCACCTACTGACCCTAACCTACTATTATCGTTTCTAACTAGAACCTATTACAATATTTTAAATATAATGAACAGAAATTTAAAATAACAGAAAGTTAATAATGTAGTTGACCATGAAAGAAATAAAACAAAAACATAGGAACTTGACAGACTTGCTGTCCGTTCAGTGAACTGTGTCTCATTCCCAATCTTTTTCAGAAACTTTGTTCGCCCTCTCTCGGTCTTCACCCTGTTGACCAGATGCTCCTGCATCAGGCTGTCGGGGTAAAAGAGAACTCATGGCTCCGTCCCATGAGCTCCTCCACCGAGTAGCCAGCCTTCTGAATCTGTGCCTCGTCGAGCTAGGAGCTGTCCTCCATTGGACGGTCCTTCCACTTGACGAGGTAACGCAGATACTCCTTCCTGCGTGTCTTCTTGGCTACCTGTGTGCTGAGGATTCCTTCGATTTCATGGGTCCGGACTGAAGGCAACTGTTTCTTCCAAAGACTGCTCTCGAACTGGGTGTCCTGTTGTGGCTGTACCATCCTATCATCTTCTGCCTGGGCATGATATGGGAACAGGTCTGCCACGTTGAATATAGGTGATATACCTATATCAGGTGGCAACTGAATTTCATATGCATTAGCTGAAAATTTTCGCAGAATTTTGCATGGACCGATTTTCTTGAATTTCAATTTGTTATATGTTCCCTTAGGAAACCGTTCCCGGCGCAGATGCGCAAGGACTTCGTCTCCAATCTCAAAATGTACCTCTCGCCGCTTTACGTCTGCATGCTGTTTGTATTTCTGCGTGCTGTCCTGCAATCTTAATTTGACCTTTTCATGCAGTTCGCTCATTGCTTCAGCAAAATCTTCCCCATCTGCACTTCTCCGTTCTAGCTGTCCCAAATCTCGTAGTTCATGTACCCCTCGAGGATGCATACCATACAAAATCTGAAATGGGCTAAATCTGGTGCTCTGATTGGGCGAATCGTTATAAGCGAATTCTGCCTGGGCAAGAGCTCGATCCCATAATCGCGAGTTTTCTCCTATCAAACTTCGTAACAAGTTGCCCAAACTCCTATTCACCACCTCTGTCTGTCCATCAGTCTGCGGGTGATACGCAGAACTGAAATATAACTGCGTGCCCAACTTTTTCCACAGGGTGCGCCAAAAATGTCCTGTGAACTTCACATCCCTGTCTGATACAATAGTTCTAGGTAAGCCATGTAATCGAACTATTTCTGTAAAGAAGAGGTGTGCCACGTTTGTGGCGTCGCTAGTCTTCCGGCAAGGAATGAAATGAGCCATTTTCGAGAACCTATCCACCACCACCATCACTGAATCATATCCCCGCTGCGTTCTAGGCAATCCTAGGACAAAGTCAATGCTGACCGAATCCCACGGCCTGCTCGGAACAGGTAGGGGTGTGTACAGTCCAGTGTTCTGGCTGTGTCCTTTCGCCAGCTGGCAGATTTTACACCTAGTCACATACCTCTGCACGTCCCGGCTCATTTTTGGCCAATAATAAAAATGCACGAGCTGCTCCAACGTTTTATCGATGCCAAAATGTCCCGCTAGTCTGCCACTGTGTTTCTCTCTTATTAAATTTTCCCTCATCGAACAGTCTGGAACACATAGCTGTCCTCCTCGAAACAATAATCCTTCCTGTAAATTGAAATCTAGCCATGGGCTCGTATTCCTTAATACGGGATTTTGGCATGCTTCAAAAGCTTCCTTGAAATCTGCGTCCATCTGGTACAAATCCTTCAAGTACTCAAATCCCATCACCTGTATGCCACTTTCTTGTAAGAGCAAGGCTCTTATGCTTAAAGCATCTGCCACTTTGTTGGCTTGCCCACTTATGTGCTTCAACACAAAAGTAAAACTCTGCAAGTATTCCACCCACTTGGCATGTTTATGGTTCAATTTGTGCTGCTGCGTTACATATTGTAACGGTGAATTATCAGAGAACAAGACGAACTCATTGCCCAGTAAGTAGTGCCTCCAATGTTTCAAAGCTTGAACCACTACATAGAACTCTTTGTCATATGACGAATACTTCTGCCGACTCTCATTTAGTTTTTCACTAAAAAACACCACCGGTCTGTCCTCTTGACTGAGCACAGCGCCAATAGCTGTCCCGCTTGCATCACAACGAACCTGAAAAGGTTTGCTAAATCAGGTAGTCTCAAGATCGGTCTCTCCGTTATTTTCCGCTTCAGAAGTTGGAAACTGTTTTCTGCCGCCTTGGTCCAACAAAAAGGTTGGCTGGCCTTTTTTATGGTCTCTAGCATTGGTGCGTAGATCTCACTAAAATTCTTAATGAATTTTCGATAAAAACTTGCTAAACCGTGAAAGCTACGTACCTCAAACAAATTCTTAGGTGACGGCCAACTTATGATCGCTGCAATCTTTTCTGGGTCCATCTTTAACTCGTTCTCTGCAACTACAAATCCCAGATAGATTAACTCCTTCTGCAAGAAAGTGCATTTCTTCAAATTTATAAGCAGTTTGTTCTGCTGCAGCTTCTCGAATACCCTTCGAATATGCTGAAGGTGCTCTCTTTTCGTCCTGCTGAAAATTAAAATATCATCCAGATAGACTATCACAAATTTTCCAATAAATTCCTTTAACATTTCATTCATCAGTCTCATAAAAGTACTCGGAGCATTACTCAACCCAAATGGCATGACCAGCCATTCGTACAGTCCTTTATTGGCCTTGAAGGCTGTCTTCCATTCGTCTCCCTCTCTAATTCTGATCTGATGGTACCCGCTTTTCAGATCTATTTTTGTAAAGTAAGCTGCCCCACTAAGACAGTCCATCATGTCGTCCATTCTAGGCAAGGGAAACCTGTATCGAATCGTAATTTTGTTTATAGCCCGTGAATCTGTGCACATTCGCCATTCTCCACCTTTCTTGGGTGCAAGGACTGTTGGTACTGCACAGGGGCTCAGACTTTCTCTGATCAGTCCCTTATCCAACAAATCCTGCACTTGTTTGCGTACTTCTTCATTGTCCTTTGGACTCATCCTGTACGCTGCCTTGTTCGGCAAGCTTGCTCCTGGTATAAAATCAATGTGATGGCTGATACTCCTTTTGGGAGGCAATTTATCAGGTAACTCATCAGCCGCAATGTCTTTAAATTCTTCCAACAGCTGCTGTATTTCCTTGGGCAACTCTGATTTTTCCAAGTTCAGCAATACTGGCTTCATCCTCCTCACAACTGCAAAATTAACTTCATTTTCCTCAATCTGTTTTATAAATTGTTTTCCTCCAATCAACAGCGCCTTTGTTCCGCTTGATTCTGCTGTGTCTTCCTCTTTGATGGGTACAAGTGTGTGTTTTACCCCATCCTTGGTAAATTTATAACAGTTGGTCTTTCCATCGTGTGTCACCTTCCTATCATACTGCCATGGTCTTCCAAGCAGTATATGGCACACGTCCATTGGCATAATATCACAGACCACTGTATCGTGGTACTTGCCAATGTGAAACTCTACCTCACATTGTTCATCAACAAACAGCTGGTGGCTTTTCTATAGCCACGACACCTTGTAAGGTGTGGGGTGCTTCAGCCGCTTCAACCCCAGTTTTTCCACCATCTCAGTGGCAACCAAGTTATCCGTACTCCCGCTGTCTATTATCACTTTGCAGCACTTTCCATGCGATTTACAGACTGTCCGGAACAGTGCTTTCCGCTGTGTTGGTTCAGCCACCTCTTTGGCTGGTTTTAACAGCACTTTATTCAAAATCAAAGCTTCTCCCATTTCTGCCATGTCTTCCACCTCCCGGGGTTGTGCTTCAGCTTCTTCAGGCTGTGCCATAAGTGTTCCCCTCTGACCTGCCTGTTCAACTTCTGGACATTCAAAGGATCTGTGCCCCCATTTATGGCACCTGTAGCACTGGACACCAGTCCCTCTTCCGCGGCCATTCCCTCGTCCTCGCTGATATGACCGACCTCCTCTGGTGCTATCTCCTTTTTCTGCTGTCCCTGAAGTTTTAGAACTGCTGCCTTCTTCATTGTTCGCAACATTCCTTCCTCTGCCGTAGGACTGTCCCCATCCTCTGCCATTTCCTCTCCCTCTCCTGTTGTTCTGTTTTCTGTTGATTTTTTCCTCAGCCTTTACAGCACTCTGAAAGGCTTCTTCAATATTCCGGGGAGAAAGAATACTGATTTCATCCAATATCTCCATCCTCAATCCATTTACGTACCTTGCTATTTTTTCTGGGTTATCATCAGTATAACCAGCTCGTAAATTCACTCGGTAAAACTCTTCCGTGTACTCCTTGACAGTCATTCCCTTCTGTCTTAAATTCTGTACTCGCCGATATAATTCCACCTGGTAGTCTTTTGGCAGAAATCTGCCCTTCAATTTCGCCACCATCCTTGACCATTGTCGTATCGGCAACTTATTCATTCGTTTTCTGTCCGCTTGGACACTGTCCCACCACAAGAGTGCGTGTCCCTTTAACTTAGTGGCAGCGAACCTAACTCTTTTATCCTCACTGACTTCTTCATTCTCAAAATATTTGTCGAGTTCGCTTATCCAGTCCAACAGGACATCTGCGGACAGACTGCCATCGTAATTAGAAATCTCTGTTTTGGGTTTGCTGCTGGCCAATAAAACTGAACGCAGCAGTCTCAATTCCGGAGCTTCTTCGTCTGACCCGTCTGTAGCAGTTACTACTTCTTCCTCACTGTTATCTCCAAGTTCCGGGTCTCTTCACCTACCCGCCTCCATTGCTTCCAAACGAGCTGTAAGAACTCTAATCTGTTCCCTCAATCCTTCATCTGCTCCCCTACGTGCACCTCTTCCACGTCCTCGTCTTGGTGCTTCCATCCTCTCTTATTTCTAAAAGAAAAACTGCTCTGATACCACTTGATGGGGCCAGCCCACGTGGTCCCACCTTGCCTCTGCTTATGTGGACTTACGCTATTGAACTGGTTGGGATATATGGTAATTGAAAATTGATTTAAGTTTAATTAACAATCAACTCGGCTGTACTTGGTGTTGATCCTCCGTTGGACACCTGTTCTCCTCGAACTTGGCAAACCCTACCTCGCTTTTTGTTACCCGGTTCGCGCCTTTGCGGTCATTCTTGCCTTCGACGCTTGGTCTCAGTGGTCTCTGTATTGTTTTGGCTCCGCCTCTGAGTTGTTTCGGTCTGTGATGAAACCCCTTTGGATTTCCGTCGGTTCTGTGGTGATATGATGTTGCTCAGCTATACCTTGTCGTTACTGTGTGGGTCTATTCGGCTCCTGGTTTTGTTGGTAAGTTGCTATAGTTCCACTGTGCGTTCATTTCGTTTTCATGTCTGTAAGAACTATCCTTTGTTCGCTTTTGTGGTTACTGTCTGGTCTGGCCTTCTTGACAAATCTGTGATTAATGACTATGGTGTAATAATGCTCGGTCCGCTCAGTTCGACAGTTGCACAGGTCGATGGAATTCCAGTTTAGTTCTTCTCCGGCGCTCGGCTCTTTGGACAAGGTATGTCACAGTTCCATGCTATAATTTCTTTTCCTCTGTTTGCACCGAGACTAACGTTCTGCAGCCCCTCTGTGGACAGGGGTCTCTGTTTCGGGGTTCTGTTGGCCTACTGTTCCGGCACACTGTCAGGTATGTTTATTCTCCTTTCTGCATACTCAGGGTTTTCATTTACAGTCGTTATGGCATCAATTTCTCATGCGAGGGTTTTGTTGGAAAGAAACCCTGACCTTCCACCTTCTCTGTCTTTCACAGGTGTGGTCGGCTCCCGTATCTTCGCAATGGCTTCCGTCGATTCCTTCCGAGTAGTCCTGCTCTCGTTTTACTTTCTTGTAATGGTTCTTGGTCCTGGTCACGATTACAGTCACTTGTTATGTGAAATGTCTGTCTATTTGTTGAGTCTGGACTTTCTGGGTTTGTCAAACCCTTGGCCGCAACGTAGGAGGGTTTGTGGGTCGGTTGCAACTCTGTTCGGCTACACCTCGATGCACAGTCTATGTAATTTTTATGCAGAAAAATACATTGTAATATTAAGTGATAGATAAACTCGTTCACTGATAGTTCTGGTTGCTTACCCGGTTAGTGTGGTTGTCTAGTTTGACCCTTTGTGGGTGCTGGTTCTTTCCGCCTTTTGTTCACTTTCTTCTCTGCCAGTTCGTAGCTTCATGAATACTGTAAAACACTGTTGATATATTTAAATAAAAATGAAATAGTTACACAGCACTATATATACAGGCTTTTGTTACTGAGGACATATATATATGAACAATTTGTTTGCTTGTGCACTGAATAAGATGAAGGAAAATGTATATTTTTTATTCTCATGTAAATGCTCCGTTGCTGAACCCCTCTGGGTTATCTTGCTTGTCTTTTTATACAATGTTTTCAGGTAGTTTGATAACTGCTGGTAGTTATTCAATTACAGTTTGTTTTGCAGTTACTATAGGCATGATTTTCTTGACTATCAATTAGTTTACTTTGTCTGCCTTTTTACCATAGGGATTCGTTGTTAATCACCTACTTACCCTAACCTACTATTATCGTTTCTAACTAGAACCTATTACAATATTTTAAATATAATGAACAAAAATTTAAAATAACAGAAAGTTAATAATGTAGTTGACCATGAAAGAAATAAAACAAAATCATAGGAACTTGACAGACTTGCTGTCCGTTCAGTGAAATGTGTCTCATTCCCAATCTTTTTCAGAAACTTTGTTCGCCCTCTCTCGGTCTTCACCCTATTGACCAGATGCTCCTGCATCATTTTCCAAAAAAATTAAAATTATTGACAAACACTATCAAACTTTCCAGATGTTAAGAAAATTGGCCACGATAATATTAGTGACCCACATAGGTAATTTATGTACTATTATAACTTTCCGTATAATTTTAAGAGAACCATTAAGACTGAAGATCATATTAACAATAATGTCAGTGTTGGCAATTCATAAGACAATAGCATTTGGCTATCAAATATAGGGTAGTGTATATGTATTCTACTAGATATAGTTCTTTCCCTTATGAGGTGTTAGGTAGGTTCTGGAGGTAACAAGATTCTTGCTATCATAAAGTATATATAAATTAAATTTAGTGGGAATATGTCTATGGTTAGAGGAATTGTGACTCGTCAAACTAGGAATCTACAACTAGATTTGTCCAACAGGATCAATGCTTTCTTCCCTGTTGTCCAACCAAGTTCCGGTAGAAAAAAACAACTAAATACTTAGATTTCATTCATATGTCAGAGCATTGATGACTCAAATCTCTTCCCCCAACCTCTGCCACCAGGATATCCTTCTGATAGATATTTAAGAATACCCTGCTCGAGAGGCTGGGATAGACTTCAAAGGACTAGCAAGATATCTTTCTAACATATATTTGAGGAAACCATGCCCAAGAGGTTGGGATAGACTTCAAAGGACTAGAGGTGTGTGGATTCCATGAGGGCCCACTTCCAAAGTTTATTTCCTTCAATCCAGAGTACTAGTTTCCATGCTTCATTGAGCGACTATTCATCAAATCAATGTTTCTTCCACATGAGCTTTAGTGGTAGGAGTGTAGGGGATCCTTGCTATAGGGCTCACCCTAGGATTCCCTATATTATTCAATTTGTAGACAAAAGAACAAAATTCAATATGATTTACCAAATTTAATAGGAAAGAGAATCTAAAATACCAAGGAGGTGCAATGACAGAGCACATAATGAATAAGTTGTTAGTTGACACCGATCATTGACAAATATGTTAGATAAAGAATATTTCTCAATAAGACTATTAGGGAAATAAATGAACCTCGTGAATGAAATTAACGTTGATGTATGCAGTTGCTTTTGCCATATTTGTGATCATACATTTTAACACTAAAGGTGTTATGACTTACTGAATAAATTTGGCATGGTAATAATACCTATCTTCGGCAAAATAAGTGTGTATGTTTGAAGGAGGGAAACTAATGCAATGAAGTGCAGATTGAAGTCACTCTACTTTCTACATAATTCATAATAAATACACTAAAATATTGCGAAAAAAAGGTATAAAAATGCCATCCACCTTCACATTGTCCAATGTACTTAGTAATGTTTGTACCTTTTTTTTCACTCTGTGCTTTGTGAAGCACATATTCAATGTCTTGTGTCTTCATTAATAATAGTTCCTCATTGGAATATTGCTTTGCACCACTCCTAAGCATAAAAGATAATAAACATTTAACATCTTAAACTTCGGTGCAATTAAAACAAGAAAGAATGAAATATTTGAATTTCCTTACTTTGGACAGTGCACACCATCAATAGTCCTAGTGTTGATCATCTTAAAATAAAATTCTTCAGGGTTTCTAGATGATGCTTTCTCTCGAAGCCTCTACATTATCAATAACAATCTAATCCATCAAAAGAAAAGACAGTGAATAAAAACATACAAACAAAGTAACATATGAACATGCATAAGAAAATGCACGATGATAGAAACAATTTTAAACCCAAAAATAATTTATCAAAAAAATAATATATAAAGAAATTTTGCATGGCATAACTCAATGTTTTCCTGCTTCTCGTGATAATCATGAGCCCTAAGTACATAGTCCTTGTGTTTCTCTAGTAAACCAAATTTATTCAATCCTGCCATGCACGGACAAAATTCTAATAGTCTAATGTTTTCTTCATAATTTATATTTCTAGGTTTCCAAAGTTTACAAACAAATATGCCAAAAATCATATTATTTTATTACTTTTCCCAAAATAAATCACTCATTGAAAATTCTAAGGAAGAAGAAATACATACAGTTGGCCATGTTCCTTGTGAGCCCGCCGCTTTACAGAATTTCTTATAGACGACATAATTGAATACTAGATAACGTAAATCTCCAAAGACAAAACAATTTAAAAATAGAAATAAAAGCTTCTTTAGTGTACTCCTCATCATTATTGGGTGCTAGACACACAAGCTAGATACCATGATTACTATCTAATGGACAAATAAAGCAATAAGACTAAATGTTTCTAATTAGTAACAAGCTAAACACCAAGTTCATATAGTTCAAACCTCAAGTTGTCTAGTCCAGAGTTCAAATTTCCTGCTATTGAGTTTCTATTGTTCAAACTTCAGTTCAGTCTCTAAAGCGCTCTGCAGTGGACCAGTGGGTGAGGTCAAGAGGGAAACCACTTCACCTTCAACTTTTAGTCAATCAACATACATATTTCCTAAACTTCAACCTGATAGGTGCAGAAAAAAGCTGGATATTTGTTTCTATCAGGTTATATCTCGAGTTTGGCATGCAATTGGGCAACTAATGGGGATTTTTAAAGCCCAAAAATGTCATGAATACTAGTGAATATCCAGTTGTTTCTATTCTAATCCATACAAAAATATGGTTCAAGGAATAATAAGAATAACTTGCAGCTAGTCCCTGCCTTTAGACAATAATCCACAACTTTTTAAAAACTTATAAAGGAAAAAAGACAAAAACTGTCACAATTTGTTTAATCTATTCGAAAGTAAAGGTGTATATGTTCAAAAAAATATAGTATAAACAAAACGATCAAATTTATTGAGCTAGAATGCAATAAATTTTCCAAAAACATAAACCTTAAGTTTCCAAATTCATATTATAAGAAAACTTTAATCTCGCTACAAATGACCCATTTTTATATTCAGGATTAATTTGGCGAATTGTAAACTTATTCTAAATGGAAAACGTATAAAGAAGAAAACGTTTTCTATTAAAAAAGGCTATAAAAAATTCAAATTGGACCAATGAAGTTTGAGTGTTAGGAATCACTCTTAAATGGAATATAAAACATACATTTCCACTTAACTTTAAAAATACCATACAAAAGTTAAAGTGCGGCTAACTGAAATTTTAACCGTTGGTGTTAACAGTGTAAACCCTTTAGTCACAACTCAACCAAAACAGATCAACCAATAATCATTGATCATCAATCTTTCACAAAATTAATTATCTTGATTATTTTTCTCCAAATTAAATACAGTATCAATCCTGATAAGCTATTTCTAATATTTTGAAATAGGATGAACAAATTCACCACCAAAAATTAAATAACATGCACTCACCCTTTTCAATTATGAAAACGAGGGATGAACAAATTCACCACCAAAAATTTTCCAAAAATTAAATAACATGCACTCACCCTTTTCAATTATGAATACGAGAAAATGGCCAGAATCAAGTTTACCCGATTTTGGAGCACGTGCTATAATCAACTTGAGTTATGCATAAGGGAAAGATTTTCAATGCTTCTTGTACTAGTTTTGCATCATTGACAGGCCATGAAAGATAAATTTTCTTCTTATATGTTGCAACTGTGCAGATAAACTTTAGTATCCTATATGGGTCAAGTTTGATTCAGGTCTACAGAAATACAGAAACATATCTTGTTCTGCTGCAAGTTCTAAACCTTTTGGTTACCTAAAAACACTAGACAACTGGTATTTTTGTTAGCTCTTTTTCGTTATGTTGTGACTTGTCTGTTAGTTTGTACTTTTCCCTATAAAGCATATGCGTTCATCTTTGTGTTGAAGGTTTCATCATGTTATCACCAAATCTTGTGTATATGGAAAGCAAAAAAACTGTCAAATTTAAATTAGAATACTCCTTTAACTGTTTTTCTGCCTCTAATTAAGTTTCTTATTATAGAGGCATCAGAAACTTGAGCTAGGGTCACTGCATTTGTTTGTGTGTAGAGAAAGCATAGAGGCTAGTAGATGCTACTTTCTTCATCAACACTTGATTGTGTTTATGTATGGGCCTACCAGCTAGCTGAGAGAGAAGCAGCTGCATTTGTGAGGAAGAAAAAAGAGTATGCAATCTTAGATGTAGATGATGATGATGAAGTTGCTACAGTTGCAACATCTAATGTATCTAAGAAATATTCTCATCAGAAACGCATGTGAAGGAAAATGAACACTAATGAAAGTGATGATGGTGACAAGGTACACTATTTTTCTATAATATTTTTGTGATTTCTTTTTCTTGTTTGCTTCTTTACTTTCGAGGATATGCTTTAGCTTTAGACATGCTTGGTGTCCAAGGAACTAATAATTCATTCTCAGTCATTCATCAAAGCTGATGATTTTAGAGGTGCCCAGTTGTCTGAATTCTTTATTTTCAGAGTGGTTCACATTGTTGATTTCAAGAATTTCTCTATTTTTTGTTATTGATGGCAAATATATTGCAGGTTATTATAAGGCCAACAAAAATAAGATGGGGTGGAAGAAGTTCATATGAAGATAATGAAGATGAGGAGGTAAGTAATCACAGGACTTTAGAAGTGAATGATCATGTACACTTTAAACTATGTGGTAGTAGTTAGATAGGGCATAAATAGTGAACATACAAATAATAACTAAATTACTATGACCATTTATAACTAGGCTCTACCTATCCAAAAACATCCTTTGATGAATATAAATATAAGTTATATTGAAGTTTGAACTATGGATCAAACATATATTTTTGGCTTTTGAAAATTTGAATTATCATACAATGGGGGTGTGGTTTTAACTTTTGTCTACAAATTATTACATTCTATGCTTCGAGTTACACATGTAGCATCACATCAACTTTTCTCCCTGGGCTATTTTAGAAAGGGGGAACTGAAAGAAGAAAAACAAGTCAACCTGTGTAATAGTTAGACTATTCTATTTTTATTTCTTATCTGTTACATGGTGTCATACTTTTTGTATATTTACTTCCCTTGTTAATCTCACTGTCACGTTGTGTTCTAACTTCTATATCCTACTCATATTATTTTTATTGGTTATGTCTCTCTACTCTTCTGATCCATTTGAAATGAACTTCCTGCCTGTCTTTCATTGTGTCTATATTCCCCAAGTGTTATTGTAATTCATGCTTTCATTCATTGTATTGTTTACATCTTTTCGCCTCCCTTGCCCTTGGCCACAAGACTCATGAAACTTTGACATCATTGGCCCCATTGTCCGACCTCCCTCTATCACTCTTTTTCTCTTGACAGGTTCTTGGGTTGGGTTGTTCACCATTCCAACATTGGACAAACTCACTTAGTGTTTTGTATCACCATATCTTTGTCACAGTTTTATACATATGTTGTGATGTTATACTTACGTAGTTTCTCTATTTGTATTATTTTCATCATTTTCTAAGAGTTGTGTTGGGACTTCCACATTGTATTCATACTAGTTGTACTATTTGGTCCCATTGACCTACTTTTGTGGTCAGCTGTTGGGCATTAATAAAATTATCTTATCTTATTTATACTGTACAACCAACACTGCTTGGTATATAGGCTTTGATTAATCTTAAGTTGTTTTGATTCATTAAACATCCTCTTATCCCATCAGTTGCAACTTCTTATCATTTGTCTGGACTCTGAACAAGTCTTGTAGCTGTATAGTGTCTTTTACCTTTAGGAATAAAATTAGACATTATAGTCTCTCACTACCAATGAGTTTGTACCCATTATGTTAAATTTCCTTGAACCCAACAACCTGGCAATCTACTATCTAGCAGATTGTTATATATCTACTAAATAAAAAGCATGACTGAGATCTTAACAAAACTTAAATATTGAAAATAAACGAGTAATCTCAATCACACATTACACACGAAAGTTTTCTACTCAATCAAATCAATTCTTCATTAAATCTTCAGAACCTACTCTGGCTCTGTTACTGGGATAATGGACTTTTGTGGAAATTACATATACTACAATAACCTCGATATGATCTAGCTGATCAAGCCTGAGACCTCTTGTGGTTGATTGGATTCTCCTTGCATCTCCTTGCACCTTCCTCGGACCTGGCACACGTGGAGGAAAATCCTCCACCCAATCACTGAGATGTCCTCATCTCAGTGTCTTGTGCTCACTCAATGTGTCTTCTCTCATAGCCTAGCCTTTCTTTTTTAAGCTTGAGTTATGATCGAATCCACAACCCTAATCTCAAAAGTGATTGACAGTTGATATTATATCTCAACATCACTTGAGATAGACATTTGAGATTCATCTAATTCACCGATGCAAAAACCTTTGTATTTCACTATATTAACTCACTTTTGTCTTATAAAAGAAATTACTTTAATCACTAAAGTAATTTCTAAGGTTAATGGTATATTAGGAAACTTTCGTAGGCCTAGACACTTAGGTCTGTGCAAAAGTACCTACCTGAGCTACAAAACATCAACACTTTATTGTCTGAATTTTGGACAAGGCCATCATGCTGGTTTTATGCTTTTGTATGCTTTGTGTTTAGCCATTTATTTCATGTGCATGCATTTCCATTTCCATTCATGTCATCATTCCAAAACTCATTCTTCTTTTACTCTTAAATTAAGTCCTTGATGACATAGATATCCCTATAATTTTGTTTCCCTTAGTGTTCTGTCTGTAACTCAGTAATACTTTATTTATATAAACTATGTTCTATTCATCCTACCTTGTGACTAGGTTCTCTTTTGAAATTCTCATATTTTAGTTAAAGTTATTAGAACTTCGAGGGTGAGACTCAAACTGGAATAGAACTGTACTAGAACCAACCAGTGAATCTTCTTTATTATCAGTTGTCTAAAAAGTTACAAATTTTAACAAAAATTATTTATGTATATCCATGTAAATTGAAATAATTATACACGAAATCCAAGTTTGATCATGTATATAGCATGTAAGGTTGAATATAGAAAAATGACACTGACTGTGATACATATGCAAAACCAAATACATATACATCAAGGTTCTAAATTGCCTCTAGATTCCAAAAACCATAAACTGACAGCCTACAACCTACAGGCTAGATAAATAACTACATACCATTAGATTCATCACACCTAATGGTGCCATTTTAAATAACTTGCTCAATGCCATGTAGGTCAAAAATATAATATCATTGTACTATGCTGCTAAAAGTTTTATAATGGAAAGATATGATGGAAATGCCACATAGGAATTACATCCCTTGCATAGTTGGATACATTTGTTCTGATCTGAGATCACTGATTGAGATTAGAAATCACAAGGGCTGGTGTGGAGTGGAGTTGTTGCTTAGGTTGTTAAAAACCATTATTTATTATTATATGAAGGGAAGGCAAGCTTCTTGTTATTGCCCTTGAGTATCTAATTTAGGGTCCAAGTATTGGGCGGAAAACCAAGCAGGAGTTTTATTCAAAAGTTGGAAAGTCTAAGGAATTTGTGGAGCTATATAAGGTATCTATGTGGACGATAATTTTGGATGATATGTATCTTCTCTAGACCTAGGTATTCTTGAGTCATCAATGATGAAATTTAGATACAGAATTTGATCCATTACAAACGAACACTTTCCAGGGAAAGCATAGAACATATATCTGAGAGATTCTATAGAAATACTTGCCTAACATGGTAAAGGTGCTCTTATTAAGTGTCACTGTAAACATGGATGTCCTCTGGGTTAAGTCATCGGGTTTGGTGAACTTGATTATCTAAGCTCAAAATTACCAAATTTTGTGTGATCCCAAATTTTTTAGATTGAAATTTGAGATCGCTGAAGCTCAAGGTGAACTTGAATATGTGAGCTAAGCAGAAAAAAATCATCAAAATTCATTGGAGTTTTATTGGGGTTCAACTCATGAATATAAAACAATTAACAAAAAGAAAGGTCTTAGGTTTGAATAAAAGTCACAATCTTCACTTTTATATTTAGAGAACTAGAGTTTGTTTTCAGCCATTAAGTATCTACCATATGGTTTTGGTTTTAAGAAAGCATGATGTGTAACTCCAAGTTTGCCAGTGGTTTTTGGGCATGAACTGCTACAAAGTTTAGTGTTCTATTTGACCCTCTCCATTGAAAAGTGGTATTTTTTTCCGAATAAATGGAATATGCCAAAGGTGTGAAGGATTTAACGAGACTAATGGGCGTCTCCATCTTATGGAAGAAAAGGTGTCAAGCATGTCGTTTCATGAGACAACTAAAGCACCATTCCATCGAGGAGATTAAAGGTCTTAGTATTAAGTGAAAATGTGGACTCTATTTGGGTCAAATGCATCCCCTTATTTCCTTTTTATTGGTAGGATACTTTTGTGATGGAAATTCGGCTTCATAACATATAATTTTCGAGGTATTTTTTTTATGTAGTGAAATATCTAATGCATTTTCAACAAACCAACTCAGTTCAATTGTTCAACTCATTTGGATGTTTAAATTCAACTATGCCAATCTTCCCTTTATTGCTTTTAATATTGAATCATATTTACCATTCTTTTTTTGTTGGAAGATGAGAGAAGCTACATCATAAACCTTCATAAAGAATGTATCCCAGTGCTATTCTGTTTGCCTCAATGAAATTTGCAGTCTGGGTGATACTTAATAGGATCTTACAATCAACATGGCTTCTCAAAACACCAGTACTTCTGAAAATTCTGATGATAAAGATATAGCATATCTTGGACAACAAAGAAATTGCAAGGCAAGCTAATCAATAGATAGTTTGCATATTTGAGAGAAAGAATTCCGAGTTTTTATTATTTAAAATAGAAAATTCTGGCTACATAAGGGGTTTCAGGGATATTGCATAAAATAGAGACTTTGATTTTCAGGTAATGGAAGCTTTGCAACACTTGATCTGCATATACAATTGAAGAGAAATGAGGTAGAACCGAGAGGGGTAAAAAACAAGGAAGAATGAGACGAGAGGCTTTTTCTCAATCCCTTATTTTCCTAAGCCCTTGATTTAATACGGAGTTACATAGTCGTGATGCATCCCTGACAATGGTAGAGGTCAATCATCCCACCGTTGCCTACTTCCTACAAGAAATAATTGGTCTACCCAGCTAAAAATTGTTTGCCAAGAGATGCATGACATGCGTTAGAAGTAAAATTACTGAAGCACAGAGGGAGGAGAAAATTTACAGACATATTCACATGATCATGATATAACATTTATTTACAGTCCCCGTGTGTATCTATGTACACAAAGCATAATTTGATTTCCATCCTAGATGCAACAAATGTTCAATATATACTGAATAATCAATTAGCAATATATAAAGGATTTCCATATTCTTAGAGACTAGCAACAACACCAGGCTGAGACGGTGAGGAGGCCCCAATTTTTCCATGCCAAAGAGAGGAAACCTAAGGATTCATCTAGAGAATACGCTTCAAAATAATTATAGAGAAGAATTTGAGCTTGGCTCCTTGGCTAATGACTTAAATTGGTAAATTTGAATCTCGTCGATTCCATTAGAATACACCATTGATCCCTTCCTTCCAGTCTGATTTTTCTTTCGGCTCCCTCAAAAGCTACAATTCCCATTATTTTCTCTGTGAAGAAGACCTTCTCCACGTTCAGCCACTCTGCACTATCCCTTTCCATGTTGGGCTCCATAGATTCAAAAAATGTAGAGAAATATTCTAAAGCATTCTAAAATCGAACTAATTGGAACTCATAAGCATTTAAGTGAGCTTCATACTGCCCAAGTGTTACGACTTCGGGGGATAGGGCATGAGCTAATTTCAGTATTTTCACTAGGGGTTCAAGGGAATCTCCTAAAATATTATATAACCGTAACATAAAATTTACTACAATGCATTAATCTTGCTCAATTTTCAGGGTAGACAATTCCACCCAACTCATATTTTTTGACACTGGACAGAAATCAAACTCTAGGTCAAGAAATATAGCAAACTCTGTGAGCCTCTTGCCAGTGGCCAGCAAAGAGGAAGAAGGTTTTTTTCCTAGTTTTTGGGCAGGGATACATGTGATATTTATTTTGTGGGGTTTGCCACCTGGCCTTGTTGCCCACTATAGCCCTTGCACAATGCCGAAGTCAACTATGTGAATTTTCTCTACCTTGTCTTATAAAAGAAATTACTTTAAGCACCAAATTAATTGCTAAGGTTAATGGTATATTAGGAAACTTCCACAAGCCTAGGCACCTAGGTCTATGCAAAAGCACCTACCCGAGCTACAGAACATTGACACCTTATTGTCCGAATTTTGGACAAGGCCACCATGTTGGTTTTATGTTTTTGTATGTCCTGTGCTTAGCCATTTCTTTCATGTGCATGCATTTCCATTTCCATTCATGTCATCATTCCAAAACTCATTCTTCTTTTACTACTAAATTAAGTCCATGATGATAGGGATATCCCTATGATTTTGTTTGCCTTAGAGTTCTGTCTGTAGCTCACTAATACCTTATTTATCTCAACTCTGTTCTATTCATCCTACCTCATGACTAAGTTCTCTTCTAAAATTCTCATATTTTAGTTAATGTTATCAGAACCAGAACTAGAACCAGCACTGAGGGTCAGACTGGGACTGAAATAGAACTGGACCAGAACCAACGAGTGAATCTGGTTTATTATTAAGTGTTTAAAATGTCACAACTCTTAGCAAAAACTTATTTATTTATATCCATGTTAATCGAAACAATTATACACCAAATATACAAGTTTTCTCAAGTATATAGCATGTAAGGTTGAATATAGAAAAATGCCACTGAGTGCGATACATATGCAAAATAAAATACATAGACATCAATATTCTAAATGGCCTCTAGGTTCCAAAAACCGTAAAGTGAAAACCTGCAGGCTACAAGCTACACAAATAACTACATACCATCAGATTGATCCCCACCTAATGGTGCCATTGTAAATAAATTGCTCAATTGCTTAAAGGGAAAAAGTGTAATATCATTGTACTATTCCATTGAAAGTTTTATAATGGAAAGATATGTTAGCGTGCCACATAATAATGACACCCCTTGCATAGTTGGATGCATTTGTTCTAATCTAAGATCACTCATTGAGATTAGAAATCAGAAGGGCTGGTGTGGAGTGGAGTTGTTTTATGTTGTTAAAAGCCATTATATCTTATTAGATGAAGGGAAGGCAATATTTTTGATATTCCCCTTAAGTATCTAATTTAGGTTCCAAGTAGTGGGCAAAAAACCAAGGAGGAGCTTTATTTAGAAGTTAGAAAGTCTGAGGAGGTTGTGGAGCTATATGAGGTATTTATGAGGAGGATAATCTTGGATGTATCTTCTCTAGACCTAGGTATTCTTGAGTCATTAATGATGAAATTTTGATACATAATTTACTCCATCACAAACGAACACTTTCTAGGGAAAGCATAGAACATATATTCCCAAAGAGTCTACATAAATACTTTCCTAACATGGTAAAGGTGCTCTTATTAAGTGTCACTGTAAATAAGGATGTCATCCGGTTTGGTAAACTTGTTTCTTTAAGCTCAATGTTTCCAAATTTTGTCTGATCCCAAATTTGTTAGATTAAAATTTGAGATCATTGAACCTGAAGACGAACTTGAATATGTGACTGAACTAGAAAAAATTCATCAAAACTCATTGGAGTTCGATTGGGGTTCGAATCATGAATATAGAACAATTAACAAAAATAAAGGTCTTAGGTTTGAATAAAAGTCCCAATCTTCACTTTTATATTTAGAGCACTAGAGTTTTTTTCAACCATTAAGGATCTACCATATGGTTTTGGTTTTACCAAAGCATGGTGTGGAACTTTGGATTTGCCAAAAAATTTCGGCATAAACTGCTGCTGAGTTTGGTGTTCTCTTTGTCCCTCTCCATTGAAAAGAGGTCATTTTTCAAGATAAATGGAATATGCGAGAGGCGTGAAGTATTTACCCAGACTGACGGGCGTCTCAATCTTGTGGAAAAAAAAGGTGTCAAGTAGGTCCTTTAATGAGACATCTAAAGCACCATTCCATTGAGAATACTAGAGGTCTTATTATTAAGTGAAAACGTGGACTCTAGTAGGGTCAAATGCTTGCCCTTCTTTCCTATTTAGTGCTAGGATACTTTTGTGATGGCAATTTGGCTTCATAACGTATAATTCTTGAGATATTTTTTTAAGTAGTGAAATATCTAATGCATTTTCAACAAAACAGCTGAGTTTAATTGTTCAACTCCTATCGATGGTTAAATTCAACTATGCCAATCTTCCCTTCATTGATTTTTATATTGAATCATCTTTACCATTGTTTTTTTGCTGGAAGATGAGAGAAGCTGCATCATAAGCCTCCATAAAGAATGTATCCCAGTGCTACTCTATTTTCCTCAACAAAATTTGCAGTCTGGGTGCTACTTAATAGGAGCTTACAATCAACATGACTTCTTAAAACATTGATACCTCTAAAAATTTTGATGACAAAGATATAGCATATCTCAGACAACAAAGAAATTGCAAGGCAAGCCAATCAATAGATAGTTTGCATATTTGAAAGAAAGCATTCAGAGTTGTTATTATTTAAAACAGAAAATTCTTGCTACATAATGAGTTTTAGGGACATTTCATAAAATAGAGACTTTGATTTTTAGGTATTTGCAACACTTGCTCTACATATATGATTGAAGAGAAACTAGGAAAAACCGAGAGGGGTGAAAAACAAGGAAGAATGAGATGAGAGGATTTTTCTCAATCCCTTCTTTTCTTAAGCCCTTGATTTAATCTAGGGTAACAGAGTTGTCATGCACCACTAGCAATGGCAGAGGTCAATCATCCCATCGTTTCCTGCTACCTACAAAAAATAATTTGTCTACCCAGCTAAAAATTGTTTGCCAAGGGATGCATGACATGTGCTAGAACTAAAATTACTAAAGCAAAGAGGGAGGAGAAAAATTATAGAAATATTCACATGATCATGACATAACCTTTATTTACAGTCACAATGTGTATGTATGTACACAAAGAATAATTTGATTTCCATCCTAGACGCATCAAATGTTCTATGTGTACTAAATAATCAATTAGCACTATACAAGGGATTGCCAGATTCTTAGCGGAGAAGGTGAGAAGGTGCCAATTTTTCCATGCCAAAGAGACGAGACCTGAGGATTCATCTAGAGAATATGCTTCAAATAATTATAGAGAAGAATTAGAGCTTGGCTCCTTGCATAGTGACTTAAATTGGTAAATTTGAATCTCGTTGATTCCATTAGAATACGCAACTAATCCCTTCCTTCCAGTCTGATTTTTCTTTCAGCTCCCTCAAAAGATAAAAGTCCCATTATTTTCTCTGCGAAGAAGAGATTCTCTACGTTCAACCGCTCTGCACCATCCCTTGCCATGTTTGGATCCATCGATTCAAAAAATGCAGAGAAATATTCTAAAGCATTCCGAAGTCGAACTTGGAACTGGCAAGCATTTAAGTGAGCTTCATATTCCCCAAGTGTTACGACTTTGAGGATAGGGAATGAGCTAATTTGAATATTTTCACTAGGGGTTCCATGGAATATCCTAAAAGATTATATAACTGTAACGTAAAACTTACTTCAATGCATTCATCTTGCTCAATTTTCAGGGTAGACAATTCCACCTAACTCATATGTTTTGACATTGGACAAAACTTAAACTCTAGGTCAAGCAATTTAGCAAACTCTGTGAGCCTCTTGCCAGTGGCCAAAAAATAGGAAGTAAGGTTTTGGCCTAGTTTTGGGGTAGGGAAACCTGTGATCTTTATTTTTTGGGGTTTTCCATAGGTCTATGCAAAAGTACCTACCTGAGCGATAAAACATCAACACTTTATTGTTTGTATTTTGGACAAGGCCACCATGTTGGTTTTATGCTTTTGTACGTTGTGTACTTAGCCATTTCTATCATGTGCACGCATTTCCATTTCCATTCATGTCATCATTCCAAAACACATTCTTCTTTTACTCTTAAATTAAGTCCTTGATGACAGGGATATCCCTATGATCTTTTTTCCCTTAGAGTTATGTATATAACACACTAATACTTTATTTATCTCAACTCTGTTCTATTCATCCTACCTTGTGACTAGGTTCTCATATGAAATTCTCATATTTTAGTTAAAATTATCAGAACCAGAATTGGAACCATCCCCAAGGATCAGATTGGGACTAAAATAGAACTGGACGAGAACCAACTAGTGAATCTAGTTTGTTATTAGTTGTCTAAAAACTTATAAATTTTAGCAAAAAATTATTTGTGTATAACCATGTAAATTGAAACAAGTATACACCAAATATACCAGTTTTCTCATGTATATAGCATGTAAGATTGAATATAGAAAAATGGCACTAAGTGTATGCAAATAAAAATACATATACTTCAAGGTTCTAAATGGCCTCTAGATTCCAAAGACCATAAAGCGACAACCCACAACCTACAAGCTACAAAAATAACTACATATCATCAGATTCATCCCCACCTAATGGTGCCATTCTAAATAACTTGCTCAATGCCATGCAGGTCAAAAGTGCAATATAAGTGTACTATGTCATTAAAAGTTTTATAATGGAAAGATATGCTGGCAATGCCACATAAGAATGACAACCCTTGCATAGTTGGATACATTTGTTATGATCTCAGATCACACATTGAGATTAGAAATCACAAGGGCTGGTGTGGAGTGGATTTGTTGCTTAGGATGTTAAAAACCATTATTTCTTATTAGATGAAGGGAAGGAAAGCTTCTTGTTATTCCCCTTGAGTATCTAATTCAGGGTCCAAGTAATGGACAAAAAACAAAAGGAGGATCTTTATTAAGAAGTTAGCAAGTCTGAGGAGATTGTGGAACTATATGAGGTATGTATGAGGAGGTTAATATTGGATGATTTGTATCTTCTCTAGACACAGGTATTCTTGAGTCATCAATGATGAAATTTAGATACAGAACTTTACTCCATTACAAATTAGCACTTTCCACAGAAATACTTTCCTAACATGGTAAAGGTTCTCTTATTAAGAGTCATTGTAAACAAGGATGTCATTTGAGCTAAGTCATCGGGTTTGGTGAACTTGATTCTTTAAGCTCAAAATTTCCAAATTTTGTGTGATCCTAGATTTCTTAGATTAAAATTTGATATCGTTGAACCTCAATGTGAACTTGAATATGTGAGCAAACTAGAAATAATTAATCAAAATTCATTGGATTTTGATTGGGGTTAGACTCATGAATATAAAACAATTAACAAAAAGAAAGGTAAAATCTTAAAGGGCAACGCTAAACTCAATTTTGACCTCTCCCAAACTTCATTCGACCTTTGAATCATGATTGTAGCCTCTAAACTCTTGGCATTTGTGACTTGAAAGATTGACTGGGCTGTGAATCTTGACTGCATCCCACAAGTGGACTTGATGTCCCCTAAATTCATGCCTACAAAGTCTAGCAAGTTGCCACAAATGTTAGACCCTACAGGTTGTTGTCATCGTGCAACCACAAGGTTGAATAGATTGTGCAACATCGCTGAGTCTATTGACTAAACTAGAACAAACAAAAATATCATATATAATGCTCGTTACCCACCTATGAAAGGGCCTTATTCAAGTTGATCTTCTTATTGCTACTTCAACACCACCAAGGCCTTAATACCTAAATCTTGCAAGTTGGCTATGGCAGTGGCAACAACCTCCAACAAAGTACATTTATTCACAAACCCTACAAGCCCTAGATTTGAAATACATTCCTGTCATTGTTTAGGGTTCCCTTACTAGTTTTTTAAGGGATTTGGAGGCCAACTAGACATGTTGGTCATGTAATTGATCCATACATTTAGAAATATTTAAGTGCTTGACTCTGTGTTTGAAGAGGAAAAATGAGAGAAAGGAGGAGTGCATGGGACCCGAGATTTCATATTTTTGCGTGAGCACTTCGTTCCAAATTGTGCACACTATGGATGCTAATAGAAAATCTTGTGGTCTCGCTAAGAGTGTCAAGATGAGGAGGGAAAATAGTTACTGCGGATTTTGGAAATCTCCATGTTTCTCTCCATTTTTCCCTTTGGTTATGGGCTCCCCTTTATTGAATCAATTGAGCGAGTAGCATGAATAGGAAATCCACCCTTTGGTTATGGGCTCCCCTCTACTAGATCAATTGAGCAAGTAGAAAGAATAGGAAATCCAAAGGGGTATGGTAACTTGTGTGTATTTGCAAAAATTATAGTTTTACTATAGGAAAAAAATATATAGTTTTACTATAGGAAAATACATTTAGACAATTTGAAAAAGAGTTTGAAACGAAAATAATTATCGTGCAAAATATATAAAGGGGGCTAGAGTTACAATTGGTTCTCATTTATATAAAGGGGTTAGAGTTACAATTGGTTCTTATTTATAAGAATTATATTACACAAAAAATATTAAGCAACTATAAGAAAAGACATTTAGACGATTTGAAAAAGAGTTTGAAACAAAACAATTTTTTATCATGCAAAATATATAAAGGGGGCTAGAGTTACAAATGGTTTTCATTTAGAAGAATTAGATTTTTTCAAGTTTCATTTTTTATATCCATTATTATTATAAAAAAGGTTAATGCATATTTAATATTAAGATAGTACGCACAAATTATTTAACAACTATAGGAAAATACATTTAGATGACTTGAAGAATAGTTTGAAACAAAACAAATTTTGATCGTGCAAAAGATAGGAAGGGTGTTATATTTACAATTGGTTTTCATTTAGAAGAATTAGATTTTTTCTCATTACATTTTTTATATCCATTACCATTATGGCAAAGGTTAATGAATATTTAATATTAAGATAATACACACAAATTATTGAACAAACATAGGAAAAGACATTTAGACAAATTGAAAAAGAGTTTGAAACAAAACAAATTTTGATAATGCTAAATATATAAAGGGTGTTAGAGTTACAATTGGTTCTCATTTAGAAGAATTATATCTTTTTCCGGTTTCATTTTCTTATATCCATTACTATTAATGCAAATGTTAATGCATATTTACTATTCAGATTTCTATATAGGGAGTGAAAATATTATTAGGAGGATGTATTAAGTTTGGGGTGACATAAGATCCATAAGCATCAATAAAGAAAATATATGGAATATCACATAGTAGTGTGAGAGATCATGTTGGGATGAAGATAGTTTTGACAAAGGGTGTTGTGCTTATTATTTGGGATCATCTTGATTAATGCTTCCTCTAATAGATCTTAATAATATCTTCACCTATGGAATGGTATGTTGATATTTTTAGCACAAGACAAACTAGATAAAGCGATGAGTGACATTGATTTTAATCATCTATAGTTCATGTAATATATCACAAAAAAGGTCATTTGCATGTCCCCCCACTTCTCTAATGATTTTTCATATAAAAACATAAAATATTGATGATTGGTTGCCATAATATATCTAAAGGATCTAATATACATGTAAATATGTAGGTTGTTTTTAAATACCTAACTATATGGAAGAGTTGATTTACCGGCAGTCCTAAGATATTTATTGAAGAAAATGTTGATATGGACGAACATAACTATGGACTACTCTCATTTGGTACAAGATATATTACCTAAAATAGTGTAAAATTGGGTGTTAATTTAATTTACTCTATGTTGGGATACTTGTTTCATCATATCATAGTAGAAACTCCTAAGAAAATGAGGGTATAAGGCAGAGATCTCACACCAAGTCCAAGGTTTATTAATCTCATGGTCTCTCATTTGGATTCCATTTCCATTCCTCAACTTCATGCTCATATTAATAAATGACAACCAATAAACTAATGTGATAATGTATTTGGAATTTCCTTGAAAAAAAAATAACTTCTTGTTTGACCCCTTTCCATAGTGAAAGTAGATTTCTTTCACTAAACTTGATTTCTAAACTAGATTGCTTTCTAAACTAGATTTATTTATCTAAATAAGGGGAAGGATAAGTTACTTTAAATCCTAACACACCAATAGGATTGGCATTGAGGGAGAAGCTTAGAAACATCTAATTACAGAAAAGAGAAATCATTTCACATTTCTCTCTAGGTTCATTCAGTGTCGAGATGAGCTTGACGAAGTTGGAGAAAATATTCCCTCTAGAGAACTAGTGATCCTAGCCCTCCTATGGATTCTAAAATCTAGACATAGCTATTGGAACTCTCTAAATGGAAGGGGAAATTTACCAAATTGTGAGAGACTTCGGTTAGATTTGGTGTAGGAAAAGATTGAAATGAATACTAGAGATGGAATAACATCCAAATCTGAGGGGAAAGAGAATTTTTCCTTGGTTGGAAATGGAAATAAGGCGAAGGGAAAGAAGTCCCAAAGAAAGCCAGAGACTAGTTAGAACAATGGCAAGAAGAAGGACTTGATCAAGATAAAATGTTTTCACTGCCATGAATTTGGGCACTATGCAAGAAAGTGTTCACACAAGAAGTATAAGAAGAAGCCTTCAAGAGGAGCAAGAGGTGAAGCACTTGCCTCACAATTCGAATTAGGCTTCACCCTGATTTCATGTATGGACACCACTATAATGGGGAGTGTGTGGTATCTATATTCAGATGCCTCGTTCCATATGACATGATGTAAAGAATTCTTTAGTAGCCTAGAGGAGAAGGATCTCTAGATGCACATAGAAATTGGGGATGATGGGTGGTACAATACCAAAGGAATTGGTATCGTAACCTTTAAGAGGGAGTTAGACTCCCATCTTCATCTAAAATATGTCATGTATGTACTTGGGATGAAGAGGAACCTTCACTCTATAGTTGTATTGGAGGATCATGGCTATGATTTTGTTTTCAGTAAGATTAAATCCTTTTTGACACTTGTAGCTACTAGGGAAGTGAAACTTAATAACTCATTATCACTCGCAACACTTTTTTGGAGAAAGACCTCATAACTAGTTAAAACATTATTTTTCGCATTTAATGCCTCTTCACATTTCTACGCCTTTTCCTCAGATTGTGATGACAACCCTTGATTGTCAAATACTTCATCATTTCTTCTCTTCCCTAATCGTATCGTTCTTCCTTTAAAGTGTGTTGTATATTTTTCTTTTATTTTACTATATATTACTTACTACCAATACGCCATGTCCTCAAGGCTAATTTTATTTTCCTCCACTAACCTTATCCAATCATTAATTACACGATTAATTTCAATGCTTCCTGTAGTAAAAGAGAAAATGTTCTTGCAAAAATTTCCTTCAATTTGCAACTGGACCAACTTGACATAATACCTTGAAAGCATAAGTATGTTGCTCCTCACCATCCACCAAATGGTTCTCATACTGATTAATCTACTTCATAACGACATCAAAAAATATATTATCTTCATCGTTGCTTAAGTAAGAAGCACATATTCTCCATTCCCGTTTTTCACTCCATAATGGTGATCTTGAAGTTGTTTTGATGAGAATCAAAACCACAACCTCACATTGTCTACAGTGTTGAACTCTTCTTCCTAAAGAAGGTAGTCACCCTTTCACACTTATACTATTTAGCTATCCTTTCATGCCTAACCCCACACTTGGTGCCTATTGTGAGTTGGATGATGATAATAGGTGCGCAAGTGTCTTCCTTGTGACTCAGTAATAGAGGAAACTAGCGGCCTCAAACAAAAATGGACAAGGCGAGAAGTAGTTGAATTATATAACTCTACAAATTGAGAGACATTAGCAATATTAAAGTGGCGTATTCATAAGCTTGAGGATATCTTGGAGTTGACGATTATATCCATGGAGGTGCTAGCTGATGCACATGACTTTCATAGTATGTCAAGATTAATATTGTGGAAAATATGATGTTAGAATGAATTGAGGACCATATAGGTGAATATATCACATACTAATTGTGTGATCAGGTGCATTTGTAGCCTTATTATAGGCATGCCAAAGGGGAATTTGGATTGAGCACAAATATTGGAAATGTTGACACCCAATGTTTGGGATTAATAAAACTTATGTAAATATTATAAATAGAAACAAATAAAGGAAGATAGAAGATGAAGAGACATTGGGAGTTGAAACACAATAGTCTCCCTCTCTTTGTATATAGTCATATTATCTTTTAACGCTAAACACAATTTGATTCAGAGTTACAAACCTAGCTTGACATGGTATTAGAGCAACAGGTCCCAATTTATCTCTCTCCTCTTGCAACTCATATTCATTGACATATTCCCTACCATTATTTCCTTAATAAGGTTAAGAACAAAAAATGTGGTCATTTAAGGCCTTGGGATGGATCTTAAGGCTTTTCTCCAGAAATTTTCAAGGTGGGAGAAGTAGTAAAAATGACACATAAAGTTGATTCCTCCAAATATTCCACTCTAAAATATGGCTAAAAAAGAATATATTGATCCAACCACAATTATTTATACTTTCCTCTTGGATCATATCTAACAACATATGAAAAAAATGCCTTCTCACATTCCTTAGCATAACATAATATGGCATCATCAAAATCCTCCACCTCCTCAAGTTAAAAAATAATATTATGAGAAGGAAAAATTACTTTGAATCCTAACACACCAATAGGATTTTTGCTACTTTTTTTATCAAGAAAGATAATTCTATTAATGAAACAAGATGACTATGTAATTAATGTTGAAGAGAAACTTGGGAGGGGTAGTTGAAGGTTACCTAAGCTAGGTCAAGTGCTTGCAGTGGATTAAAGATCTACTTTTGCTGCAAGGTCTCACGAGGAAGATGATTATGCAATAAATGCACATGAAAAATTGGAAGTCAAAGTCTAGGACTCATTACAAAGAAGTGATTCAAACAGTCACCACTAAATTTTGAATGGGATCTAAAATTTGAATTTCTCAAAATTGAATGAAGTTGGAACCACTATGAAACAACCCAAAATAATTAATTTTAATATTAAAAATTTCAGTAAGATTTGACATTATCCTTATATTTCCTTTTCAAAAAGGAAAGATAAGGATAATGTAAACTTTTACTTTAAATTGAAAACTTAAGCATTACCATTAATTACTATGGTTAGGTTTTGTAGGGACCTATGGTTAAGATATTTTTTTTCCTTTTAACTATTTTTTATTGAAAAAAAAAAATTTGGTGGTCATTATCTATGTTGCACTACATTCTTCAAAATTGGTTATTTTAGTAGAGAACTAGTCAGTTTGGTGTTTTAAGGTCAGATCAATACAAACCCAACCTTAGCCAATCTGAGCCACCAAATTAGACTAGTACAACTCTAAAACCATTGGGACCATCCAATTCGACCAATTCTAGGCTAGTTCCAATAAGAGTGTGCCCTTATCATCTTCCTCTCATGTCATTGTGTTGGATCCTTTCAGGAATGGTGATTTGGAGAGTGCCATAAACTGTCAGACTATTGTGAGCACCTAAGATCATAAGTAGTTAACCCTTCACAAACATAAATTTGCAAGGAACTATTACAGACATCCCAAGACATATTTAGTGAGGAAGTGCATGCAAAGAACTATTACAGACCTCCCAAGATAGTTAGTGAAGACATGCATGACCAAAAAGCATAAGAAACAATTATCCACACTAAAAAACCTTGCCCAAAACATTGAAGTGTGGTGCAAAACAAATTGTTGGTAGGGTATTAACCAACAATCATTCGCTCTCCAATTTCACAAGAAGCTCCTACTCAAGCTACCTCCTCCACTACGGTTATAGTAAGTTCTTGCAACTGTGTGAGTTACAAGAAATTAAAACTACCTTGGAATCTCCACCAATCTTAGGGAACTCGACTTCTTTACATGCCCTATCTATTTTGGGTTGATTAGTCAGTTAACTAGATGATCACTGAGTTTGATTGAAGTCCCATTGCTTAAATGACCTTCCACTAGTTCCTCCAAAAGTTAGAACTATTTTAACTCACAACAACTTGAGATAATTAACCTTTATTGCTACAAATTAGCAATCACATATGCAGAACTAATCTCTAACTCCTCCAACTTGAATTTACTTAGTAAACTAGGTGGCACAAGTGATGTCACAAAATTTAACATCATCCAAGTTGCCTGTCGGTGTGGAAATTCAATTTTTTTCAATTTAATCAAGGAAAAAGCAAATTGAAAATTTCTTGCTGCATTTTTCAACATATAGTTCACTAGAATGTATTACTTTGAATATGAACTTCGCATAGTTCACATGTTAAGTGCATAATGTTTTGGGCTGATGTGTTTCTTTGTGTTGTGTATATAAAGAATAGGTGTCCATCTCATGCTATCATAAACAAGACTCCCTATGAAATGTGGTATGACATTCATTCGGGGAGGCATCTTAGGGTTTCTGGTTCCTCTTGTTATGCCTTCATACCTAAGGAGTAGATAAAAAACTCAGTACATGGACTCACAAATGTATCTTGTTTGGAAACTCATACCTCCAAATAATACCATCTCTATGATTAAGTGAATAAGAAGTTTATAATGTCTAGAGATGTTATCTTTCTTGAGTCTTCTAGATTGGGAATGTTGTTGAGTGGCAACTTAATCGTTTGGATATATTCAAACATGAAAAGTATTTTCAAGGGTCTGATACTGAGATTCCACATCTCCTTATCTTATCTCTATACTTTCTATGAAGAGCCTTGAAGAAACGAGGTTGAAGGAAATTCCTTCCCCTCCTTTGTCAGGGAAGAGATAAGAGACTACTCGTAGTAGGTAGCTAAATCTGACAAGCAGTGATGGTACATGCAAGATACAAAGAAAGGAGTAATGCAAAGAAGTAATGAAAAGGAGTGTATTGACTATATACATATAATCAAACTTCTTTCATCCAATTTAGGATGCCTTGCATCATGTCTGGTTAGTCATGAGATCATGTAGGTCACAACCTTCGTAGCTTAAATAAACAAGTGGTAATACTCTTCATATTCTAAGCTATGGAATAAACCAGTGAAAGGGAGAGAAAAACATAGAGGAAACACATGGAAAACTTTCATTTATTGCAACCATGCATGTCATTGAAGACAGAATGATACAAAAATGATAATCAATATTTTAAGCTATAGTAAGAGGTGTATTTCAAAACATGTGCTTTGTTTTCCATACCTAGCCTCCAAAAGGTTATGCATTACATGGAGTCTTCATCTGGTATTGATATTCTATCATACCTTGGGTTCCTTGGTCTGCTTGATTTTCTCCTCAGCTCCTTGAGAGTCATCTATCATGTCATTTTTCTTCGTGTCCCTTAAGAGACATAATTGTGTAGTTTCAGCGGGTAGTGACTTTTATGGGATGAGGCCCTAGGAGGACACATTTACACAGTTTTAGGAGGCAAGGAACTACTATAATATGAGGCCCTGGCAGGACACATCTACATAGTTTCAGGATGCAAGGTAGACTGGGTAGTCAAGGGACAAAACTGAACAACTTCTAGAGATAGTGGGTTCCGGTGGAGGGAAGGAGATTGGAGGAAACCACTGCGTAGTTTTGAATGTTAAGGGAATTTGGGATTTCTACGCATTGCATAGTTCCAATAGGAAATGGAAAATCTTAAGGGTTACATATGTGAAGTGCAAAGTTTAGGAAAGTTGGATGAGGCTAGCTTGCTAAGGAAACTCCGAAATTTGGCTAAGTGTGGGATGAATCGAACTACTGTGAACAACGATAAAACTTGACTACGATCACACACTTGAAAACTTAGTGATACAATATAGAACAGCGAGAACATATAACACATACTTCACTTAATACAACAAACTTTGTGGCAGCTTACGACAAGTGCGGCTACGATGATAGACTTTGGGAGGATAAAGGCGACACTTGTGTAAGAGTGTGTAAAATGAGTGTGAAACATGTCTATGTGGTGAGGACAACCCACTCTCATAAATATTTCCTCTTGAAGCAAAAAAAACCTCCCTTTGCATGACAAGTGATAACCCCCATGCTGAAAGATGACACATTGTATGTAAATATAAAATCATGAACGACTCTTAAGATCAAAGAGAGGAGCATGAGATCATCAACTTACTAATAAGTTACTAAGGAACGATCGATAAAAATATCCATAGTAGGCTCCGAAATTTAATTGCAGGAAAAAAATTTGGAGGGTGTTGCAGCGGCTACAACAGAGCCTTCACCTTCTTTCTACATTCTATTTCAACCAGTGTCTTGAATTCTACAAAGTTGGAGAATGCCTCATCTATATTCGACATGAAGAAGATCCAACACTTCTATGAGAAGTCATCAATAAAAATGACAAAATATTTGTGTCTGATAGTGGAGGTCATTGAGAAAGTTCCATAAGCATGATAGTGGATCCTTTCTAGGACTACATGTGCTCTGTTGTCCCGATCATGGAATGTGGATTTTATGTACTTCTGCAACATACATCCTTTGCATACATCCTACCACTTAAGTGATCCTTTAGGGAGGTGAGTGGTTATTTGTTGTATAATATTTGAGCTACCATGATGCAAATGGCCAATTATTTTGTGCCAAAGTTCATCAACATCACGACCTGTACTTTCTTGGCCTTAGTGCTTAATGCAACATAGTCTTCCACATCTAGCTTATACAGGTTCTTCACACGAACCCCAATCCGCTTCACTTGTCTCGTGGCTATGTGTCTTAGGAATTCTCTTCCTTTGATGAATATCAATTTACAACCATGGTCTTCCGAAACTGCAACAAATATGAAAGGTGATTGTACCAATACTAGTCATATTGTACCTTTTTTCATCCACTATCTTAATGTGCATCTAGAGATCTTTCTCCTCCAAGTCACTGAAAAAATATTTACACCTTGTCATGTGGAACGATGCACTTGAGTCCAAGTACCACACGCTCCCCATCATTGTGCTGGACATGCATACAATAAGGGTAAAGTCAAGCTCAAACTATGAAGCCAAGGTTTAACATGCTACTCCACATAAGGTCTTCTTGCTTGCATTTTTGTGTGGACACTTCATGGCATAGTGCTCGCATTCATGACAATGGAAGCATTTAATTTTTGACATATCTTTCTTCTATCACCCTTGACTGGACTATGGTTTCGTTTGATATTTATTCCCTTTTCCCTTCTTTCTCTTTCAAACCAATCCAAAGTTTTCTTTATCCTTGCCCTTGGATGAGATCCCATCTCTAGTATTCTGCCTTATTTCCTCCTGTACCAAATCAGACCATAAGTGTTCCTAATTAGGTATTTTCTCCCTTCCATTCACTGAATCTTGATATTTATGGTAGCTCTTGGGAAGGCCCAAAAGGGCTAGGCTTACCAAGTCATCCTTTGAAACAATAACACCAACTATTGCAAGCTCATAACGAACTTGTGTGAACCTACTCAGATACTGCAGGATAATGTCATTCTTCTACATCTTGATATTTCAAAGTTTATCCTTGAGCTCTAGCTTCCTGTGGTCACTACTATTCTGGAATAGATTTGTCAGTGTCTACCACATTGCATAAGTATTTTCTTTCCCATGGAGATTGGTGACAATGTGGTCTTGTACTCCCTCTAATAGGTCTCGCACGTACTCCCTCCAATATTATTCTCCTCGCCTTGGTTACATCTTTCTTCCATTCAGTAAGGTTTGAGGCATCATATTTCATTAGTTTTGCAACATCTCCCTTGATGTATTTTATAAATCCATTGTCATTGAATACATCCTCCATGCGATCCTTCCATGTGATGAAATTAGAGTTGCATTCCAAGGCATACTCTAGCCTCAACCCATTGAAGGTCATCTTCTTAGCTTTGAAGAGATCCTGCTACACTGAACTAAAAATTTGAAGCTCTTGAGAAACAACTTTGAAATTCCTTCTCTAATGTGAATCTTGCTCTAATACCATGTCGAAATTATGGTGTAGATTTTCAACTACTCATGAAGTTTTAATCCAAATTACAAAACAAAAACCTAGTCTACTAACTATGGAAGTTAATTCCAAACTTAGAACAAAAATTTCAGACATGTAATAAGTAATAACACGCATGCACACAGTATCTTTCTTGGGGAAAGAAATCTGGTTAAAACCCTAATGTATGCTTGCATTAATATGACGAACATAGATGTATTACAATTGCTTTGCTCAGGTAGCACAACCTACAAGTGAATAACCTCTCTCTCTACTCATTGAGAAGTTGTGACCCAGACTTACTAAATTTATTCCTTTTCTTGGGTCCCTATTTCCTTGTGCAATTCCTCGAGAAATAAATCCCCTATTATTTAGGAAATTTCCAAAATGGATTGCGCAATTCCCAAGGTTGATCATCTGATTGCATGCAACACTTGTATGCTCAAGACTAGTCTACAACTAACGTTACACTGCCTTGGAATCTCCATCATAGCTGGGTAACTAGATGATCACTGAGTTTGACTGAAGTCCCATTGTACAACTAACCTTCCATGAGTTCCTCCAACAATTAGAACTAGTTTACTTGAATACAACTTGAGATAATTGACTTTGATTGATACAAATTAGCAATCACAAATCCTTAACTAAACTCAAACTCCTCTAACTCAAATTTACTCAAATAACTCGGTGATGCAAGGATGTCACACAAGTTAATTGCATCCAAGTTGTATGCTGATGTGGAAATTCTTCTTTTCTCAATTTAATGAAGGAAAAATCAAATTAAGAATTTATTGTTGCATTTTTCAATAATCCTTCACGTCAATCTAATCCATGTTGTTGATGATAGTCAAGAGTTCCAGCACAATAATGTGTTGATAATAGGAACCAACAGATAGAAGTAGCATTCAAAATAAATGAAACAGTAAAAAAACACATATTAAAACAAAATTGTTGGAGACCCCAAAAAGTACTCCAAGTATGATAGTCCTTATCCACGTTCAGAAAACGTTCCTCCATCGCTCCTCTCATGAAGCACACCTCTGTTGTCAGCCTCCATTGTCCTAAATCCCATCAGTTTTTGTTGACCTCCATCACTCCACTTCCTGAAGAACCCACCAACAATGTAAAGATGGACCCCTAATCCTTTACCTTTACCTTTTTTCAATGGTGCATCGTATTGAAAATTTGAGGACAAAATATTTATTTTCTCGTAAAAAAATTATCTTAAAAGCCCCCTCTGTGTAGTAGTGCCGAATGCAATGATAGACAAGTTGTCTCTAATCGTATCAGTAGATATGAAAGGGACAATAGAGGAATTGATGTTTGATAAATCTTGTGAGTAAAATTTGTCATGTTCTTCTTAGTCGACTACCCCCACAAAACAAAGATCCCAACAAATCATTTTATTTATAAAAGATAACGTGAATGGTAAGTAAAATAACAACCTTGGTATAGGCGCAAGACAGTAGTTGCCTACAAGCTCGCAGACTTAAGGCGCACTGTGAGAGTCAATTTTGCAGTTGTTAGATAATATTGTCTTAAATTGATATGTTTGTGTCTTAATTGTTAATTGTATTAAATAGGCTTCATCTAAAGTGGCCATTGTCCTAAATATAAAGTTTTGTCTTTAAATATTTTTGTCTTAAACTATTTTTGTCTTAAATATAAAGTTTTGTCTTTAAATGTTTGTCTCATACTTCTTTTGTCTTAAATATAAAGTTTTGTCTCAAAATATTTTTGTCTTAAATTATTTTTGTCTTAAATATAAAGTTTTGTCTTAAAAATTTTTGTCTCAAACTCCTTTTGTCTTAAAATATTTTTGTCTTAAACTATTTTTGTCTCTAACTGTTTTTGTCTTAAACTTTATATTCAAGACAATTCAATTGATATTAAGTTTTAATGTAAAATAACTAAAATAAAAAGTGATTTTTTAAGACAAAATATTTCTTTTGTCTTAAAATTGCCCTTCGTGTAGTAGTGATTTAAGCTAATTTGTATTATATCTGTTTTCATTATTTTTTATTATAAGTAAAAAAAATTAATTTTTTGAAGGTAGGATTTATGTTTTGTGTTCAATATTTATTTTTTATTATCTTTTAGATACAATATATGTAACAAAAATGATTTTCAATGTGAAAATAGATATTTTTGTTGATATAAATTTTAGAAAAAGTTTACACTTAATAGATTTGATTCAATTATGCTCTTAGATAGATTCAAAATTAAAATGAATCTATATTGGATTAATAACACATTAAATGTTAGATCTGAGACTTTTGCGATCCATATTGTAGATAAGTGTCTTTCGGATTAATCACATTCTAAGGATTTCATTGACATTTCTAACCAACTAATATGGTTCATCGTGAGGAGAAGGTGAAAAAATCATACAATCTTCATGAATAAATAGTAAGGATGCATCATTGCCTAGGGTCAGCCGATGAAAACTAGTCGTTGGAGATTAGTTAAACAAGTAACTAGAAATCCTAAAAAGTTAGAAAGGAAATATTTAATATTTTAAGTCTATTTATAAATTATTTGATATTCTAAATTAGTTATAAATTATATTTAATATTATAAATTTAGTTATAAATTGATTTTAGGATCACCAATAATAGTAATATATAGTTAAGCAAATTAATAAGGGGGATAAGAATAAGCTCTAATTGTTATGAGATAATATTATATCATAATAGAGTTTTAATTTGCTTAACTATACCCCCCTTATTAATACTCCTAAAACCAATTTATAACTAAATTTATAGTATTAAATAGAATTTATAACTAATTTACAATATCAAATAATTTATAAAAAGATTTAAAATATTAAATATTTCCTCTCTAACTTTTTACAATTTCTAGTTACGGTTTAACTAATCTCCAATGGATAGTTCTCAACGACTAGTTTTCAAAGGCTAGTTTTCATCGGTTCACTCTATGTCACACCCCTATCCTCCTGGTAGTCTTTCCACTGTACATAGGCAGGTGTGGCACCGCTACCCAATTTTTTTTCACAAATACTCTCAAGTATGGACTATGCCTAACATTCAACACTTAGAATATTTTTCAACTTTTACTAAGAATTTATATTTTAACACAACAGAAATACATTCATCATCATCATTTATAAAAATGCACATCAGATACAATCTTCTTTAATGGGAGGGGAAACTCCCTGGTTAGAGTCAACCCAAATAATAATGATAACAATCTTTTACAAGTAAATATACATGTACAGCCTTCACAAGGCAACCCTAAGTTCACCTTTACAATTCTATCAAAATTCAACGATTTGACATGCTCGTGCAACAATGCCCACCTCGGCCATTCAAGGTGGCCCTCGTTAAAAACACACCTTCATGTCATTTAGGTTCAGCCTCGTTCAGTCGCGCCCTTCCATCATTCAGGGTCACTGTTGGGTCCCTATAATACTAGTGATTACCCCATTACTATTGTAGTTATACCCCCTATTTATATTGTTGTGCCCCTATTACCCCCATATTGTTATTTTTGTGCCCCATAGAATCCCTCTATTGTTATTTTTGTGGCTTATTATTATTATTGTTAGGTCGGCTGGATTATATTGTGACTCCTTAGACTCCTATATATAGAAAGGAGGTTTTGTCATTTGTATCATCCAAGAATTGTTCATTTATGTAATGTAAAGGAGGTTGCCCCCTCGAAGAGGCTGAATTCTAAGGCGTGGATCTCTCTTTTCTATCTTTTTGTGAGCTGGTTTCATAACATTTGGTATCAGAGCTTTGGATTCTAGGGTTTCGCTGCTCCAAACAGGTCATCGTTGCATTTTCGCTATAACGTTTTTTCTGTGACGTTTCAGAAGTCGAAAAAAAAACCCATTTGAGAAGAATTGGCGATGAACCTTGGGTCCAAATTTTAGAGCTTTTCGCGCGATATTTTCGGACATATGATCTGAGGAAGTTGACCTTTGTGCAGACTCCTGAATTACATTCAAAACAGGTGACCTGGGGAAAATCGTCATAACTCTCTCTCTGAGGATCGGATTGAAATTTCGTAAAATGGTACAGAAAGAGGACGGACTGTAGTTTCTTGTATATGTGTTTCAGATTCAAAAGTTGAAACAGTGACGCATGGCACGTTGTACAAATTCGCTCTACTGAACCAGTCTAAAAGCAAGTCACTGTGGGAGATTTCACATAACTCTTCCTTGGAGAATCCAATTTGGCTCAGACTTGTGGCATTGGAAAGAGGACACAGAAGGCTACTGCAAGTAGCAATTTCAGAATTGGATGATCCAAAATTACAGAGATACATCAGATTCAATATCAGGCTTCTACAAAGTAAAAAAAAGGTGTGTAGTTTTTATTTTTTTATTTTTGCATAAGCTTGGTTTGAAGGAATTCAAAGGGCATAGTAAAGCATTATTATCAGTAACTGATGCCCCGAGGAAAGAAAATGCAAACACCTAGTAAGGGACCTGAAAGCTCTAGCATGACTCATGAAGAAGAGGAAGAAATGCAACATGATATATCAAAATTACAAGACCAAGTGAAACAACTGTCCCTTGCACAAAAGGGAACAGAATCTAAGATGGATGGTCTAAAGAAAGATGTAGAAGCTAAGATGGATGGTTTAAAGAAAGGTGTGGAAGCTAAGATGGATGACTTGAAGATAGATTTGAAGACAGACATGGACGAATTGAAGATAAATATGAATAAGTTGCTACAAGAAATCGTCCCTAAGGGTGAAAGGGTACTAAATGAAACTCATGATGAGAATAAAAGAAATGTTAATCATGATTCCATAGACTCTAATGTTGGATCGAAGACTCACCATGTTCCAAAAATCGATGTGAGGAAGTTTGATGGCAAGGATCCCGCCACATGGATATTACAGATGGAGCAATTCTTCGATCTCAATAATGTGCAAAACACACAAAAGGTACGTATGGCAACTTTATATTTGGAACCAAATCAGTTTGTATGGTATCAATGGCTTTGTTCTCGTAAACAATTTATCACTTGGGCAATTTTTACGGAAGAATTGGTAGCACATTATGAGGATACAAAAAGCAACACTTTTTTTAGCCAATTGGTAAGTCTCAAACAAAAGGGTTCAATAATGGAGCACATTGATGAGTTCCAAAAGTTGAACATAAGGGTAAAAGATATTCCAGAGGAGCATAGGATTGATTTGTTCATAGGGTCTTTAAAGGATAATATCCAACATGATGTGCGCCTTTGGGAACCTGATTCATTAGAGAAGGCATTCAGGTTAGCAAGAAAAATGGAAAGCAAAATTATGGCAACTAGGAAGCATACCGTTCACAACTATAAAGACGGAAGTTTTGTTGCCCATAGTCTTCCACAACCTACAAGGTTGACACCACAACAATTGGAAGAAAAAAGAGCAAAAGGGCTTTGTTACAATTGTGATAGCAAATACACAAAAGGTCATAAGTGTGCTGAGAAGAAATTATTCTACATAGATTGTGAAGACGAAGAAGAAAAGGAGCAAGAAAGGTCAAAAGAAGAGGATATATTCCAGGAACAAAGCCTAGATGAAGAACAAATAAATCCGACCATATCTTGTAATGCATTGGCAGGAATTACCACTCCTCAAACCATCAAGGTAGTAGGACAAATCAAGAAGAAAAAGGTAATAGTGTTGATTGATTCAGGAAGCACCCACAATTTTATTCATTGTAGGGTAGCAAAAGAATTGAATTGCTTCCTATATCCAGCACCAGAGTGTCAAGTGATGATTGCAAATGGAGGAACAATAAATTGTTCTGGAAAGTGCCATAATATCAAGCTATCCATGGGAGAATATGTATTGACTAGCCCAATGCTTTCCATTCCAATGGGAGGTGCTGATGTTGTACTAGGAGTCCAATGGCTACAATCCTTGGGTACAATAGCTTTTAATTTTCAAGAACTTTTCATGAAATTTTCTATGGAAGGAAAGGAAGTTGAATTAAGGGTATTGCAGGGAAACCAGGAAAGAAATCAGCTCTAATGGCATGACAAAGCTTCTAAAAAAAGAGCAAAGAGGTGTAATTGCACAATTATGTTCGCTAGATGTTTCCACATTGGAATCATCTATTTCTCCAGATCTCCAAAAAGTCTTGGACAATCATTCCAAGGTATTTGAGACTCCCAAAGGTCTCCCACCTATGCGTGATCATGATCATGCTATTCATCCGATTCCAAGAAGTGTTCCACCAAACATCAGGCCGTACAGATATCCATATGTCCAAAAAAGTGAAATTGAACGTATGGTTGCAGAAATGCTAGAGGCTGGTATAATTCAACCGAGTCAAAGTTCTTTCTCAACTCCAGTAGTATTGGTGCACAAGAAGGATGGATCATGGCGCATGTGTCCAGATTATAGGGAGCTCAACAAGCTCACTATTAAAGATAAGTTCCCCATTCCTGTTATTGATGAATTACTGGATGAATTGCATGGATCAATATACTTCACCAAGTTGGATCTTCGTTCGGGATATCATCAAATTAGAATGAAGATTGAAGACATTCCGAAAACAGCATTAGAACTCATGAGGGTCATTATGAATTTTTGGTCATGCCTTTTGGCCTTACCAATGCACCTTCAACATTTCAAGGTTTGATGAATTCAATTTTCAAACCATTCCTTAGAAAATTTGTGTTAGTATTTTTTGATGATATACTAATCTACAGCAAGTCTTGGAAGGATCATGTTGAACATGTTGACAGGGTGTTACAACTATTGGAGGAGAAACAATTATATGCAAAAAGATCCAAATGTTTCTTTGGAGTCCAGGAGGTGGAATATTTGGGTCATATTGTATCTCATGAAGGAGTTAAGGTAGACCCTAGCAAAATTAAAGCCATTAAGGAATGGAAAATCCCCACATCCATAAAGCATCTGCGAGGATTTCTTGGGTTGACAGGGTATTATCGCAAGTTTGTTAAGAATTATGGGAGAATAGCAGCACCTCTAACAACATTATTGAAGAAAGATTCATTTTCATGGACTTTGGAAGCAACAAAGGCCTTTGAACATCTTAAAGAGGCAATGTGCCAAGCACCGGTCTTAGCTACGCCGGACTTCACAAAAACCTTTATTGTGGAATGTGATGCTTCAGGAAATGGAATTGGTGCTGTTCTAATGCAAGATGAAAGACCCATTGCTTTTGAAAGTCGTCCAATCAAGGGAAAGTTTTTAAACAAAGCTATTTATGAGAAGGAAATGTTGGCAATACTCCATGCACTTAAGAAATGGCGACCCTACCTAATGGGAAGACACTTCAAGGTAAAAACGGATCATGATAGCCTTAAATACTTTTTAGAACAAAGATTATCTTCTGAAGAGCAACAAAAGTGGGTCACAAATGTTGGGTTATGACTTTGAAATCATCTACAAAAAAGGGAAGCAAAATGTGGTGGCAGATGCACTCTCAAGAAAGGATGAGGATGTGGAAGCATTGTTGTGTGCCATTTCTATTATCCAACCAGATTGGATAAACGAAGCAAGGGAGGAATGGAAGAACGACGAAGAAGTGTGGGCACTTATTCAAAAGCTACAACAAGATTCCAGTACTTCTGATACATTTAGCTGGCAAAATGATTTTTATGGTACAAAGATCGCTTATACCTCTGTAAGAATTCCCAGCTAAAACAAAAGATTCTTATGGAATTGCACACTTCTCCCTTAGGAGGGCACTCAGGATTTTTAAAAACTTACCACAGGGTTAAGAAGGAATTTTTTTGGGATGGCCTTAAATCAGATATTCAAAAGTTTGTGGCGGAATGTTTGGTTTGCCAGCAAAATAAAGTTGAAACAATTAAGACACCAGGTCTATTACAAACTTTATCCATTCCAAGCCAACGTTGGGAGGAGGTTTCAATGGATTTTATCACAGGTTTACCCAAGTCTGAGGGAAAGAGTGTCATCATGGTGGTAGTTGACAGACTTACCAAGTATGCACACTTTTGTGCATTATCACATCCATTTAAAGCCAGTACAGTTTCTACTGCATTTATGGAAACAGTTCAAAAGCTACATGGAAACCCAAATATTATTGTAAGTGACAGAGATCCCATTTTCACTGGAAATTTTTGGACAGAATTATTTTCTTGTCTTGGTACTCAGTTAGCTCATAGCTCATCTTATCATCCTCAATCTGATGGGCAAACTGAGATAGTAAACAAATGTTTGGAAGGATATCTTCGTTGCTTTGTATCTGATAAACAGACACAATGGGTCAAATGGTTGCCTCTATCTGAATGGTGGTATAACACTTCCTTCCATACAACAACAAAAATGACCCCATTTATGGCACTTTATGGGTATCAACCACCATCCATCACATCATATTTAAGAGAAAATTCTAAGGTTCAGGCAGTGGAACATCACATCGAACATCAACAACAAGTCCTCCAACTCTTAAAGGATAACCTCGTGTTGGCACAAAATAGAATGAAGCAACAGGCAGATCAACATCGCAGTGAAAGAAGTTTTGATGTAGGTGATTGGGTCTTCCTACGGCTACAACCATATAAGCAAATGTCCCTAAAGCAAGCTAAGAAGGATAACAAATTATCACCAAAGTATTATGGTCCATACAAGGTGTTGGAAAAGATTGGTACTATGGCATACAAATTGGAGCTTCCTGCAGCTTCTCGATTGCACCCAGTTTTCCATGTTTCATGTTTAAAGAAGGTTATAGGACAAGCTCCCAATTCAAACAATATTGCCAGAACTTGATGAGGAAGGAAAAATTATATTGGAACCGAAGCAATCACAGAAACAAGAACTCGACAGCTACGAAATCGATCAATTTCAGAGTATCTTATCAAGTGGAAGAACTTATCCGCTGAAGATTCCACATGGGAGGATGAGAATTTTATGCAGAAGTATCCAGAACTGCTCAAGCGTTGAGGACAACACTTTTTGAAGGAGAGGGGCATGTTGGGTCCCTATAATACTAGTGATTACCCCATTACTATTGTAGTTATACCCCCTATTTATATTGTTGTGCCCCTATTACCCCCATATTGTTATTTTTGTGCCCCATAGAATCCCTCTATTGTTATTTTTGTGGCTTATTATTATTATTGTTAGGTCGGCTGGATTATATTGTGACTCCTTAGACTCCTATATATAGAAAGGAGGTTTTGTCATTTGTATCATCCAAGAATTGTTCATTTATGTAATGTAAAGGAGGTTTGCCCCCTCGAAGAGGCTGAATTCTAAGGCGTGGATCTCTCTTTTTCTATCTTTTTGTGAGCTGGTTTCAATACAGG